>JADLZN010008810.1:0-158433 GCA_018155175.1 Sinocyclocheilus anophthalmus | reverse complement strand
GGAATGCACATTTCAAAGTAGAATAACTGACTGTAGCATTGTTTTTCCGAGAAACATGTATGTGAACTAAGCATGTTTCCTAAATATCTGCAAAGATATTATGGTATTTTATGCATTACTGTACAGTCAAAAAAAATGCATACAAACTTTTAACGTCTTTACATTTTATTAATGACTTAGGATTAAACTCTTTTAGATTTGTCTCATCCTTCCTGAGCGCGTTTTTTCTAAGCCTGTATATTTTAAAAGAAAATTTCTGAAAACGTTCATTTTAAATTATGATGTAAGAACCCATTACAGGGATGAGTACTTTTAGCTATGAATATGGGACCACTTTACTTGAAGGGGTGTGCATAAGACTGACGTGACACCTACATAATCATGACATGACATATGTCTTGAATATTAAGGTTTTTTATGCATGTTTACGACAACTGTCATTAAGTGTTATGTCATTTTTAATGCAAATATGTCATTATTTGACCTAACCCTACCCCTATCCTTACCCCTAACCATAGCCCATAACCAAGACATCTCAAACAATGTCATCTTTGCCTTAAAAATTACATAACTGAGCGAATGAAACTTAATGACAGTTGTCATAAACATGCATAAAAACCCTTCATATTCATGACATGTGTAATGTCATGATTATGAAGGTGTCATGACATGATTATGAAGGTGTCATGTCCGTCTTATGCACACCCCTTCAAGTAAAGTGTAACCAAAAACTGTAAAGGATCGTTTGCATTTCTGTGAATATCATCAAGTTTCACAAGGATCCCAATTAGCTCTATTCAGTATGCTGGAGTTCAGCAGTGATTTTAGGTCCAGGTGAGAACACACGGAGACAAAACCACTGGCAGTTTCACATCATTATTTCACATCATTTGTCTGCCTCTTAGTTTACTGCTTTAGTACCTACAAGAAGATATGGACCAATTCCTTCGTATGATTTTGCAAGCTAGCTCTTTTCTGGCATTTTGAACTCTATCCTTTAATGGGCCATAAAAAGGCCCATCAATGATTATTTGACATAATTGGGGCTTATTATCTGTAATACTAGCTTTAATACCACAAAAAGGTTGAAGCTTTTAACGTCTCTCATAGATGGATGTTGATATGCTTGTTGCTACACAAAGTCTTTTTGAATCTCTATTCTGTCACCTTTGAGGTCTTTATAGAGATCCAAGCACATGCTGTGCTGTACAAGACTCACATCCCACTGTTTCTTGGTAACACATTTCTTGATTACCTTTTCCAGTAAAGCTTCTTAGCAATGGCCATTCCTTTAATGAAAAGATTGTATAAAACATAAATAATAGCCTGTGCCTCACGTTTCCCATTTAGATTTTATTGCCTTGGTGCCCTCCTAACCCCCCTCCGGCTCCGACCCAGGTGCAATTTATTACTTTCTTGTTTTATGTTCTTCTTGATCTTTAATTTGGTTCTCCTTAATATATCACTGATATGGGCTAGCTCAAACCATCTGTCTGTTGATGACTTGTCAAAAACCTATGCTGCCGTCTCAAACACCTGTTTGTTGTGTGATTGCTTGTAAGGAAGCTACATGCAGTATATGTGAGGCACAAAACTAATCTTATTGGGAGTACTGGTCTAAATTGTTTTGTACTGACATATTTGGCCAGGTGTGATAAGCAAATAATAATGGCAAATATTTCTCTTAATTTAATGTGTAAGCTTTAAATAGCCCCAAATGATACAGCTGCACATCAAATAATGTTTATTTAATTTTTTTAATCATGATTATTTTTTTTTTCTCTTTACTGAATCATTTGTTACTAATAAACACATAGAATAAAATATCCCATAAGTTAAATTAGTCTTTCCTTCAAGTTCATCTGAGTTCCAGTTCAAGTTCCAACCTTTATTTGTCGCTCATTCAGGACTGAATGATTATATTTTTTTTATATCATTTTAATTTATATTGCTTATTTGCACATGCAGTATCCAACAAAAAAACATTTATTTTGTATAACGAAATCTGAGTGTCTAACTTGCCATTTTTGTTATAAACTCTTAATTTAAACTATTGATATATTAATTAATTGTTGAAATACAAAAAAAAAAAAAACACTTGTCACCCACAGACTTGTCTGCCACCATGTTTCACACTGACATCCTTCCAAATATCACAATTTGGCATTTTTTGTATCAATGCCTTTGTCTGTGATTCTCCTCCATTGACATGCATTCAATTGTGACTCTCTTTATGGGTAAAGTAAGTTCCCATTCAGTCAGTCACGTTCAAAGTTACGTCAGTCGGGACTGACGAATTGGGATCTCGCCCGAAAGCCCAATCACCTTCGAGTGTTAACTAAACAAGCCAATGACAGTTGGCGTGCGTGTTTCGCCACGCGCACCCCGCCCCGCAGCGCGGGTATAAAAGGAGAGCGCGTGCAAAAGCACATCAGCTTTTCGCTTCGGAGCCGAGCCGTCTACAGGACGAATCTCCGCGAGTGTTCGAGAAACAGATGGCGTTGGTGTGACGGCGTATCAGCGGGGGTTGCCATCCAGGCTGCTGAAACCTCGGCGAGCTGCAGCTTCCATTCTGCAGTCTCGCCGCGACCTCCCCTGGGCGCGTCAGCGCTTCTCTCTAAAAGAGTGTTTCCTTTTTTTCCTAAAAGAGCAAATGTCTAAAAAGAGCTCCACGAGCGACGGGCATCTTTTAAAAGATGGCTTCCTGCTTGTGCGTTTCTGGATGCGGTCGTTTCCTGACTCCATCTGATGGTCATGATCGCTGCATCTCATGCCTGGGCTTACAGCACGCTGAAACAGCGCTCATGGATGAGTCATGTTCTCACTGCGGGAACATGACCATCGCGACATTGAGGTCCAGATACCTCCTCATTAAACGGGGGGTAACCCCCTTGCCATGCCCTGTTCTAGCTCCTCCGGTTCTCGGAGGGCTACTTCAGTTCACGGTCAGGGAGACCTGAGGGTTACAGTGAGAGCTCCCCGTCGAGTACGTCTCCGCGGGCCTCTCATTCCTCGAGCATGTCGCACCACCTGGTGCTTCCGGACGAGCGTGCTGGGTCCTCGGACAGGGCGGGGTCCAGCATCTTGTGCGGGGCACAGGCAGAGGACAGGATGTCGGTCGCTGCATCGGAGGGCGAGCTAGGCTCTGGAGATGAGGATCGGCTGCGCTGCCACCGTCAGGTAGAGTGGCGTTGCCCGAGTCAGATCCAGAGCTGACCGCTATGCTTTCCCGGGCCGCTGAGAGCGTCGGGCTGCACTGGAGGCCTCCGCCTTCTCCCGAACGCTCGAGGCTGGATGATTGGTTCCTGGGGGCGCAGGCCGGGCGTCGGCAGCCGCCTCCGGTTCCATTCTTCCCGGAAGTGCATGAGGAGGTTACAAAGTCGTGGAAGGCACCTTTTTCTGCCCGAAACAGACTTGGTGCCTCCTCCGTCCTCACCACCCTCGACGGTGGGGCGGCCCAAGGGTATGTGGACATCCCTCCGGTCGAGCGCGCGATTGCCATGCAGCTCTGCCCGCAAAGCGCCGCCGCCTGGAGAGGTAGTCCACGCCTTCCGTCCAGGGCCTGTAAGTTCTCGTCCGCTCTGACGGCTAAGGCTTACAGTGCCGCTGGACAGGCCGCTTCCGCCCTGCACGCCATGGCCCTCCTGCAAGTCCACCAGGCCAAGGCGTTGAAGCAGTTGCACGAGGGTGGTGCTGACTCAGGTGTGCTGCAGGAACTGCGCACCGCGACGGACCTCGCGCTTAGGGCGACGAAAGTCACGGCGCAGGCCCTGGGTCAGACGATGTCCACATTGGTGGTCCAGGAGCGCCACCTATGGCTGACCTTGGCGGATATGAGGGAGGCCGACAAGCATCGCTTCCTGGACTCCCCGATCTCCCAGGCCGGCCTATTCGGCGAAGCAGTGGAGGGCTTTGCCCAACAGTTCTCCACCGCACAGAAGCAGACGGAGGCGTTCCGACACATCCTGCCCCGGCGGTCTGCTGCTGTCCGCACCCCACCGCCGGCTGCAGCCCCTCTGTCTGCTCGTCGCCGAGAACCCTCCTGTGGTCTCCATCTCCGCTCCATCTCGGCCGCAGCAGCAGCCTTCACAACGGCCGCAGCGTGGAGCTGGCCGCAGGAAACCGGCGCAGCCCGCCTCCGCCCCTGCCAAGCCCGTGAAGCGCCAAAGCAGGCGGCGTCCCTGAGACGGGCGACCCGGAGCCCTTGGATCCTGCTCTTCAGGAGATGGTGACCGCACCACTCCTTCCCCCGGAGGAGGGCCGGGTGGAGAATCTTATGTTCCCTTTTGTTTTTGTTCCGCCACTGGCTACCCAGCCAGTGGTACCCAAAACTTCATTAAAAGAGCAGTTTCCTTTGCCTCCGGGTCCCAAGAGGGCGAGGATGGTCGGTGCACGAGACCCAGTTTCCACACGGCCGTCCCCCTCTCCCTTTGCTAATGGGCAGCAGGGTTCGGTTCAAGGACGTTATGCCTCCTCACGAGCCCCCTGCCCCGCAGTGGAGCCAGGTAAGTCGCGCGCTGCGCACTCAGACCCCCCCCTGGGACGCACGGAAGCCTCCCGGATTGGGTCCCTGTGTTCCACATCGCTTCCCCACCGCGGGTACGTCGGTGGCTTCCCTGGTCCCGCTTGTTCGGTCGCTGGGGGCCTGGTTAGCGCTCCCCAGGCCTTCTCGCTGGCTCCTGAGAACCATCAGACCCGGCTACGCGATTCAATTCGCCCGGCACCCTCCCAAGTTCAGGGGCATTCGGTTCACCTCTGTTCTGGACAGAGATGCTCCTGTCTTGCGTCCAGAGATCGCGGTCCCGCTGGCGAAGGAAGCGATACAGCCGGTCCCTCCAGCCGAAATGAGGTCGGGTTCAGCCCATACTTCATCGTACCCAAGAAAGGCGGTGGGTTACGACCAATCCTGGACCTGTGTGTACTGAACCGGGCCCTTCACAAGCTCCCGTTCAGGATGTTGATGCAGAAGCGCATTTTTCAATGCGTCTGTCCTTTCGATTGGTTCGCAGCGGTCGACCTCAAGGACGCGTACTTTCATGTCTCGATTCTCCCTCGACACAGACCGTTTCTCCGCTTTGCGTTCGAAGGGCGAGCATATCAGTACAAGGTCCTCCCCTTCGGGTTATCCCTGTCGCCTCGTGTCTTCACCAGGGTTGTGGAGGCAGCCCTCGTTCCATTGAGGGAAGCGGGCATTCGCGTTCTCAACTACCTCGACGACTGGCTCATACTGGCCCAGTCCCGAGCGCAGTTGTGCGAACACAGGGATATGGTGCTCAGTCACCTCAGCCGATTGGGGCTTCGGGTCAACTGGGAAAAGACCAAACTCTCCCCGGTGCAGAGAATCTCTTTTCTCGGCAAGGAGCTGGACTCGGTCAACCTCTCAGCACGTCTCTCAGTAGAGCGTGCACAGTCTATGCTGAACTGCCTGGGGTCCTTCCAATGCAAGACGGCGGTTCCACTGAGACAATTCAGAGGTTCCTGGGGCATATGGCATCCGCAGCTGCTGTCATGCCGCTCGGTTTGCTTCATATGAGACCGCTTCAGCATTGGCTTCACGACCGGGTCCCGAGATGGGCATGGCGACACGGCACTTACCGGGTTTCTGTTACCCCGTTCTGCCGTCAGACCCTCAGCCCATGGACAGATCTTGCCTTTCTTCGGACAGTAGTGTCCCTTGGGCAAGTATCCAGGCATGTTGTTGTGTCAACAGATGCCTCTGCCAGGGGGCTGGGTTGCCATGTGCAGTGGGAATGCAGCTGCGGGGCTCTGGTCGTGGCCCCGACTGCAGTGGCATATCAACGGCCTCGAGTTGCAAGCAGTATGGCTGGCTATGCGCCGCTTCAAATCGCTGCTACACAACAAGCACATACTGGTCCGGACGGACAACACTGCGACCGTTGCATACATCAACCACCAGGGCGGTCTACGCTCCCGTCGCATGTCGCAACTCGCCCGCCATCTCCTCCTCTGGAGTCAGAAGCATCTGAGGTCGCTTCGCGCCGTTCACATCCCAGGCGAGCTCAATCGTGCAGCCGACGAGCTCTCACGTCAGCCCGCCCTTCCGGGAGAATGGCGACTCCACCCCGAAACAGTCCAGCTGATTTGGAGATGCTTCGGGGACGCTCAGGTAGACCCGTTTGCCTCACCAGACACGTCCCATTGCCAGTTGTTTTACACCCTGGCCGAGGGAACCCTCGGCACGGACGCACTGCAGCTGGCCTCGGGGCCTACGCAAATATGCGTTTCCCCCAGTGAGCCTTCTCGCACAGACACTGTGCAAGGTCAGGGAGGACGAGGAGCAGGTCCTCTTGGTAGCGCCATACTGGCCCAGTCGGACTTGGTTCCCCGAACTGATGCTCCTCGCGACAGCCCCTCCTTGGCGAATTCCTCTGGGGGGGGGGGATCTCTTTCTCAGAGGGAAAAGGGGGGGGGGGGGCACCCTCTGGAACCCGCGTCCAGACTTGTGGAATCTCCACTTATGGTACCTGGACGGGACGCGGAGGTTCTAGGTGGGCTACCTCCAGCGGTAGTAAACACCATCGCTTCAGCTAGAGCCCCGTCTACCAGACACGCTTACAGGCTGAAGTGGAACCTGTTCGTCGGTTGGTGCTCTTCCCGCCTGGAAGACCCCCGTAGATGCCGATCGCAGTCGTGCTTTCTTTCCTGCAGGATGGCTTGGAGCGAAGGCTGTCTCCCTCCACCCTGAAAGTGTATGTTGCCGCCATTGCCGCACATCACGATGCAGTAGACGGTAAGTCTCTAGGGAAGCACGACCTGATCATCAGGTTTCTCAGAGGGGCAAGGAGGCTGAATCCTCCGCGCCCTCACCTGTTACCCTCTTGGGATATCCCCTCGGTCCTCATGGCCCTGAAGGAGGAGCCCTTCGAGCCTCTGCAGTCAGTAGAGCTTAAGGTTCTGTCATTAAAGACAGCGCTCCTCACCGCTTTGGCCTCGGTCAAGAGGGTAGGGGACCTGCAGGCATTCTCGGTCGACGATTCGTGCCTAGAATTCGGGACGGGTAACTCTCACGTTGTCCTGAGACCCCGGCCCGGATATGTGCCCAAAGTTCCCACCACGCCTTTCAGGGATCAGGTGGTGAACTTGCAAGCGCTGCCCCGGGAGGAGGCAGACCCAGCCATCGCTCTGCTCTGTCCCATTCACGCTCTGCGCATTGACGTGGACCGTACGCGGAGCTTCAGGGCCTCAGACCAGCACTTTGTCTGCTTCAGAGGACAGCAGAAGGGAAAGACTGTCTCCAAACAAAGACTTGCCCACAGGTTAGTGGTTTTTTAGAGGCTATAGTCTTGGCATACCAGGCCCAACTTTTACCGTGCCCCCTCGGAGTGAGAGCACATTTTACGAGAGGAGTGGCATCTTCTTGGGCATTGGCGCGGGGCGCCTCGATAGCAGACATCTGTAGAGCTGCCGGCTGGGCGACGCCTAACACGTTTGCGAGATTCTATAATCTCCGTGTAGAGCCCGTGTCCTCTCGTGTACTCGCCTCAGGTAGGCAGTAACACCGGACCTGCTCGGTGTCGATCACGCTTGCTGCGCCATTCCCCTCTACGGACCGGATACGTGCGCTCTTGTGCTCCTCATTCAGTTCCCCATGGCGAACCCTGGTGGAGTTCCTCCCGCACCCTCGGCGGTCAGGCGTGGCGGAGCGCCAGACGCCAGGCTCAGCACTCGTGTGCATGCCCAAGGTCAGCCCTTGTGCGGGGCTAGGTGCCCGTGTGTAGTGATTACCCCTCCGGGTGATCCCACATGTGTATTCTTCAAAGGTACGGCTCCCCTCACGGTTAGCCCGTGTCTTTCCCTGGCAGTCATTCACTGCCATCTCTGCAGTGTAGTGATCTCACCCCAGGGTGGTTGAGTCTACCGCAGAGACTTCCATATGTAGTACTGCCCTCGGCCAGTCCATATGTGTAATTCCACAATGTGCGGGATGTGGCTTCCGTAGCGACCCAACTGGGTACGCTTTCCCAGTGTATCCAATGTACCACTGTATGGAACAACAGTGGTGGACACCTCTGCCTAGCCGCTGTACTATCTTCCGCCCCAGCTGGTGTGGGGGACTTGCCGGCTTCCGCAGGGCACTGGAGGGGGTCCGCAATAGTGGCGTTTTCCATACGGATACCAATTCGTCAGTCACTGACGTAACGTTGAACGTGACTGACTGAATGGGAACGTCTAGGTTACTTGTGTAACCCTCGTTCCCTGAAGGAGGGAACGGAGACGTTACGTTCCGTTGCCACAGTTGCTGTACCACCGCTGTACGGCCGGGGCACGTAGTCTCGGCTCCTCAGCGAAAAAAAATGATGTGCGTTTGCACGCGCTCTCCTTTTATACCCGCGCTGCGGGGCGGGTGCGCATGGCGAAGCACGCACGCCAACTGTCATTAGCTTGTTTAGTTAACACTCAAAGGTGATTAGGCTCTCCGGGGAGATCCCAATTTGTCAGTCACGACTGACGTAACGTCTCCGTTCCCTCCTTCAGGGAACGAGGGTTACACAAGTAACCTAGACGTTAGGATGCAGGAAAATTCACTCAACCAATATGTTGAAAGAAACACTGATTCATTCAGAAACGAAACAGATCTACTGTGTGTTGCCTATTGACACAACTTGTTTTCTGTTTTGCAACTATTTTTGTTTTCAGCAGAAATAGACCAAATAACGGCTGGAATAAACAATACAACTTTTAACCAGTTTTTGGCCCAATTTGCAGTCTGGATAGTTGCTGAAAGTCAGAGCTGACAAATATGAGAATATCACGTAGTGTATGATGGGCACAAACAGATTTTGTTTAGTTTCAGACTATGATTGCGTCCAGTCGGAGGATATGAGACATGTTTGATATTTTGAGCAGATTTTAGAACAAATATTGTTTTCATTTGTCATAAATCTACTAGCAATGATGTGAATGTTTCTGCATGCATGTTTCTGAGTTTGGAATGGCTTGTAGTGTGTGATAATCAGTAGGTAGTGTATGATGCCCAGTTTTTCTCTGTAACCATTTACAATAGTGGGCAAGGGCATGATGCCGAGTAAGGTGCCTTAACTGCCAAAATTGTGTCTGTCTTTCAAAACATCTTGTTTACTGAATTTGCATTAAAGCAATATCCCTATTGTTCTGTTTACTGGAGGCGAGAAATGCTGCTTTTCAAGTTTTTTTTTTGATCCGTGACCATGAGACTTACGGCTAAAAATCACAATATCTGAAATAAGTAGGTTTTGCATAAACTTCATACACAGCAGATATAAGTTGTTTGTGTTGTCTGCCATGTACGTCTTCTGGACAAACATCCCACAGCATTGCACATGTGTCGCTAAGCCTTCCTGTGTTTTACGACTTCTCAAAGGGGCTTATGAAATATGCATGATAATATGCAGTTGATGACAAATAGCAAATCAGTCGCTGCACCTCTTCCTCACGCTCTCTCTCCCTCTCTCCTAATGTGGCTGTCATAGCAACATCCACAGATGTGCCTTTTGGCAGCAAATGTAATGAGGTGAGCACACCCGGTGTGTGCTTTGGCAAACTCATTCGGCATAGTGGTCCTCACAGAAATTTATATCAGTGAGGATTTAAAGCAAACTGTCTTGCACACACCTCTTCATTCTAGCATGGACTAAACCTTCTTCTTTTAAATAAGCTTTGAAAACACAGTAGACTTTATATTCTGATTTTTATCTAAATGGGTGTACAGAACATTGATTGAGGTTGCAGTTCAGCTTGAGCAGTTAACTGCTTAAAGGAAAATGGTGTTCTCTCAGTGGATTATAGGTAGTCTCTCAGAGCCAGACTTTTGGCTGGCGGCATGAAGTCTGATCCACTTTGCAACTTATGGTCAAGAGGTGTTTAATAAGACGGTGGTGGAAATAGTGGTGGCACGAAAGTCTGGGAAGTTAATATCAAGTGGGTTTTGTGGTAACAGTTCATTATACAATATATTTGAAAACCTGTCTGCCATGACATATTCATTTTGTAAAGAGCTTTATTTGGAGTGTGCTGAAAAACATCATATGAGTTGTGTGACTGATAGGATTTATTTATGGGACTACCCACTCATGTCTATAGTTTTCACCAACAGTTACTGACTGTCATAAAACTTTGGGTTGAACTCATCAGAAATAATAAGACCTATAATGTATGTTAAAACTTCTTTCTTTCTTTCTTTCTACTATGATTATAACAAAATTATGATATCAATAACTATGGTTGTTTTTGGATGACTAGATTAATTTATGAACTTTTGTCTTCAACTCGTTGCATTTATTATTACTAGTCTCACTAATTTAAGCAATCAGGCTGCTCTATAGTTATCAGTATCATTATAAGACTCATTTATTAGATTTATGTATAAATTGGGGTTAGGAGTGTTCCTTCACTGTCACGCCCATGGACTGTTTTGTGTTTGTTTTCCTCCCCCACGTGCCTCCGTGACCCAGTTTCTCCTTCTCGTTGATGGTTCATTTGATTCAGGTGTGTCTTGTTGTTTAGTTCTAATTACTCCATGTATTTAAGTCCCAGCCTTTGCGTTCTGTCTTTGTCGGGTCTACTTGTTGGATTTCGTGTGTTTACCTGTTTCTGTTGTGGATTTACCCCTGTGATTCTCTCATTAAATACCGTTTATGTTATCCACGTCTCCATCGTTCCTTCCAAGCAGCAAATCGTGACATTCCCACTTAGTTTTTTTTTTTTCCTTCTAAAAATGTTATGTTTCTATCTTATCCCTTAAGCTCTTATCCCTTCCTCTTTCACCACTTCCACTTTTTTTCAACACACATAACAACTAAAACTGCTAAACTGTGATTTATCTTGCTCTTTTTACCACTAGCGCATGCTGATGACGTTTTATTCTTCTATAGTAACGTCCGTCGTAGCCTACAAGTCAATAGGTGTCATCATCGTACAGTCTGCATGCATGTCGTACCCAAGTTTATCAGATCCATGTCGCACAGTGTGATTTGCAATGATCTTATAGGATTGCTAAAATCCTGCAGTGTGTAGAAGGCTTTAAATGAGACCACCTCAGTGACGGATGTGGCCGACAAAGGCGACCTCAGGTGGACACACCCTTGAAATGAGACGCAACTAGTGAATAGGTTTTTTGTACGCTCTCCACTTGACCCTCAGAAGCTCAGAACTTTCTTTTGTGCCCGCACAAGTTTTTTTTAAAAGATGCGACTCTCATCAACCAATCAACATCGTCTGAGAGGCCAGCCATTTTTGAATATTAAATGAAGAGCGTTCGAAATTCCTCTGGATGACGTTATGTGCCGGACTCCCACATAACTATCACTCTTACTAGGAGTATATCCTCTCTCCACTACATGCTCCAGCACGATTAGTAAGAAAAAAGTCCCCCAACTCAAGTAGGCTAAGCAACAAAGCGATGCGGCTGATACAGTTGATGCAGTTGAATACCGCAGGCGAATAGAGCAGGGCCGACTACTAGAAACCGACAACAACTCATCGATTCGAGCTATTTAATTGCTGTCAAAACAGTAGGTGACCAATGGGTTTCTGTGTTCAGCTTCTCCCGGGATTGTTGGAAGGAGGCCAGTTCATCCAGTGGTGTGGTGAGTGGAAAATAGGAAACAACAAAAACAGTAGTAGTAGTAATATAGATTAAACACATAAGAATTAGAATATATAATAATATAAAAATGAAAAAAATGAAACTATAATAAAATATATAATCTAACATAGCAAAAAATCTAAAGCAAAAAAAATAAAATTAATAAGAATAAAATAAATAGGCCTAATATTATTTATAAATGTTATAATTAAATAATACAATAATTGTACTAACTTTTAGCTGTACAAAACAGCTTGTTATGCTGCTTGATATTGTACTGTGTAGCTTCAGTATGTACTTATAAGAATCAGGCATAACATTATGACCACCTTCCTAATATTGTGTTGGTCCCTCTAAAACAGCCCTGACCTGTCGAGGCATAGACTCCACTAGACCCTGAAGGTGTACGGTGGTATGTGGCACCAAGATGTTAGCAGCAGATCCTTTAAGTCCTGAAAGTTGCGAGGTGGTCCTCCATGGATCGGACTTGTTTGTTCAGAACATCCCACAGATGCTCAATTGGATTGAGATCTGGGGAATTCGGAGGCCAATTCAACACCTCAATCTCATTGTCGTGCTCCTCAAACCATTCCTGAACCATTTTTGCTTTGTAGCAGGGCACATTATCTTGCTGAAAGAGGCCACAGCCACCAGGGAATACCGTTTCCGTGAAAGGGTGTACATGGTCTGCAACAATGCTTAGGAAGCTGGTACGTGTCAAAGTAACATCCACTTGGATGGCGGGACCCAAGGTTTCCTAGCAGAACATTGCCCAAAGCATCACAATGCCTCTGCCAGCTTGCCTTCTTCCCATAGTGCATCCTGGTGCCATGTGTTCCCAGGTAAGCAACGCAAACACACCTGGCCATCCATGTGATGTAAAAGAAAATGTGATTCATGAGACCAGTTCACCACTGTTCTCTCCTTGCACCACTTTTGAAAAATACTGACCACTGCAGACCGGGAACACCCCACAAGAGCTGCAGTTTTGGAGATGCTCTGACCCAGTCATTTAGCCACCACATCACTCTAAAAAATGCTGGGTTGTTTCAACCCAACCTTGGGTCAAATATGGACTAACCCAACTTTTTTCTTTTTTCGGTAAAAAGTAATTAAAAAATGTAACCCAACAGCTAGGTTAGTCCATATTTGACACAACGTTGGGTTGAAACAACCTAGCATTTTTTAGAGTGGCAATTTGGCCCTTGTCAAACTTTGTCAAAATTTTTCCTGCTTCTAACACATCAACTTCGAGGATAAAATGTTCACTTGCTGCCTAATATATCCCACCCAGTAACAGGTGCCATGATGAAGAGATAATCAGTGTTATTCACTTCACCTGTCAGTGGTCATAATGTTATGCCTGATCGGTGTTTAACGGCACAGAAAATAGCATACTTTCGCATATTAAATAAGGTTAATACTATATAAAATGTTAATAACATATAATAATAAATAGTGATGTGGCTGCTACCGATGATAGTACAGAAAGTGATCCGTTGCCTGATACAGTTGGATACTGTGGCTGAGCAGGAACACCTATTAGAGGCAAACAGCTCAGATATTTGGTCTTCGATGTTTTAATCGTGTTAACACAGCTTGACTCAGCACAGAGCTCGATGAAGCACCACAGTGGGTGACGGATGAGTCTTTGTGTTCAGCTTCTCATGGGATCAGTGTCTTAGATGGTGTTGAGTGATGTTGGGTTGTATTCCTCCACACCATGTACTATATGGGAATGACCCACAGCGTCAGGTGGTGTGACACTCTCACTCACTCTTTGCCCAAGTGAAACACTCTTACCATACTGAAACGCTGCTTTATTTCTCTCACTCACAGTGTAGATCAATAGTGAAGGCTTCGCTCAGTGGGTGAAGGATGGATTCAGCTTCTCGTGGGATTGCTGACTCGCATTCGGTAGGTGTTGTACTGAGAGCCAGTGTGAACCGGTTAGTCTGGGTGGTGTCTAGAGCTGGCTCTCTTGGGGGTCAACCTCACAGAGGGTCAATATCAGAGGTTTCCCACGTGACTTGGTGGAGCTGGAAGGAGGCCGACGTCTTACCGTGCTATGGTGAGTTGGAAACGGAAAAAAAATTAATATAATAAAGTAATATACTATAGAGCAACGACATGAAAATTATGCTAATAATACAAATATAATAGATAATTTATTATAATAAAAGCATACCAAATACAATTAGATAAAAGTAAACTAATAATAATAATAAAGTAAGATCTATAAAATATTAACTACAACAATAACATAATATAGAGTAACAATAAATAAATAAATAATACAATATGCAATGGTATAGAATAATATAAAAAAATAATATAAAAATAACAACTAAAATACTAATAATAGCTAATAATAATAATAAATGCATTTGACATAGTTTCATATAATAAATAAAAGTATTAGACACACACAAATGTTTTTTGAGCGTGTGGCTGTTTAACATCTGATATAATAAATGTTCACCAGTGCACATTTGAACATTTTGTGTGGTTGAAATGATGGTAATGGATATGACAATTTTCAAACAGTATTAGCAGTGGTGCAATACCCAATTTAGCTGAATAGGTCAAAGCTGGAGCAGAGGTACAGAACAGACAGATGGACTGATGTTAGATGCAGTTGCTGACGAACATGATGCATGACATGACTGCATAATGTAGCCTCGAAGATAGTTATATGCTCTAAAATTCATGGAGTGAGTTCAGAAAGGCCTCTGTATGCACTCTAAAAATGCTGGGTTAAATATAAACCAGCGCTGGATTAAAAAGGGACAAACCCAACAGTTGGGTTGTTTTGAACCCAGATTTGGGATCTTGAACCAAACCGCTGGGTCAAAACAACCCATTAGTTGGGTTAAAACAACCCAATAGCTGGGTTTGTCCCTTTTTAACCCAGCACTGTATTATATTTAACCCAGCATTTTTTTTAGCAGGTGTGTGTTTTGGTATTATAGTTATATCATATGATATAGTTTTGAATGTCAAACAAAGCAAGAGGTGTTTTTGCATATTTCAAATGTGGTATGGACTTTACACATAGTTCAATAAAAAAAGTTACGCTATAACAAATGCTGGGTTGTTCACCAATGTGGGTCAAATATGGACAACCCTGGGGGTAAAAAGCTAATAAAAATGTAACCAAAAATTTCAAAACCCAACAGTGGGTTAGCCATATTTGACCCAACCATGGGTTGAAACACCAGCATTTTAGAGGGTAAATGTGTACCATTTTTGAGATTTTGCAATAAGCGATTTCCTCACATATTGAAGTATTTTATATATTATTATTATTATTATTCTTTTTTTGCACCCTCAGATCCAGATGTTTCACATAGGTATATATCGGTCAAATTGGCCATCTAACAAACCATACAGCAAGGAAGATTATCAGCTTCAGAGAAGTATAAAATCTCAATCCAAAAAAATGACACTTATGGACGGTTTGGGTCCAGGGTCCATATGATATTGTGTGCGTACACAAAGCAACAAATGATATTTCGGGGTTTTTTGGGGGTTTTTGGGGTGTTTTTTGAATTTCTGTACTGGCAGTTGCAGCGTTACCAAATGCTGTGGTTTGCTTGAACCTGGAATTGTACGAACATAAAAAAAACCACTACGTACAAATATATTAGCCTATTACAACATATGCTTACTGTATTTCCATGATTATAAAAGTGCAATTTGTCCCAAACGCTGAATTAAAGTCACTCAAATGCAAAGCTCTTTAGGACCGCGCGGTGTACATCGCTTTGTGCTCAGCGCTTTCAAGAATGGGTTCAGTCCGCGCGCACAGCACACACACTGCCCATCTCCCAGCGCGAGCGGAGCGCAGCAATTTAAAGACGACATAATCCGATGAAGTAGCAACAATCGGGGAAAAAAGTGGATCTTCATGCGCACATTCCCGGGAATATTCCAGCTGGCTTCAGAATGAAGACCCCGATGGTAATTGTAGTGAAATCTGTTTGAATGTCTCGCATCTCTCCAGTGCAGCATTGAAGTACTGCGGCTCTCTGTTGCTCTCACATGCTGAATGAAAGAAGATTAAACACAATAATAATAATAATAATAATAAACCTTAATCTCCACTTCCTGATTAATGAGTTCTCGGAAATTAATTATTGGGGACAGGCAATTAGCTTTGAGAATGGCTTTTAAAAAATATAAAAAAAAAAAAAAAAAAAAAAACAAAAAAAAAAAACCCCATTGTTTAAATAAGAATATGATGCATTTTTATGCCTTGCAAAACGATGCGACCTGTTTTCTTAATTTAGTATGACACTATTAAATAAATGACATTCTTTTAAACAAAGGAGCATTTTCAGCGTTTTTTATTTTTGTTAGGAAACCCAATTCAGTAATAGTTGCATTTGCAAAACCATTATTGCGCGCATCTGATGCATTAGTTTTAGGCGTCGATATTTAGTAAGAACCTGCAAGTTCGTATCATCTTAACATCTAATTAATATTTGAGCATGGAAATGTGATTTGTATCCTATAATTGACTGCGCTGAGGGCATGAGTTGGGGATGATTTATGACTTTGCGCGCTGTGCTGAATTTGAACTTTTGTCCTCTTGTTTTCCAGCGTCATGGAGTAGCCGTGTTTCTCGCGATCACCATGTGCACCAGTCTGTTGTTCGTGTACAGCGTCAGCTACACCAATAGCACTACAGCATCCAGCGCGTCTAAGGGCGCGTCAGGTGAGAAAGTGGAGCCCACCAGAGCGGCTCGCGCACCTCCGGCGCTGCAGGGATACAGCAGCATCATTGAGCACAAGGTAAACGCTTCTACTTTATGTATTCAAGTCAAGTTAATTGCAGGTGCAGGTTACACCACTCCATAGAGTCTTTCTGGAAAATCCAGCTATGTTTTGGAACAAAATAGCAAGTTTCTCACTACCCCAAGGTGGTTATTAGCAAGTTGCATGAGCTAAAATCACTTTTTAAAAGAGATAACAGCAGTGACAGTGCTATCGTAAATAATAATAATAATAGTAATACAATTATTGTATAAATATTGATACAAGTTAATATCAGCAGTGTATTAAAATATTTTTTTGTCGTTAAATATATAATTATTATACACAGTGTTGGGGGTAACACATTACAAGTAACGCGAGTTATGTAATCAGATTACTTTTTTCAAGTAACTAGTAAAGTAACGCATTACTTTTTAATTTACAAGAGAATATCTGAGTTACTTTTTCAAATAAGTAACACAAGTTCATTTTTTTCCAATTTATAGATTGACAGCTCTCCTGTCCCCATGTTGAGAGAAATCAGAAGATGTTACTGTAGTTCTAAAATAAATATGAATATGCATTAATTCATCTCACTCACAAAACAAAAACCGATTCAGTATTCCTCAAAATGAATACAAATAATGCAACTCAGAATATGACACAAACCTGCGATAGTTAAATGTTGAACAACACAAAAATCCTTTATGTATTTAATCCCATTCTATTTGCTTCTGGCCTTCGATGATCCAGTTCAACCGTACTAATAAGCAAAAATTACTCTAGACGAACATTTGTGTGTCTTTTTTTATTGCTGAAGTGTGTTGAAATTTCTTCTTCTGCATTCTACTGTACGGACGTAAATTCAGTAATTTCTTACAATAATATACTATATTCTCACTTTGAAATCAATGCAGGCTAGGGAATTTTACAACAAACTGCGGGATATCTGTGGGATAACAACAGTGATTTGTTTGGTTATTAGTGTACCTGCTGGCTGACTTTAATTTCCTTCTTGCCCATAATAATGTTACAGTCGGTTCCACTGTTATATGGAGAAACAGTTTAAGAATTATGATTGACCTTTAAGCTTGATCATAACTTGCAATCTGCACTTTATGTACTGTAGCAGTTTTGTGCTTAACAGTCCTAATATAATGGGGGAGAGGGTTTGAACAGATATTAACACTCGGCATAGTGACATAATTTCAGATTAAAAAATGATATAATATGAATCAGTTTATATTCAAGAGATTACTGCGATGAAGCCACAGCTAATCACTTTGCGACGTCACAGTCATTTCCTGATCATGTTCACTGTGAATTCAGTTGCCATGTAATTGTAAAATGTTAATATATGGTAGTGAGAAATATACTGTAAATATTTGGACATGTTGTCAGCAAATGTTTCCCTCTGCTATAGCTAAAGGTGAAACTGTTCAGTAGCTTTTAGAGAAATTGTCCACCGCTGGATTGTCTTACAGGTGTGACTTTTTTATTTTTTTAAATGTTCATGGATTTTGTATAGTGGTGTGCTTTTCAGACTTATGATAGTAATTGTGGAAACTAGTTTTGTCTAGGCCAATAGCACAATAGAAAGTACGGTTACACTTTACTTGAAGGGGTGTGCATAAGACTGGCATAACACCTTCATAATCATGACATGACAGATGTCATGAATATGAAGGAGGTTTTATGCATGTTTTATGACAGCTGTTATTAAGAGTCATTCGCTCAGTTATGTCACTTTTAATGCAAAGATGACATTGTTTGAGATGTCTTTGTTAGGGGTAGGGTTAGGTTAGGGTAATCTTTGCATTAAAAATGACATAACTGAGCGAATGACACTTAATGACAGTTGTCATAAACATGCATAAAAACTCCTTCATATTGTATATGATTATGAAGGTGTTATGTCAGTCTTATGCACACCCCTTCAAGTAAAGTGTTACCGAAAGTACTTCAATGTATTTTTGATCAATGGAGGTGGTTAAAAATTGAACTGTGGCATTTAAAATGTGTAACCATTGTCTACAGGCAGACATATTTCTCCTAGCTTTTTTCAAACTTGGATCCAGTTCAGTCTGCATGCACCATTCTGACAGATTTAAAGCTTATTCAGTTGCTGACACGACGAATCAATAAAACAGATTAGTTTGGAAAATAATAAAATAATTCTCTAATCTCATCTTTGATTAACTGGAGCAGTTTTAGTAAAAAAAAAAAGGAATTTCCATTTGACTTCCATCCCTGAATTGCATGAGCTTGAGTAGAGCAGGGCTGAAGAGAAGAGTCAGATTGCAGGAACTTGCACAGTTCCTTGCGAAACCTTCCTCCATCGCCCATTAATCACTATTTACCCCTGGCTCAGGCAGACAGGCCGTTCGATACTCACCTGCCTTTAGCAATATCAGCTCCAACTGGAGCGAAATCCTTCACTGCCCTCTTCTATCTGTTATTGATAAACCCAAAGCAATTTTTCTGCAATGAGATTTGACACCACTTGTCTGATGCCACCGCTAGTGACTGCCATTGTTGTTCACGTGAGATGTACCGTTATGGTAGTCGGTGAGCACTTTAAGTCACAGAAGAGCTGTTGACAAAGCCAAATTACTCTGTGATCGATTGCCGAGTTACTTTGACGACTCTCTATGGGCTGATCTTTCAGTGCACAGGATTTTTGGGAGGTCTCTGATGGCTGGAGTTGCGATTTCTTGAATGATTTCATTTCATAATAGCATTAGTTTTAATATTTAAAAACTCATTCATTTAAAGTGACATGTAAACATTGTAGGCAAGAACCTAAAATGGACTGACCATTTTTACACAAGTCAGTTGCAAACACCCTAATCTTTGACCTTGAGAATGCACATTAAACGTTGCTATTTTTGGGCTGTTGATATGAGAATTTTTGCTGCCTTTATTGTGGAATAATTCTTGCTATTGAAAAAGACACAAGTGCAGACATCAGATGTTTTGTGGTATTCAATGAGAGTCTTAACGCCTTTTTGAAATACAGTATATCGTATACAGATATTATTAATTATACTTCGAAATATATCTTAGTAAATGTTAAAAATGTCATATGTTTATAGTTCCTATTCTATTTATAATTTATTTATTCTTATTGATTTCTTATAATTGTTTGTTTGTATATATATTTAGAGAGAGAGATGATTAATTTTGAAATAAAATCTAATATCATATTTTGTAAACCTTATTTTATTAAACGACACTTTATATGTAGTAGTGCTGTTTAATAAAAAAAATATATATGATAATGATTGATTGGATTTTTAGAATGTCTTTATTTCAATCTGTTTCTCTCTCAATCTCTCTCTATCTAAAAAAAACACATTCATTCTACTGACACAATATCATAGCTAGTGGTTAAATAATTGTGGTTTCAACTTTTGTTTCAGACTGTATGACTCAAGTGCAGAAGATCAGAATTCAGTGCATGTCTTTTCAAGTACTATTTAAGTGTCTCAGCCTCAATAGATGTCTGGGAGGTCTGTTTCTTTCAGAATCTGAATTTGGGTCTCTGCACCAGATCAGTGGATGCCAGAGTGAAAGCAATGTATAATTTCAACATTTGCAGTTTTTTTTTTTTTACAGGACAGTAAGGTCAAAGATGAGAGCAAAGCACATGAATCTGCTTAAAAGCAGTTGGTGTTATAACTGATGGTGGAGTGCACATGCATTTATGCTGCTTTAAGACTTTAAAATGGGCAGGAGTTTAATCTTTAAAGTAGATGCCAAGTGCTGCTTATTGTTTTGTTTGCCATCGGATTATGTGGGTGGATTAAAAAGTCCATCATTACATCCATGATGTCTGGCTGACAGTATAAAAAGAATACATATTATACTGCCCCAAATTCAGACTTGCCAGTTCAAAGGAAACAATTCTCAAGGGCATGTATAAGAACGTACAGCCTGCTAATGTGGTTTGAAAATACTGGAAGGGCTCAGTTTGGAAGAACCGCACATGAATGCAGATGGAATTATGAGAAACTTTTTTAAATGATTTTAATCCCAGCTGGATTCTTTGAAATGATAAGAGATGCATGCTAGTGCATTCTACTATTTCACAGAACTTAAAGAAATAAGAACAAAAAACTCTGCTGTCACTTCTCACCCTCATTTAATTTCAATCTCGTATGACTTGCTCCTTTGAAACACCAAAGGAGATGTTCACGCTGCTCTGTTAAAACTCAGAAAAGAACAAAAAAAAGTAGTCTATTCATGTTGTGCACTATATTTGGAGTCTTCTCAAGTGACACACGTTTCTACTGAAAAAAAATGTAAATCGTTCACGTTATCTTATCTTTGACTCATTCATTTTTGTGTGTATTTAAACTTCAAAACATGAAGTAAAATATGTTAAACCATGTTTGATGTGAATGAAACTAACTGGTTTTGTATGTCTTGGAACTGATCGCAATGTGTCACTGAAATGAACATACTGTATATTTTCAGTTAAATTGTAGTCTGCTCCTCACACAAGTCTTATGGCATCAAAAGACTTGTAATATAACATACAAATTGAACAAAATATTTTTATGATTTAAATTTTGAAGCTTGACAGCCCTTGGTTAAGAACCGTTGTACAATGAAAAGATTTCATTTTGTATTCTGCAGGGAAAAAAGGGTTGGAATGACTTGGAAAGGTTGGAAAGGTTAATTTTTCTGTGAACTATTCCTTTAAGAATGATAGAAAATTATTTTTATAGTCCATATCTCTTACAATTCCTCATTACACGGCACATTAGATGCACACAGGTTTGGATCCATATGTACTTTGATGATTTAGTATCAGTAATTGAGATGGGCGACATAGAGATATATCAGTACTGGAGCATTCTCGTGGACATCCAAGGATTTGCACTTTTTATCCTCAGCATGTGATTGTGTATGACTGTGTATGTGATGTGTATGAGGAAAATTCACTATTCATTTGTAACACTTTTGCACACTATACAACTAAATTTTTAATTTAGAAATTTCACAGTTAATGATATCAATTTCAGGGCTCGCAAAATCGCTAGCCCAACGTCCCGGGGCTATTGTGTTTTCCAGTCGGGCTACCAAAATGTATCACCAGCCTTAATCTTAAATGCAGATCTCCCGCGGTTCCTTAAAAACTCCTAAAGTGAGTTGTATCAAACTTAAGGCCATAAAAAGTTTTAAATACGTTAAATGGTATAAGAAATGTCTTAAAGTGGGATGGAAAGACAAGAGTCACGACTATGGACGGGAATTAATTCAAAATGGCAATGATGTCAATTGAACAAATATGGCGCTGAACGTTTCAAGTCATCACGTACCGCGGATGTCTTTATTTGATGTATCTGAAGGGACCGACGTCCTCAGAAAGTGTTGCGGGCAGTTTATTTAATTTGATTATAATTCCTGATAAGCAGCGTTTATGAGTGCGGAGCAGGTTTGCCAGGTTTTCAAAACAAAACTCGCACAATTGCTACTCAGAACTAGCCCAAAACTAGCCCAATCATGTTTCGAGGGGGATCCCCCGGTAAAAATCGCATTCCGGTGTTTTTTTGATGGGGTTCCCCTGGTAAAATTAGAATTTTAGGGGCTAAATATCACGTTATTGGGGTCGCTTAACCCCACGGCATGAAAAACAAACCCGTGGGCAACAGTGTTAAAGTAGCCCAAATTCCGCGGGAAAACCGCTGTCTTGGCAAACAACTGGCGCGGAGCTGCTTTGTGTACAGCCGTTACCGGGGAAACCGCAATATTTCACCGCTCCTAAAGCGCCACCTCGTGGCTGAGAATTAATTTGCATTTCCAATAAGCCTTTCTTGCTGTTTATGGTCAGATCAATGCAAATATCAACTCATGTTTTTAACGCAGCAAACACACAGAGTTCTAAATGAGAAAGAAGTTAATGTGCCTTATAAAAATCTAAACAATTAAGACAGTAAAATGTATACGTTTTAAATTGAATAATTCCTAAAAATGAAAGGCTGAAATACGTTGTATAAGATTTTGTTTTTCGGGTGAAAACCTGTATCTGAACTGTTAATCATGTAATTTTATGGCTCAATACTGTATGTTACCATAGACATTGTTCAACCCCACTCATACTGTGTTCATTTTACTTGTGCAGCTCTTAAAATGGGTCATAAATTGCCCTAAATTTATTTTAAAAAATTCTACAGATACCCTGTAAATAGTGAAAATAAATTCATTCCTTCATATTTGTGTATTGAAAATATTTTTTATTGACATTTAAACTCCTATCTGATTTTCTATATTTAAAAAAAAAAGTTTTTTTTCTAAATTAATTTTTTATTTTTATTTGGGCTAGTTAAATACATTTTCGGGCTACCAAAATCTGAAGAGCACCTGGGATTTAGAAATTTTGCAAGCCCTGAATTTTGATACCACAACAGAAAATACTAGGCCAACAAATGTAAGTGAAAAAAGTACACAATAATTATTGAAGACATGTAAAAAATGTGTAATACAGTGATACAGAAATGTAATAAACAATGCTTTAAGGTTTTTATGTCAAACAGTATAGTATTTAGTTAATAGCCTGCTACAGAAATTGAATAAAGTAATCAAATGTAAAAATAAAGCACTGCATAGTCTTAACTGTATGAATTAAATTTACTTTGATTTGTATTTAATCTGCAAAACTCATTCAGTCAAGAGCAGTGGGTGATTTTCTCTTTTTTCTTTTGTTGTTTGATTAATGACATAGATTGCAGCAGGTAGGCTGCTTTCACTTTAAGACCTAATACATGGATGCGGTATACTGATACACATCCAATTGTGTCCCAACAGTAGACTGCATTTTATGACAGTCATGTTACATGTTTTGACTGATTTGGACTGATTTTATTAGGAGGGGCAAAAGCGAACCACTGTAAAGGAAAGGAACATAATGTGGCACAATAATTGTTTTTATGTCGATTGTCGTTTTTTTATAATCATTGGAAGCTAAAATCAAAATTTAAACAAAAATTTGATCCGAAAAAGCTCATCAGTGTGGGAGACAAACTCTCTCTCCACCTCCCCCGTCTTTTGAGTGATTATTTTATTGTAAAGATGCAAAACAAGTCAAAACTGAATTTGACTTATAGACAGGTAATTAATAGATATTGCAGTTATATTGTTATTGTGAATTCTTTCGGTCACAATAATTGTGGCATGAAAACCTGATATTGTGACAGGCCTAATTTCTGCCATTGCACTAATTTCTTTAATGAATAGTGTGATACAACAACTCTGATGGTCACAATTAATTCTTGCTTAACTCAGCACCAGTGTTTTTTCTAGCTGTAGTCAAGTAATTTTGACATAGTACAGTCAAATATTAGATGTAAAAGGATCATTTAATTTGGGCGGTCAGTTTGAAAAAGGTTTTTATCCCAGCCTCTGCAATTAACAGTTTCCGGAAAGTGGATGGTGATAGGATTGGTCCCCCTGCTCTCCGCTGAGCTCTCTCTGCATTTCATTTGCTGGATGACTGCTCCTTTGAATCCTCCCAGTGTGGGACGAGATGAGTGTCAGTTCTTCTCTCGACTGTGAAGAGGAAAGAGAAGCTGAGCGAGAGAGAGAGAGAGAGATCCCAGTGGTCTTCCCTCAGCTCAGCAAACCAGGCTGATGTCTCCAGTGATGGTGGATTTGCACGCTCTCAGCTCTGGGCTGAAAACCTCCTCTCCACACACTCTGAAAACACACAATCTGTGGACGTAAACCAGTAGGGGAGCTTTGAATGCGCACTGATATGTACACCTCAGGAAAACTATTTTAGAGGGTACTGGGTTATAAAAGTCATTCCCCTACAGTCACTATCTGCCAGTTCAGATGTTACTATATGCCTGCTGCCTCATTTCCATTAGGTACTAAAATTCAGTTTTTCCCAAAAGCTTGTGTTTTGGAGCAGATTTGACTTTTATGATGGCCTAGTGGCTGCTAAGTACATGCATTATTTTAAGAGTATTTGCATATCAACACTTTTTAAGTTATTAGTGCTGCTTGCTATGGGGCTTGCTATTGCATACTTTTATGGATTTGGACGACCCTAATATTTAAATGGGTTATGTTATTTTATTTTTTTTGATTTCTCCCTGAGCTACACTACAGTGTTGAAGTTTCCACCCTCTCCTCTGACACTGAACATTAAATAGGTAAGTTTTTTTTTGTGCAGCTGTGTGCCTTTAAAGACCCCCCTTCTTTGAAAATGAAAAAATATATATATATATTTTTTTCTCCATATGTTTCATAAAAAGGTTGCTGGAACCACCACCATGTGAATAATGTTTTAAAACGTGCGTGCATTCCCTTTGAAAAGGATACAATTTTTAGGGCATCCAAATATATCAGTACTATATTGGTTTCTGTATGGTCTTAGATTCATTTTTCATTTATAGTATTGGTTAATAGTTTTATATCTCTATATTATCTAGAATCAGATGGTGGCTGATATTACAGTATTTTCAGTTTATTTTTGGCAGTATTTTTTTTATTTATTTATTTATTTATTTTGTCGGTAACGGTTCATTTTTGAAATACTGTATATCAGATATTGGCTGATATTGCCAGTATTTTTGCATGTTACAGTAATTATCTTTGTGGTCATATATCCCTCACTTATTATTATTATTTTTATACACACTTATGTATCATTTTAATAACAACTATTTATAGATTATCATCCACAATATGACATTAACTCTTTCCCCGCCAAACACCAAACAATTTTCTGGGTTTCCGTGTTTTCACTGTTATATGCTCAGCGGCGCTATTACACATCTCCTGATTGAGTCCACAATCTCCCGATCAAAAACACTGACTAGGAAGACGCAGAAACAAGACTCAGAAATCTCATATGTAAGCAGATGCATATGAAAAATAATGCGATCATCAACAATAAATAGCATATAAATGAAAACTGCCTAATGTTACAGAGTGAAATGGCGATCCCAGAAGTGGTAAAGGACTGTGAAGCTTTGGGGGTGTTGATGGAAGCAATCTACTGCATCTATGCTTTCATCATCGAACTGAATATGATTCAGATGTAGTCTTTGATAAAAATGCGATTTTCTCAGCTTTTTGATCAAAATGTTGCTTTTTTATGAAACGTACCTACATTCAAGTGTGCTTGAAGGTAGAATAAAACTGATTTTTTTTTTTTGTTTAAAAGTAGAGGTTCTGTTCTTTATTTTGATGTATTGCATGTTCAGATATTCAAACAACAAAATGAAGAGTTCAGATGCAAAATCCTTTAAGTGCCGTCTGAAATTTTAATCTAAAATTAACATTTTTATCAGGCTTTAGCAGCTTTCACTTTAATGGCATAGATAATTACCTATACATTGCCATTAAAATAAAATTACTGAACCTAAACATAGGAGCCTAAAAATGCTCATTTAAGAAGAAAATTTCAGACGGCACTTAGAGGCTTTTGCATCTGAACTCTTCAAATATTCTGGAGGCCCATGAAATTTTAGTGAAAATTATCAAAAATGCTGGTTGGTGGCTGGCGGGGGAATGAGTTAATTATCAGCTTAGCAGCATTGGCTAAAATTGTAATATTGGCACATGCCTAACATTTTTTCATTCAGACAAGAAAACATGTATAAAGAACGAAAACATGTATAATGAACGAAAACATGTATAAAGAATGATAGAAACATGTTTACAATAATTTCCTAGATGCTTCAAAAAACTCCTGTGACTTCAGAAGTGAATAATATTATTGCATAGCATCTCAAAATGTTGAAATGCCATTGGCTACAATTACCTCACAGAACTGCCAGACATGCTGCCACTTCTAGAAATAGGGCATCTTCCAAAAATTGCTAGTAAACATGAAGTTCATCAGTTTATTGTGGATCAGTGTTTCGCAGTAGTGCAGATTTTGTTGTCTTGAACACATGGGATTGAAACGCTTGTTTTTGTGATATTCCGATTCCAACATTGAGTTCTGGATGGGCGAGCACCACTCAGGTTTTCCTGAGAGTATCTTTTGAATTATTTAGGCCTTGTCCACACTAATATGTTTTCATCTTTTTCTCTCCGTTTTGGCCTTCCATCCACACTGAGATGGCGTTTTTGTCAAGAAAAACAAAGCTTTTTGAAAACGCTCTCCAAAGTGGATAAATTTGAAAATGCCGTTTTTCCCCCCCCGCATTTCCAAGTGTGGATGGTGAAAATGGAGGTTTTTGAAAACGATGACGCATGTTTAGTCATGTGACACATATTGTACCAATCGACATCTATGTTTATACTGGTATTGTGCCTGTTATGTGCTATTCAGTGTCACACTGTTGCTAAAGATATGTTACTTTGTACTAGGGCTGGGCGGTTTTCCCGATTTGATCGATTAATTCGAATTTAATGTTTTGCCACGATTGTATTTTTTAGAAATTGAGGAATCGTGATTTTGAATAGAAATATTACCAAATGTTAGAATTAGACACTTTGACAATATGCCGGTGATAACAGTAAAGAGAAAAGAACGATCCAACCGCATGTCAGCGCACGTGATTTACCGCTCACGTGTGACGCGCTCTGTGAAGGACCATAAATTTAGCACTAGGCGTCATTCACACAGAATGCGCTTTTGTGTTGACAAAGATGTGGAATAGGTAAAACATGCAAGAAGATTGGAGCGAACTTCTTTTAACTTTTAGTGTTTTTAGAATGGTGTTTCATGCATGAGACACTGCAAGAGACGCTAGCACAACAGTCAAACACATCCATGTTTACACAGAAAAAACAATGGAAAAGCAGCACAATCGCGAATAAAAAACCTGTAAAGAACTACTACTATATGTCTGATATTTCATGTTTGCATCATGGTGACAGGCTGAAAGCTGCTGTTGTTTTTAAAGAACATTTATAGTTAATAAAAGTCTACTGGTGTTATACCTTTAGTCATTTTGAATTTGAATTACCTTGACTTTTGAATTTTTTTAAAAGCATTTTCCTCGTATTATTTCGACACCAATTGATAAGGAAAAGTTTGTACAATATGTAGTTGTAGTTCATGCATCTTTTCTGCAATGATATTTAACAAGTGATTTGTTTAACATTTACATCATATTGACAACTTCATGTGTGCTGCACTTGGAATAGAATTTTCTTTAACTAGAGGGTTAATAAAGAAAAAGTTACTTGAATCATGTTGTAGTTACATTTTCAAGTTGACTAGTTGAAAATCGTAAAAAAAAAAAAATCGAGAATCGGTGAAACATTCTGGAAAAATCGAGATTTAAATTTTTTGCCAAATCGCCCAGCCCTACTTTGTACACTCTTCATATTAAAGTCCAGCAAAGATTACAGGAAATGTACTCACAATTGCTGTCCTGCAGCAAAACATGAGGGCAGTTGCATTTTAGATCAACATATAATGGCGAGTGAGCGTGACCTGGTTGCGTCAGTGAATGAAAGAAATTTGCGTAAATAAAATGATCTTGCCAGAAGAATTGCATGAAAACTCACATGCGCCGTAAGGCGAATTGAACGTTTTCCGACTTTTCAGTGTGGATGAGAAACTTTTGAAAAACGCTAGTGTGGATGGAGAGTGTTTTAAAACGAAAACTCCGTGTTCTAATGTCTCCGGATTAATGTAGACGTAGCCGTAGTCATTTCAGCTGAGGCCATAACAAGTAGTCCTTCATGATTATGCTCAATTTGTCTCCTCTGAACGCTCATCTCCTCCAGAGACACTGCAGATCCTTTTATGTCGAACAAAAGCACTCTTGCTAGCACGTGGTGGGAAGCACTACAATCAGTACATGTTTAGACTTGAATTCCTTCATGAATGTAATATCGTGGACAGGTCAGGAAACTGCTTCTGGATGTTTCAGTACAAAACAGGAAAACGGGGTTGGAAGCACTTGTCAGTACAGAATGATAATTCTATGGTTTTCATGTTTAACCTCTTATTTTCTCTAATCCGTCAGCTCGAGGGGATGATGTTTGCTGGTTGAGCCTCAAAAGGCAGTTTGCAAACCATAAACTGCTAAACTATGCAGTAAGGTGTGCATACATAACAGATGGATTGATCTTCCTCTGGCTATTCTCCTGGTGAGAAATGTAGAGGGGAAAGCAGCAGATGAATTGGATATTAATGATTTGTTTGCCCCATAGTGCTCTAGAAGCCATGGGCATTATGCAGCTATTTAGCAGTGATTGATGAGTTTGTCGTTCAGCCTCAGAAAAGAGCGATCAAGCTGTTATTTGTGTTTTCGATGTAATCTGGCCTTGATAAGTTTGTATGCCGATAACATTTCCCGTGAGAGTCGCAACATATTGCATGAACCACATGGAGCAATGTATTATTGCTCCACCAAGTCAAATAATTCCTATGAAGTCGCTCCAAATGAGCTTTTCTTAGTTGAAAAAAAAGACCCATTTTGAAGAACTTTAGTAAACTGTTCTTAAAATAACCTTTTTTTTTCGTGCAAATAATGTTTTAAAAATCTAAAGAATAATTTAACCTTTTGTGCAATTAAAAGATTCCATAGATGTTATGGAACCATCGATGCCAATAAAGAACCATTATTTTTAAGGGTGTATTTTGAATCGCTAATATTAATATAATCCTGAGGACTCAAAGCAGTGCAGGGTTAATCAAATCACCAATTTATCCTTTAGTTTCTCCACTGGAATCAAATCACAGTGATCTGAGAACCAGCTGACCCTCTGTGCTATAGCATATACTAAAGTGGTATTCCCAGAAGAATTCGGCAGTTTTGCCCACATTTCAACACTGACTAATGGCATGGCTTCACGAACATGATGGATGCCATTGACAGCTCTCATCAGCTCCTGACATGACAGATTGAAATATTGCACAATAGTTTGGTCCCAAACGCACTTGACAGCCCATTGTGTGAGAATTCCTAAGCTCTATAGTACAGATAGAGCATTATCATTCATTTTTATGCATATGTAGATCCCCGCTGGGAGTCCATAGTAATTCAGGATCAGTCTTGTTGCTGGGGGATAAGCAAGAATGTGGGAGATGAATGGAGAACGTTTGTGACAGCATTTCCTTGATCTGGGCGCTTTAATGACTCCTTCTGATATCTGCAAGCTATTATAGATATGAACACACTTTCTTTACAGCCATAATGGAGGTCAGGTGTTTAAAGAGAGGTCTAAGTGTTGAATCACATACAATTATGAACCCTAAAGAGGGACAATGGGATTTGTTATTAAGTCTAATCATATTGAATTAATCACTTTTAAATTGAAGAGAGTCTTCAGGGTTAGTTACACTAAATGTGCCTTATTCTCCTGGTGAACTAGAAACTGGCAGCTGCGGCTAGTAACACTGATAACTACTAATACAGGTGGAACTATTAAATGACATCTTAAATTTCTTCAAAACTGGCCTTTTTATATGCCATATGAATATGCGTGGTAATAAACACACATGACATTAAAAATGCAAGAAAACAACTACTAAAAACAAAAGTTTTGTTTACAGCAAAGGAAAACCAGTCTTCTCTTGGCTTATATCGAAATCCTTTCAACATTTTCATTTACAAATCCTCATTTTGTACTGTGTTTTGTTTTGCTCTATCCTATGCGCTTTCACGCTCGTTACCGCGTTCGCCTACGTCCTTTGTAGGGATGCACAATATTATCGGACTAATATCGGAATCGGCCGATAATGGCTTTAAATGTAAATATCGGCATCGCCCGATATGAAAAATTATGCCGATATGTCTTGCCGATAAGAGGAATGCGTTAACTCACATGTGCTCAGGGTGTGCTAGCGATTAGATCAGGTCAGCAGTGTGGCGCATTCTTGAAGCAAAGTTTTGTCTGAATGATGATTAGATTCACTCTTTTGGATCGCTGCATTTAATCTGTGAAAGCACGTACAGAATGACGCATTCGGTGTATGATAGAGTAAACAGTAGCACGTGTAGCACGTGCAGCAGCGGCAGCAGTGACAGCCTCCCCCAAGTCCTAATGCCCTTCGGTAAGGCGTTTTAATCTGTAGGGGGCTCTGTTGGCCTACTTCTAATTAAATTAAAAGTAAAATAGCCTACACAAATAACATTTAGACTGTGTTTCTGATTAAATAAAGCAGTAATTGATGTCATAAAATAATGAGTATGTTTTGATTTAAAGGTCAGAAGCTATAGCTTACATGAAAAAAATCACAAACATGACACTTGTAAATTAAATAATTTTATATATACTGATTTAGTCATTAAAGGGGTCATATGATACTTTTTAAAAGATCATTATTTTGTGTATTTGGTGTAACAGAATATGTTGACATGCTTTAATCTTCAAAAAACACATTATTTTTTAAAATACTGTACATTATTGTAGGTCCTCTTTGTCCTGCCTCTCTCAAACGCTTCGTTTTTTTACAAAGCCCCCTCCTTTGACAAGCGTGGTCTGCTCTGATTGGCCAGCTGACCAGTGCATTGTGATTGGCCGAACACCGCCAGCACTCGTCGGAAATGTAACACCCCTTACCATAATCGCGAGCTTCATCATCTTTCAAAATAAATGTAAAGAAAATAAATAATGTCATTAGTTTTCCCATCAGTTCAAGCCCGAAAGTGGAACATGACACAGTAATGGATGCAGTACACAGCATTCGGTTAAGACACTGACTTGATTTGACCCTGTCGCTCTCTCTCTCTTCACACACACCACGCGTCACCCACAAACACCACACGCACGATCCGCAAACTCCGCTTTGACAGTCAATAGCAAATATTTAAACTAGTAACAAAACAGTAGCTGTTTCAGAAGTGCCAGATTGTCATAGCACAGTCAGAATGACCTCCTCTCCTAGGTTCACGAAACGGTCGTCCATAAAATGCTTTGCTGTTCTGTTGTAAGTAATCTTAAAGATTTTTAAATGCATCTACTTTCGGAAGGCCAATAAAGTGCTTTTGCTTTCGCCTAGAAACACTCAGTGTCTCCCTGACATGCTGCTTCATCACTAACTGCGGTTACTGAAACCATGTCTTTTTTCTTTGCGTGCACATTTGGGCTGCATTTTGCTAATATTTCCACATAGTGATGTATATATGTGGGGGTGTGTTAGAACGAGCAGTTTTAGGGGGGTGTGGCAGAGTTTTAACTTTGATAAAGAATATCTTTTTTTTTGAGACTTTAGTCTTTGCAACTTCATGGATCTTATCTATGCACAATCAGCTTGTAACACTCCAAGAGAAAGGAAAACTTGAAATCGCATCATATGACCCCTTTAATGTGTAATATGTTTTATTTTATAAACAAATCATAAGCTCTAAAAGATTTTCAGAATTTTTACAACTCTTTTGCTTTAGATCAGGGCTGTCCAAACTCGGTCCTGGAGGGCCGGTTTCCTGCAGAGTTTAGCTCCAAGCCTCCAACCCTAATTAAACACACCTGACCCAGCTAATCAAGCTCTTACTAGGCATAGAAACTTCCAGTCATGTGTGTTGAGGCAAGTTGGAGCTAAAACTCTGCAGGACACCGGCCCTCCAAGACCAAGTTTGGACAGCCCTGCTTTAGACCATCTACAAATGTTACATTTTATGGGGAAAAAAATGCAGCGATTGATATGTAGTTTATTTATAGTTATTTTCAAAGTTTCAATGTACTGTCAAAAAACCTTCATTATTGTTTAATTCTAACAAATAAGTTATTTTCAAAAACGAACCAAAATGAAAAATAATTTGCTTACAAACAAAAGCAATATATCGTTTTGGCCACAATGATTTGAATATCGGGATTCGAAAAATCCAAGATCCGTGCATCCCTAGTCCGACGTCATCCCCTTGAACGCCACTCTCTCGTGTACGGGCGTATGACAGTTAGCGGAAGCTAAAGATTACGGTTTATAAAGTTGTAAATGTGAGCCGGGTGGACTGTTTATGATGGTTGGACACACCTTATTTTGCTTAAAATCTGGCTCCACTACCCACTGCATTATAAAGCTTCGAAGCCAGGACATTTTTTTTATAACTCAGATTGTATTCGTCTGAAGGAAGAAAGTCATATACACCAAGGATGACTTGAGGGTGAGTAAATCATGGAGTAAATTTCATGTTTGGGTGAACTATCCCTTTATAAGTTTATATTATTTTATTTATTTCAGTTAACATTTATTTCAAGTAAATAAATGTTAACATTTTTATGGTTTTAGTTAACTACAACAATCCTGCCTTACACAGGCGATATTAAGAAAGCAATTTTACAGTATTTGACTGTAAATTAGGATGAGATGACAGTTTATTTTTACCAAAAAAAATACTATGGATAATTTCAGTTAATGTGTGTTGTCTTGGTAAATATATTTCACCATAATTGTTGTAATTCATAATTTCTACATAAAATACTATAAACTTTGTGTCAATTATAACTTTATATCCACGTAAGAAGTGCTATTGTGTATACTGTATATATATATATATATTATATGTGTGTGTGTGTGTGTGTGTGTGTGAGCCTGGACCACAAAACCAGTCATAAGGGTAATTTTTTTTTAATTGAGATTTATACATCATTTGAAAGTTGAATATATAAGCTTTCCATTGATGTGTGGTTTTGTTAGGATAGGACGATATTTGGCCCAGATACAACTATTTGAAAATCTGAAATCAGAGGGTGCAAAAAAATCTAAATAAAATCGCCTTTAAAGTTTTCCAAATGAAGTCCTTAGCAACGCATATTGCTAATGATAATACATTTTTGATATTTACAGTAGGAAATTTACAAAATATCTTCATGGAACATGATCTTTACTTAATATCCTAATGATTTTTGGCATAAAAGAAAAATAAATAATTTTGACCCATACAATGTATTGTTGGCTATTGCTACAAATATACCCGTGCGACTTATGAATGGTTTTGTGGTCCAGGGTCACACATATAACAGGACACTACAGCACTTAAAAAAAATGTTTCAACAAATTATGGTAATGATACATGCAGTTAGCCAACTTTAGCATTTAAAAAAAAATTCTGTTAAAATTACAATTTTTTTTTACAGTTCATAATTTATTATGTGTGTCATAGTGAGATAGAGTTGTGATAATCGATACATGGCTGCATTGTCTCTGGTTATGTTTGCATTCAGAGTGTGATAAAAGCGTTTGGGGTTGACTCATGTGACACAAGTGTGCAACCAGTGAAACAGATACTATCCACTCAACAGCCCATGGAGAAATGAGGCATAATTCAGAGCATTATCAACACAAGTTTAGAGTCTCAGTAGCTCAGCAGAAGCCCAGGATCATTATCATTATCTGATAAAGAGCAGAGGAGTTAATGACTGTCAGAGTGTGTGTGTATTTGTGAGTTTTATATGGAGATGATAGGATGTCTCTAATGAATACTGTCATTATGGGTATCGCCATGTGCCTTCAGAGCTGTGTGTGTTATTATTGTTACAAAATGTTACTGATTGCATCCAGCCAAAACACAAACACACACAGCATGTATATCGAACGTCAAACAGAAACACCCTAAAACAGCTCCAGCATCATTTGGGTTCTTATCCTGTGAAGCATCTCATCTGGAGTTGTTAACTTTCACGTTTTGTGTTTGTGAACTTTTCCAATCTTTTTTTCAACTCTGCTAAGTTTTTGATCGGCTTGATCACATTTCTGTGGCACTTATTGCTGTTTGCAGGATAAAAAAATTAAAAAAAAACTCAAAATAACGTCATAAATGCCCATAAATAGGGCTGTGCGTGTGTTGTTTTGTAACCTTCAACTTGTAAAATCAGGATGAGAAAAGTGTGAGTCGGTAATTTGAAATAAGGTGGAAAAAAAAAACCCACGAGCGACGTCATCAGAAGCAGGGTGGGCGGAGTTAATGCACACGCACGGTGATAATGGATACCTTCATGAGTGATGTGAGTTATTATTGATTATTTTTTAAATAATATTATGAATGAACTCGGCTCAGAGATGATAGCAAATAAGTAAAGCTAACGGCACTGGACGAGCAATCGTTATTATAATCCAAATGGGCAAACAGTCTAAATTATTATGCAAGTTGACTCGAGATACAAAAAATGCAAAACTGCAAAGTCGCATTTGTCATCCGTCACCGTGACAGCAAGTGGACTTTTAAAACTGGAATAATGAGTGGATTACACATTTCAATTGGCAAGAGAGAGATTTCTTCCCGGTCGGGTTCGGGTCCATCTATTAAATAATTGACGGTCCGCGTCGGTTCCAGGTAGTACATTTTTGACATTTCTTGGTTCTGCACGGGCACGGGTCCAACTTTCAAAATAATAGACGGGTCCGGGACGGTTCAGTGTAGCACATTTACGGGTCTCTTCGGGTTCGGGTACAAATTTTTGGACCCGTGTAGACCTCTACTGTCTACACCATAGATTTATTGTATATGACTTTTTTTTCTTCAGATGAATACATATCAGAGGTATATATGACTCTCTCATACACGAGAGAGTGTATGAGAGAGTCATATACAGATGACTTGAGGGTGAGTAAATTATGGAGTAATTTTCATTTTTCAGTGAACTATCCCTTTAAGTAAAGTAATTAATTAAGAAGAATTTCAAACCTGACACTGGTAGTTCTGTGCAGTACATAGTCTAACATTCTTTATTGATTTAATTCCCTTTTTGCATCAGATGGGATGCCAGCAGAAGCACTATGATTGCCCCTTCTTTAGTATTTCTGTTATTTTACTCAGAAAGTTGGCAGAAAAGTTTAATTCCGTAATGAAGGTACACCAGGCAGTGCAGTGATAAATTTAGTCTTAGTTATTAAGGCAAATATATACAGCGAGCATTATTTAAAAAAATAAATAAATAAATTATATATATCTAGTATATATCTATATATATATAGTTCTTATATATATAGCGTTATATTACAATTTCAGACCTTCCTCAAACAACCCAAAATAGATGGAATTAGATTTCTCAGAGGACCCTGGAGTTAGTTGAACAGCTAGGTGGGTAATTCGCGGCATAATTTTTTTGAGTTTGTGTGAGGGTAAAAAATGGATTAAAAACACAAATTTACCCGACCTCCTCAGAGAAAACAAGATTCCTCTGAATAGGTTTTAATGTTGTTTAGTTTCTTAATGCATTTATTACACAGTTATTGCATTTACCTACATTAGAGCCTAAATTCCATACCTACATTCTGTTGTGTGTTGCACAACCACTGCAATCCCATAGCCAGACTCTTGTTTATCAGCAAATTATGGAGAAAGACCTTTTCAAAAGCAACCTAAAAAAGGGATGTTTTAGCAGAAGTAAACTATTTGTGGTATTTATCTGTGTATACAATATATAGCTGTCTGCCAATCTTTATTCTGCAGAACACAAGACATTTTAAAGAATTTTTCAACAATTTTTGTCCAAACAAAAGTCAGTGAGGTAACAAATATATACCAAAAAAAAACAAAAAAAAACACTGGGACATATTACAAAACTATCTTCGTCAAACTGGTTTGGAACAATGTCAGGGTGAGTGGAATGATTTTTGTATGTATGTATGTATTTATTTTTATAAGTGGTGGTGGGGGGTTACCCTTGAATTTTCAATTGGCTTTTGGATTATTGCAGAAATAAGCTCTGTGATCAACAAAAGTTTATGATTCTCACATATTTTATTCATCATGATAATCTTCACAAATTAACAAAACTTTTATGAACGTTGGCAATCGACAGAAGTAAAGAGCTAAACGTAGGCTATAAACAAACTAGACCACTTCAGCGTCACCATCGCTTAGCTTCCGACAACTCTGTCTTTTATTTAAAAAAATATGCCATCCTTTACAAACTTCCAATTTTAACATTTAAAAATGTATGCACTTTAGTAATGACTCCTACCTTTATAGGTATTATATTATTATACTACATTTCTAACATGCTTTTGACATTATATATACAAATATAATATTCTGGGTGTTTCTGGGTCAGTCAGACCTGCATGTTATTATAAAATGTCATCGTCTACTTCAGAAAAGTGCTCTTTCAAGTAGTCCCATGATTCATGCTTGAATCTCCTTTTTTCCCCTCCAGATTCCCCTTCCTTTCAGTGCACTTGTTCTTGCAATCCTAACCCCTCCTCACACTTTTACTAAGATTGCCCCTTCTATAGAACGTCTTCCCTCTCTATACCCCTGCCATCGCTCTCCTTGAGAAGAGGTTTTTATCATTGCAGCCCATCTCAGGGGATATAAGCTAGGGGATGGATGCTAATTCCTCCCTGGGGCTTGTTTTAAAGAATCCCTGATGTCTGCGGCCGGACCTAATCTGTGCTAGCAAACAACACGAAATGTTTGCAGGGAAGCACCTTTTGTATTCAGGGCAAAGCAATCATCCCAATGGAGAGCGTCTTCGTCTCATCTCAATTCTGACAGTGTCTCCTGGTTCTTTTTTTGACTCGTTTTACTGCTCTTTCTCTCTCTCTTGCACCCTCTGTCTTTCCTTTTTCTATTTAATAGTATTAGAGACTCATTCTCTGTGTGTCTTTCTGCTGAGGAGGCGATGAGCCCTCAGTATGAAGTCATAGGAGCCTCTGCGGCTCACAGATTAAGTTGGAAGATGAAGATGTAGGCTTTACCTTTCACAAACACACAGATGATGCGGGAAGTGTTACATCCAAACAGACCTAACAAAGGTGTTTCTCTTGCAATGCTTTTGTGTTCTTTTACACTATGCCAGTACTAATAATTCAATGATGTGTTGTCAGGGACTAAACTGTTGTAGGTTGTGGAGTGATAATTTCATAATTCATTTCATAAAAAAAACACTTCTAAGAGTCATTTGTTTGTTAGTCAGACTACACTGGTCACACTCTATAAAGAAACCTCAACAGAAAGATGGGTTTTCTTGCCATTATTTTGCAGTACAGACTTCAAACTCTCAATTTACCACTAAATTATTATTATTATTTTTTTGGTGCAGTGCTATAGGTTAACTCAATATTTTAAATATAAATACAAATATAAAATAATGTTAGCAAATGAGAAGCATACAACTTAATGAAACAAAATAATTTATATTTAAGAATTATTGCTAAAAGTGTGCATTATCCACTGACTGAGTGGTACATTTTAAAACCTACAAACCGCAGTTACTCCAAGTGGACATTGTTATATCAGTCTGTCAATACCCAGAGATGCTAATTTTTGCAGAGTATTTACAGCATTTTCAGGAATGGAATTAAATATAGTTTAAAAAAAAAAAATCTTAAACAGAGCTGAGAGTACTAGTCTCGTATTTGCAGCTACAATAAGATTAGCCTAAACATTTAATAAATGAAATGCCAGGAGTAGGGGATAATATTTTATAAAGTTCAGACAGTTTTCCATTTTCCAGTTCTGCAATATCTGCAGAATGTTGTGCCTGAGTGCAGATTATGGATGCACCGATACCGATACTGGTATCGGTATCGGGCCCGATACTGGTCTCCTGTACTCGTACTCGTTAAAATGCCCCGATACCAAACGCGATACCACACAGCATGTGATAAGCGCCATATTCAAACAAAGAAACACCGACAACAGAACAACAGACAGCAGAAAGGAGTTAAGGATGTCTACTACGAAGTATATGTATGCAATGAATATAATGTTAAACATTCAGTATTAACGCCTGTATAGCTGATGTGCGCGAGCTGATAAACAAAGCATGCTGAGTGGATTGAGCGCACGATGCGCAATTTTGTCGAGTGAATATATCTTTCTCACAGACATCACTGGAAAGTTTGTAGTTCGGTCGGATATGTCAAAAACAAGTAAGTAAACCAATGCACAAGTTACTTAACGGTAGGGAGAGAGAGAGAGGGAGAGAGAGCGCACTTCTGTTGTGTGATCTTTGATGTTCACTCACTTAGCACACGCATCATTTGGATTAAAACTAACTCGTAAAAATAAAACCATTCATGGGGCATTCACTATAAACATCATTTATTTTCAACCTTAGGCATACACGACTTTCTGGCGAAAGTGAAACTAACAGCCTGTGTGAAATGCGTTAGGCTGTACTACTGTCCTCTCATTCTGCACTAGTGTTGGGTCGTTCTTGAACGATTCGTTAGTTTTGAATGAATCTTTAATGTGACTCAGGAAGAACGAGTCGTCTCGGGGAGTGATTCGTTCAGTCGCGCATGCACAACATCCTATAGGTTCTGTACTGGAATTAAGTCCCCAAGTAAAAGTTTCCCTGTTTCGAGTCTTCGGGTTTTTTCCGACCCCCCCTCGTTCGTTTCATCACGTGACAGACCCATAAGCTTAACCAATGCAGTCTGAGCCGGAAAGAGAATTGATTAGTTTATCTCGAGTCTTCGGGTTTTTCGAGTCGTTCATTCGTCACGTGACGGACCCTTAAGCCCAAACCCGAAGACTTGTCAGGTAAGAGGTGGTGAGCTATTCATAGACTGAAGACCCAGGTAAACATTTAATTAATCTTTTCTGTTTCTTATAGCTTTTTTGTATTGTTTGTAGTGTGATCAATGTTTGCGTAAGTTGTAGACGTGTTAGGGAAGTAACACGTACCATTTTAATTATATTTTGCTAAAATGAATGGAATGACTCGAAAAAAGATTTGTTCATTTTGCTGAACGAGACTCAAAGGTCCGAGTAGGTAAAATGATCCGAACTTCCCATCATGCGTTGCGCGTGTTTTACTTGCTTGAGTGTTTCTGCATTATATGAGTGGCTTTGGAATATAAATCGCAGCACGTTTCAGATGAAAAAACGCGACTTCTATTTCTGAAAATATCACAGTTAGGAGATTTATAATGAGTGGTTCCCTGCATTATTACAGCAAAGTGCGTGATTACAGTACTTAGCTGCTGCAATGGAGCAGCTCTAATTCTATTAAATTAAAGATGATGTACCATAGAGCAAAAAAATTAACCGTGAAAGTAACAAAACTTAAAATACATTTTAATTGGCATAATTAAGTGTGAAAATAACCAAATGATATACAGTGAAACCAAAAATTATTCAGAGACCAGATATAATTTTTGATATTTTTTTTTACTAGAGGGTGCAGGACACTATAGTTCATTTATGTAAGTGAGGATAGCAAAATAAATTAAACTGTGACAAATCATACCCAAAAATTCTTCATACAGTGGACTACCAGTAAAATTGATACAAATTTGGGTCCAAAAATTATTCAGACCGAGTCTGGGAAAAAAAACTGAAGTTCAGGTTTGCATTAAGCTGGTTGACAGCATGCCCAGGAGAATAAAGGCTGTCATTAAGGCTAAGGGTTGTACGACAAAGTATTGATAGTTGTGTAAATAATACTATCATACTAACAGTTGTCTGAATTTTTTTGGTTGATTGTAATCTATTACATACCTTTCTATCAAAATGATCTAACATTATCAAGATGAATTTGTTCTGACACAGTTTAACTCTGAGTTCTTGTCATATTTTATTACCATTTTCTAAACTATAGCGAATAAACTGTGATAATGTGAGAAATGTTGAAGGTGTATGTGACGAGTGGGGGCAGGGCCGAGAGCCGTGGGAACGGAGCGAGGCCGGTGGAGTAATTGATAATGAGCGACACCTGCACCACTCACCGGTCTCGAGTCTCATGGAGGAGCTCCGGAAGGATAAAAGGGAGGAGTGATGACAGTGTACTGATTTTCTGATGTGGTAAACTTGCTTGGTGGCTCACCTGGTACAGCATTGCTCTTGCGATACAGAGAGCTCAGCTATGAATCCTGTGAAGCATGAGTCACGATAAAAGAGCTTTAGCAAGTGTACTTTCATCATACATTTGCTTTCAACATTAGCATTAAAGATTAGGGTTTAGTGTAAGTGCAAAAACGCGATAGAGCTCCACTCACCGGACATTTCATTCCGAACTGCTGTGATCAATACATCAGCCAACGTAATAAAATTTTGTCAGACTAACATTCATCTGTTTCAGATAAAACTGAACACGCTTTTAGCACCACTCTCTGGACATTTCACTTTGGAAGTGTCGCGAAACCTACAATAAGCAATGTATTATCATTTTGTAGAAATGTCGCCACAGGCATGTTTTTTCAATGAGCCTGGGTTGGCAAAAACACAGTGCAGATGCATAGGCATAATGCCCTTTGACAATAGCAGCATTCAGTAGACAATAATAATATCCAGTTTTTCAGAAACAGAAAAACAACTTTGTCAGAAAGTCTCACAGCCAGAACGGTCATTTAGAGATTAATGTTCTGTGCTGTTCCATTATGAGTCTGTGCAATGATGACTTGACTTGTTTCCTTCAAACTTCCTTCAAACCATCACAGACAGGAACATCACTAGACGCTTCAGGTACATTTCATTTTCAGGAAAGAGACGTGTCATGTACCTTCATCTACAGCTATTTGGTTCTGTTTGAAACATAATAAAACTCCTGTTTCCTCCTCTCTTTCCCCTCAATTGGCATCTGTGCTATTATTGGAAGCTCCTAACAATTGGGATACACTTTTTTTTTGAAGAGAAGAATATGTGGCAAAAAATAAAAGCTTTTGTCTAATTAAGAGCATGCAGGAACATGCAGCTTGGTCCATCAGCAGGGTGATGATGGGACGCCGATGGGATTTGGCTAATTGCCGTCTGCTTCGTTATGGCTGGTGCACCCCATCGCGTCTCCTTTGTTAGCTCTGTATATCGTGTGGACCGTGGGCCGTTCAGGTTCAGCAGAGCGATTTGCAGAGAGTCAGCAATCTCGGCAGGGCCTTTAATCGATGATGCCCCAGAGCCACTTCCTCCCACAATGCAAATGCACTTTTATTTCCTCTCTCTTCACTGATTTGAAAGAGATATCTATTTTTTTATCCGAGATTTGCCTGCAGCATGTACACTGAGACTAATTACTCCCTCCCTCACTGTCTCTTTTTGCCTTCATTCCTAATTGTCTTCCGTGAGTTCCTTGGAGGGCCAACTAAACATCATGGATTCTCAATTCAGAACGGTTTCTGAACAAAGGAAGCTTGCCGAAAAGAAGCCTGGGGCAGACCATATTAGATCTTCTATTGTTGGGGTGTTAAAATAAACATGAAATCAAAATTGACCCTACTTACTTAATTAGTATGTTTCTGGTCTTATGATGTACAATTCATCAAACTTGATCATATTCTGATCCATTCCCGATGGATAATCAGTCCTCAATTGTTGTCTTGCAGGCAGTGCTCTGACATATGGTGCATCCATGCTTCAGGTGACCCGAGTTCGAGTTCTGGCTCGAGGTCCTTTCCTGGTAGTTTCTTGCAAAATATTATGTTCTGATCTCAAAACACTTTTACCATAGCGCTTGATTTGTAAACTAATAAATTTTTATGTTTACATCAGATAATCAGTTCCATGTGAATAGCATTTCTTAAGTTCTAAATTTGCTAGCATTTTACTTTGAAAGTGTTGTGTAATGTGCAAGCAACAAAATATAATTTTGCAGAAATGTCGCCACTCATTATTTTCCCAATGAGCTTGGGCTGAATAACTTAATAACACTTAAATGTAACCTTTAGCAAATCTCAAAACTGATTGAGATTGATTGATTTTAGTTTTAAATATTTAGTTTAAATTTATTTCGGAAAAAAAGTATAGACATTTTTATATCGGCCATAACATAAAAAGAATATAATTGTCAACTTTCCAGAATTTATTTTGAAGCAACCCTAATTAAATAAAATGTAATTAATTCTTCCTTCTGCTTCAAACTGTTTTAATATGGACATTTGGTACCATAAAGCATATGGTTTTTAGAAGAGTACTGCATCGGACTCCAGCTGCAGAATTCTTGCATAATTGAATAATCACATAATTCACAATTCAAAAAATGCATGTCTGACTGTCATGTTAAAATGTTCTAATAACAGTGAAATATAATAAACATTTTTCTCATGAGACCAGATAGCATCGATGTTTTAGTAAAAATACATTTTGCCCCTAAGCACTTCTGGAGATGCAGTGGCACTGCAAAAAAAAAAAATCCATGTTTTTGTAGATTGCATTTGAAACTTTGGGGTGCATCAATGTTGTCAAGCAAATAACTAACCCTAAACTTTGGCTAAAAAAAAAAAATATATTAATTGTTATATTTTATTTTGAACCTTCACAGTGTAGCACTCAGTAAATATAATCTTAGCTGACCTTTCATATAATTACACAAAATGCTTCAATTCTCAACACGTCATGCCAGGATAGTGTTCATGTGTCATTTTATAAGATTACTCCTGACATCTGTTTCTCAGATGGCCGTCAATCTGATGGTGCCATTCCTCTTGATGGACAGAGTCTGCCTCTCTCTGCAATATGTAATTCACAGTGTGAAGTAAAAGCTCAAGCACTGCAGAAAACACTCAGGATACTGAGGCGTTTTGTTCACACTCTACACAAATCTGATTTGGTTTTCAAATCGATCTTTAGGATTGACTGTCTGCACTTTGTCATTTTGCAAGTGATGAAAACTGATCTGTTTGTTCAGCCATTGTAATCAATATCTGGTGTGTTTACAATGGTTACTTCAGTAATGATAAAAGTGTCAGCACCATGCCAAGAGACTTTCTCATAAAACTCTGAGTAGCTGTCATTGTAGAAAAAAAGGATGGAAAGTCATGAGCCACGTGAGACAACGGATGACAGAGATATATCACACATTAATGCGTATACTCTGTCCAAAACTGCTGACTCGTTTACTCGTTTACTATATACTACATAGTGAATGTGACACATGCTTCCATCCACTTTTTGTGCAGTTCTATTATCAACAAGGTGAAAGCACATAAATAAAAGAAAAAAAAGGTTGAAGAAATTTGCTGTCTCTAGCCTGTTTTCATTCAGTTGTTTCCAAAGTAGTTTTTGCTAGATTTTAAGTATAATCATATAATTTATGCACTAAAGTTAAGTGAAAAAAGATTGTGTTAAACCTTGAGAATTTTTAGTGATAAATCAGCTATATCTTTAAACATTTTGATGCGCTACACCTTTTCTTTTTAAGACCAAGATCCTCAAGATAAAATCCACAAGCAAGGATCCAGTCATACTGAATGGAAGTCCCCTGGAAGAAGTCCAATCCTTCATCTACCTGGGCAGCATCTTTGACCAACAGGGTGGTACAGAGACAGATGTCAAGGCAAGAATTGGCAAAACAAGAGCAGCCTTCATACAGCTCAAGAATATCTGGAACTCCAGAGACCTGTTCTTGGCAACAAAGATCCACGGAATTCAAATCCAACATAAAGTCAGTGTTGCTGTATGGAGCTGAAACCTGGAGGACAACCAAGATGATCATCGGTCTAAATCACCATCAGCAACCAACCACCAACCAACATCAGCAGGCAGGCATTGAGGTGGCCGCCCAAGAAACACTTGAGGCTGACATCATCAAGATGGGATACACCTGGAACCATTTGGAAAGAATGCCCAAGAACAGAGGACTCTGGAGGTCTGTGGATGGCGGTCCATACCCTGGCAATGGTGATGGGCATTAGTAAGTACACCGTTTCTGCAAAAAATCAGAAAAGATAGAAACCTGGCTACAGTCACATAAAAAATGAGTGCCTGTGGACACAGCAAACCACGTGTGAATGGATCAAGTTTATCCCATTTCATGTGTTTTTGTACTTAAAAATCACATGGATTTGAGTTACATTTGTAAAAAAAAAAAAATCGAATTTTTGCTGTCCCAGGGTAGATTTAAATGCCCACATGTTAAGAGTTATTGGGCAATGCCTGCTGTGTTTGTTTAACGCTCACTAATGCCACATCTGGATAAAACAGACCTCAAGAGTCTACCGTGCAGCTATCAACTATATCGGGATCTTTTTCAGCAGTTAAACAAAAGATTTTGGGCGACACAGGAAGCTCGTGTGGCCCACAAGGATTTCAAATGCTCCCGGCCTCAGTAAACATTATGTCAGTGGAGCAGCACCTGTGTCTTCTTTGACCTGCGGCTGAGTTTCATTACCGAGAGAGCAATGGACGCCAAGAGGAGACGCATGCAAATGCCGCAGTGCTGCCTGCAGAATACATGACGCCATTTGTTATTATTATGTCCCACACAGCAGATGCCTTCATCCAGGACAAATTACGCAACGCTGGCAGCACTCTTTGCATATTATTGATTTAAAGAGCGTGGCAGAGGATGAGGAAGAGGAATTTCACCGTAAATGCAACACTTCCTTGAGAAGTGAAGCTGGGCCTTTATTACTGAAAGACTTTATCCCCCAAGGATGGGGCTGAAGGGACTGTGCCCTTATCACTGTAAGAATACCAATGGTGCTTTTATGTCGGCTTGGAATAATTCATGGAAAGCTGTAGCGAATGGAAAGACATGCGCATGTGGAATGAATGTGGAGATGTGTTGGAGAAGCTGGACAGATTTAAAAACTATTCAAGGTCAGGAGGTCTGAATTACCAACCACTTCAATTATGTCTGACCAGCAAGATGTTGTGAATAAATAAAGCCTCAGGCTTGTAAGATCGCGTTAAACTGCAGACTTGGCAACACTGCTTTTGGTTGAACTATCACTTTAACGTCATTCTTTGATGGAAGTGATTTTATTAAATGTGTTTTATTTAAATGCATTTCATATATCCTAAATACACACAATGAAATTATATTTTCATACTTTTTGTGTAATTGAACAGAATTACAGTTTGATTAGAAATGACACACAATACAAATATTCTGTTCATAATTATGTTCTGCTCATAATATTATGAAAACCCAAATTTTTCTGTTTTCTTCTTGCATCATGTTTCATATTTCATCTCAAGCTGTACATTTCCAGCATGTTAGTAATGCTGGAAATAATGCCACAACTGTGCAGTGTTGTTATTGTTAACTAAAACTATTTATTTTTTGTAAAAGAAATGAAGCTGAAATAAAATCAAATGTAAATATTCCATGAAAAACTTATTAAAAATTTGTTGAAGTACTAAGAATTACTAAACCTGAAAGCTATATAGAAATATTTAAAAATAATAAATTTAACAAATTATTTAAACTTAAATTGAAAATATTAATACATATCATAATAATAACCCTGCAACTGTGGAATCATTGTATCTTGTGGAAAAAAATATTATAAATGTTATTAATTTAATCATATATATTAACCTTTAGGTTGAATATGTTAATAATATTTGTATGACAGATTTTTATTTTTTTTATTTTAAGATTAAAAGTCTGGATAAATGTATTGTCTGGATAAATGTATTACCCTGTATTGATGAAAACATCAATAAATAAAAGTCATTTGAAAAATAAGTACAAAAAATAATTTATGAAAGTCTGATAAAAAGGTTTCCAAGACAGTTTTAACTTCACCTTTATATAACAAAAAGGGGGAAATGCAAATGAAATCTCCACCCCCTGGGCCATAAAAGTGTAGTTAAAGAAACACCGATAAGGCATTGAGGTTTATCTTTTTTGCCTTGAACAGGTACACTGGTGTTTACATTTGCTAAGCCACATATACATTATTTAAATGACCACTGCATCTATTATAGACTCTGTATGAAATATTGACTATGGTTTTACACTTGCATAGAGCTAATCTTTCCACTCTCTTCCCCACAGCCGCTGAAGATGCACTGCAGGAGCTGCGCGCTGGTCACCAGCTCGGGTCATCTAACCGGTGGGGGTCGCGGAAAAGAGATCGATCAGGCAGAGTGCGTCATCCGAATGAATGACGCACCCACGGCCCGTGGCTACGGGGTGGACGTGGGTCACCGCACAAGCCTGAGGGTCATCGCTCATTCCAGCATGCAGAGAGTGCTGCGCAGCCGCCATGAACTCCTCAACTCCAGTCAGGACACGGTCTTCATCTTCTGGGGACCCAGCAGTTATATGCGACGTGATGGGAAAGGGCTGGTTTATAACAACCTGCGGCTTATGAACCAAGTGCTGCCCAAACTCAAGGTCTATATCATCTCCTGGCAGAAAATGCTCCAGTTTGATGAACTATTCAAGAGAGAGACTGGCAAAGACAGGTAATGGGCACATTATTATGAGTTACAGAGCCAATTTAAAAGTGTAGCATTTGATAAGAGGCCAATTTTAGTATCTCTAATGATACGGTTCAGGAAATCAGCTTAAATATGTGATGACGTACTACTTTGATGTTTCATTGTATAAAGGCAAAATATTTTCAAACCCAATTCTGAACTAAAATGGGTCTGCAGAATTTGCTTAATCTAAGGCATGCATTTACATTATTGAGATACCAGACGTTTTCATCATTGTGCCAATATTATCCATGACATGCCCTAATTTTTAGTGAGCTATTTTTATTTAAAAAAAAGGTGTTATAAGGGAAAGATAATGCACGTCCTAGAATAGTCTGAAGACCAACCTCTTTTTCCCTTTCAATTCCAGGATCACATGGGAAATCAGTTTGTGTGGCATTCTAGATTTGCACATTAAGCCAAGATCTCCACTTAATCAAAGCAAAAAAAGAGCTTAGTGTTTGTGCAGCGAACGGGGGTTGAATATATTCATTTTTGTCCACAGAACATGAATTTGTCATGCACTCTTAAAAATCAAGTTTTTCTATGGGCATCAAAGGTTCCATAAAGAACCTTTAACATAAATGGAACCCTTCCATTGCACAAAAGGTTCTTTATAGTGGAAAACGGTTCTTTAGATTTTTTTAATGTTCTTCACACTATGAAAATGGTTCTTTTAAGAGCTGTTCACTGAAAGGTTCTTTGGGGAACCAAAATTTTTTTTTCTATGGCATAGCTGTGGAACCCCCTGATGGGAAGCTTTATTTTTAAGAGTGAATACTGTAAATTTACAGGTCCTGGTTATATTCTGATACTTCAAACGCACACTAATCTAGTTATGGTGATGTGTCATCCTGAAGACCTCATTAGTGAATGTCTTTTCATGTGGGTTTTATCGCAGAAACACTATTTTTACAGGGTGCTTCTTAAAACTCTTTGGAGGCTCATTAGTAAGAAATGCAAGTATTACCACTGATGAACTGGCTTAGAATATGATACAGGAGTGTTTTGTAGCTGCTGTCCCTTATTACCACAGCAGTCTTATTCCAGCCATCAAAGTGTGTCTTTCTTTCATCTTGTGTCTGTTTTGTTGGTGTTATTTCCAAAAGTTGAAATTGAAAAGCGAAGACAAAAGATTGCTGTGAAAATCATATCAACCACTCGCAACAAAAATCTGCGTCTGTTAGATGTCAGAATTGGACTGGAGAAGGATGGCTGCTGTTGCTTTATTGGTTTGATCAGTGTTTTCCAAAGTTTGTTTGCAATCAGAATTTCAAGGAGCTGGTCTATTACTTTAAGAAACTATAGAAACTAAGAATCGCTATTACCTATGCCTAAATGCATCAATCACAAACAATCATATATCAGTAATTATTGTTTTTAGCAGGAAGTTTAAACTCTTGCATAGTCATGTGGGAATTAAGGTAGGAAAAGGGAAGCAGTTCTTATTTACAATGACTGCATTAAAAAAAAGAAAAAAGAATGATGACTGAGTGATGTTTTAGGTTGAAAATCTAAGATGCAAATTCACAAATCCTACTATGGCTGAGGCTGAGCTCATTTAATATAATTTAGATCATGCAGAGCCTAGAGTGCTTAGTTTACTTTTTGATTTTGTGCACAAAACACAAAAAGAGACATTTAGAAGAACCATACAGTGACAGCATATAACAGGGGTTCCCAAGTCTGGATCTCAACGTCCACTTTCCTGCAGAGTTTAACTCCAAACTCACCTGCCTGTACAGATGGTACTCAACCAGAACAATACTTTTACCACCGCTTCTGCATTTGAAAACCTGCGCTAATTAATATGTTTAGCTGTCCCCAAACTTTAGGCCTATGAAGTAAAAAAAAAAAAAAAAAGGAATTTTCTGTAGGCTACTGATTTTTTTTTACAGGAAATGTCCATACAATTAATGGACAATGTCCAGACAGAAAACTACCAGTACTTTTTCAGTTATTTTTTTTTTTACAGTGGGTACAGTGACATGAGCCATTCTGTGAACCCCTGCGGTGCAGGCCAAGCACAAACATTTTTTTTATTGATCATTCGTTGTAGTTTAAACATGAGGACTCGAATTCTTTCCCTTGGTTAAAGTTCCATTGTTTTTCATTTAAAATGAATAAACCTTTTACGTTTCTTTCGTCATCTTTTTTCTTTTCTTTTCTGTTCGTCTTTGTGTGCGGGGTTCGGGTGGGGGGTGAAAAAAGCGCGGAAGAAGAACTACTGCGTTGCTCGCATCAGGGGAACACAGGAAGGAAGGAAGGGGGGAACGATGGGAGCACATACAAGGGGCTGGGTAAGCAGGACAGTATATGGGGGGCCAGGGCATAGCCAGGAGGGTCGAAACCCTACCCTGAACCCGAGGGAGGAGACTGGAAGAGAGGGGGGCCAAAAAGGACGATAGCAGTAGGCGATGACGTTAAACGGTACCGACAACAAGGCAGGAGTGATCTGTAAGGGAAACCGGTTGGTGGAGCATGTCATGGGGGCTCAGATAAATATGCACACCTCAAATACTGGCTAATACTGTACAGTAAAAAGTAAGCACACTCAAACACTGTAATATTTCACTGTAACATTAGTAAAATAGCTGAAACATTAAACATTTAGCTTATATGATGAATGATTAGTCGAGATTTAATGTTATAATACATATTATTATTGTTATTAAAATATTATTTCATTTTTTTTTTTATCTTCATTCACAAGTAAAAATGTCACATTTCCACTCTATTCAGCAATGGTGTCATGATTTTGCGAATGAGTTTCACATGACTGATTTGTATTTACCATGGCGGTGATAGGCATTCTGGTTGACTACCTACTGTAACTTTCTAGTAATCCTGAATGGTGGACCAGTTGTGTAGACACGAAGTTGTCGTCAGTTTCGGAACAAGAGACGGGAACCCTGGCGAAACTCTTTCAACAAAACTTTTAAAAACAAATAACCAATAGCGCTACAGCCCCCGCCTGGACCGACTGTGCCCGTGTGTCACACAGACACTCAAAACACACAATGAAAGTCCAGGCCTGGTCCCTTCTTCAGTCGCCTTGCACTGTCCGCACGTATCCTCTCTCTTTGAGTCCTCTTCCGGAGCTCCTTCCATGGTTCGAGACCAGGGGAGTGTGCGGCAGTTGTCGCAACATCATCACTTACCCACCTGGCCTCGCTTTCCGTTCCTGGCTCTCTGGCCCCACCCCTCCACTCGTCACATAACCTACCCACCAGTGCGCCCTCACTCTGGTTTCTGTCCCCTTTTCTTTCAGGAGGCCGGGGGGTACCCACAGACCTGCGCTCTACTCCCCCCCGCCCCCTTCCCCTTCCGGGGAGCCAATCTGGTAACGTGGCCGGCCTGGCGTACCTAGGGTCTTGGACAGACAGACTAGGCTATGAGAAAAGGATACTGAAGGAGAGGACGTAGAACAGAGACAAATTGGTGAGAGAGGAAAAAAATCTTGGTTTCCGGTTTTCCCAGACACACTGCTGTCCCCTTGCGTGTGCTCGAGACTTGTTCCTCCACCAGCTGGGTAAACTCTTCTGCGATGCCAGGCGGCAGCACTCGACAGCCCTCGGTGGACGGCCCGACACTCCAGCCGCCCGGTTGGAGCCGACGCTCCTTCCGGGTTCTAGGCGCCTGGCTGGAGTACCCCCATTTCCTGCTTTCCTCCCCATCATGATGGCGGATGCGCATGCTCCTCCGCCTTCAGTCTAACTGCCTGGCTGACCTTTCACCCCTCACGACTGCAGCCGTCCCTCCACAGCCCAGGCGGCCGGCAGCGAGTTCGTCCGCCCCCCCTGGCAACTCACTCCAGCCCACCGCCTCGTGCCTCCATGGCGGCAGACTGCTCCGCTATGCTCGATGGCACCGCGGACTCACCATAGCGGCGAGGGATCTCTGGCAGCGTGTTGCTCTTTCCTCCCGGGTTTCGGCACCAATGTAGCAAACGTTTGTAGTCACGGGAAGAAGGAGGAGGGAACCGGCGAACATTCAAACACTAATAAACTTTAAATAAATTAACTAACACAAAGATTAGTGCGACAGCCCCTTCGCGGGGCGGTGCACAAACAGAACCAAAAACCCAAAAAATCCAGGCCTCGCTCCTCTCTCGTCCAAACACTGGTCGTCACTCCTCCCTTTCTATCCTTCCGAGCCCCCGTGTGGAAACGCGAGACCGTGAGTGGCACAGGTGTTCGCGCAGTACATTTTACCTTCCACCAGCCTTCGCTTTATTTGACCCTGGTGCTTATCATATTGATGCTTTTTTTATAAAGCCATAGCCACCCTCTAATCATCTTTACGGAGCCCTCTTTACCCTGCGGTAAATCATGCATGGTGTACCATGGCTTTTGCTTTTTTTAAAGAATCATATGGCCTCTAAGAACCCAGTCCCACGGTCCTTCTGAAACGGTACTATCAGTTAAACCCAACGGATCTACTTTTAATAGTTTCAGACTGATCTGGTGTTATAATTTTGTGCATTGTAGACTAGTAAATAGTCACTGCAAAACCTCTTGGCATTCGATGGACGCAGTGTCTTTTGCTCCCCGGCCTGCAGAGACAGACGGCCGCGGCAACAAAACACAGCCCCAATGTTCCTGGCATTTTTGTTTTTTTCTTCTCTCCTCCTCCTGTACGCCATTCATTTTTTCTCCCATCCCCCGTGTTGTTGTTTCGCCTTTCCCGCTTCTCCTGCATCCTGGTCCACATTGTGTCTTCTAATAAAGTTCGCTTGGAGCACATTTCGATCTGTCTCATTGTTTTCATATTATCTGAGCATTAATCTATAACAATCTGTTCTCATTGATATCTGGATAGTATTTGCTTGATTATTGAACATTTAATATTATGGGTGGTTCAAGCCATCCTTCAATGGTTAGGACGTTTAGGGCTTAAATAGAACTCCACACTGAATTCTTTGGTGATAATTTGAAATTGCCGAAGGCTTGGCTTCTCTTCATGCGCCCTTAATTACATTAAGCAGTTCTCCTTGTTACTTACTGTACCTGCCCTCTGCTTCTGTTAAGCCCTCTTCCCTTGCACTAACATCATTGTCCCTCTCTAATAAAAGAACGTGGTAATGTGCCGTGTGCATTACAGAATTTTTATTCTTCTGAAAAGGCACTGTAGTAACAGCAAAAACAAGATTTCTGCATCTATGATTTATTTGAATATTTTGTATTTACTGTCAAATGGAAAGTTTACGTCTTTCATGTCAACGGTGTGTAGCCTGGTGTTAGTTGCATTGGATGTTTCTTTAATGAACAGACCCTCAACTGGCAGTCATATAGTTTTTTAATATGAAGTCATACATCCTATTCTATCTTGTACTCTTTCAAGTCACTGAAATTTCAGAAACTCTACACATCCATTACAGATAATGATTTTTCTTTATTAGTTATTTCTCCCATTGATACTAACGTCGAGATGGCCCAACCCACTAGCACAGCTGCCTCTTAAGATTACGAAAATATAAATATATGGTAATATACTGCAAAATATAATGCGATATATTACAGAATACATTTCCATATATGGGAAACAAGTGCTTATTTTTCAATATACTGCAATATGCATTGACCATTTATGGCTATATATTGATATATATGTAAAACATTTTTAGAAATGAAGACAAAAATAGCATTGAATGTAATATTCATATTCAAAGTTTTATCCTTTATTGTGCACATATATTGCACATACATGTTCCCATATAAATATGAACATATGTACACACATATATACAGAATGAGTTACAGCAGATTTCTAGTTCCCAGCAAGCTTTGCTTCTGACTGTTAAAGGAGAGTAAATCTTAGTGTTATTTTTTAAGTGTTATTTCATGTGTTTTGCTCAATATTAGTATAGGGGGAGATCTGATAGTGTTAAATGTTCTATTATTTTGGAATTTAAAAGGGTTTCTGGTATGTCTTAGTTTTTGGGGTTATCATTGTGCTGAAGAGTTGAGCCTGTGGTTAGGTTGATGACTGGCCTAACACCATTAACTATACTATATAACTATATATTACTTAATTTTAAAAAGTAATGGTTGTGCACTCTTCAGCACACTGATAGTCTCTTTGCTAAATACTTTAGTACATAAATAATTATAAAACAAAAGAAATATATTATACTTGTGTATATACTGCATGAGTAAATCTATGTGCAATATATTTATACACATGCAGTGCCATATCACATGTACATCTATAGGTTATGAAGTGTATTACTGAATATAAAATTACATATATTGTGATATATAAGTAAATATGTTGTCACATATTTTTCAATATATGAAAAGCGGCAAATCCTTATGTATTATTCAATATATTGTAATATATTAACACAATATATTATTCTGTATATTTTCAATATACCATTCAATCATTGATCATTCATATACTGTATAAGGGAATATATTTTCTTTGTGTAAGGAGCTGTAACTTTTTATCCATGGTTGGCCAGTTTAAATGTCGCTCAGAAGTACGAGCCTCAGTCGGGAGTGAATGACAGTGTAAGTAGACACTGTTGGATGTGCAGAGGGCAAATATGCGGTATACTACTAATATAAATTATTTTAATGCGCATGAAAACTCAGTGATGATTCGTACAGGGCATAGTAAAAACATTTGGGGCTTTACTAAAAACAGTCGGGGCTTCAGCCCCCTTAGCCCACCCCTAGCGCCACCCCTGGTCTGATTACATTCATACTACACACATTCGTACTACATAGAACATAGGCTGCAAAGTAAGCACTTATTCAAAACAGGTGCCTACTCATAGAGTATTTTATTTAATTCTTAGTCACTGTCTTTATGTCACTGTCAAGTGAGTTATTGAATAATTCGCTCAACTCATTCATCTATTAATTTTGTTGTTAGAGGAAAAATATATATTAAAATAAATACTGGTGATAGTGTAAAGTCTCAATAGTATCGTTATTGAACTGTTCATAAAGTAAATACCACTCACAATTGTGCTGTCTGAACAGCAACTTTGTTTACCTTGACGCAGCAGCCGGCACTGGCTACTTATAATCAATCAGAACTATCAATTAAACCATGAAAACATTTTTTTGTGACTTAAATTAAACTTTAACTGAAATAAAATAAAATCATAAACTTTTATTTAAAGCATAAAGCATAAACTTCTTTTATTTCAGCTAAATGTTGCCAAGACATTAAAATAAACAAAAAATTAAAGGAAACTATATAGGCAAAAACTAATAAAAATTACAAAAACAACAAAATTTACATGTTTTTATAAAATTAAAATAAAAAATTATACATATATATATATATATATAAATATCGTATATTATATATATATATATTATACGACACAGAAAAAGATACTCCAATAACGAATTCAGGTAAATTCAAAATTTTTTATTAACAAGACTATAATAGTATTGCAGGATACTAAAGAACCTCTGCACAGGAAGGAAAGAAAAAAGAAAAGAAGATAAAGGGGCACATCAGGGACTGGGAGTGGGTGTTCAAAATGGCATTCCCTTGACCGAGGTCTGTCGGCCGAGGGAAGGCGCAGTTCACCGGTGTGAAGGTAATTATCCTCATTTGGTCGTGGGGGAAGGGGGCCTCAGGGTGCGCGGCGCCGTGCCGCCGCCATGGGCCACACAGACACGGGATTGGGAGAAACGGGAGGGGGGGCCGGCGGGCCATTGAAAACAAATCTCCCACAGGAAAACCACATAAGCAGGCAGGAACACTGTCCTAGAGCATGGCCAAATCCAACGGTTGGCGATATAAATCTCCCCGTCACGCACATGTTTCACCAACAAAACCTGAAAAGTTTCTAGTAGGCAAGAGATACAGCGCGTCTTTCCGCTTTCACAAGCCAAAAACTCCAGTTTCGCTGTCTACACGATAACACTGCAACCTAATAATTCCTAAATAAAGAATTACAAAATCCATCTTTTGAAAAATGCATGATCTAGTCTCCAGATTCCTTAAAAGAAAGAAATATTTAAGTTTTAAGCAAGCATCCTAAGCTGAAAAAAGGCTGAGTTCACGACTGACTTTAATCTGTTTATCAATTGAGTGCCCGGGTCCCACATAACCCCCCAATCCGAGCAAGTGCCTACAGTTCTAGGTTCTTGGACTCAAGTTTTAGAAAGATGGGAACACATGCTGGCTTGTCCAAAGACCCAACGACGTCTGTCTGGAATCATTTAGGCTGTCAAAAAGGTAGTTGACGGCACGCTCACACAATCAATCAAAGACTGGAGAGATATATTGTCATCTGGTTGTATTGGAAGATAAAGCTGTATATCATCTGCATAAAGATGGTATGAGGTCTGATACTTATGGGAAATCTTAGCTAAAGGAAGAAGATAAAGGGAGAACAAAACAGGGCCTAAAACGGAACCCTGCAGTACCCCACATGTACATGCATCATTGACAGAGGTAAAATTCTCAATAGCTACAGAGAAAGATCTCCCCTTAAGATAGGATGTGAACCAGTTTAATGCTGTTCCCCTAATTCCAACATACTCCTCCAGTCGTCTCAATAAAATAGAATGGTCGATAGTGTCAAAAGCCGAGCTTAGATCCAGAAGGACCAACACCCCACATTTCCCAGAGTCGACAGCTAATAGCAAATCGTTTAACACTTTCAAAAGAGCAGTTTCTGTACTATACTGAGCTCTGAACCCAGACTGAAATTTGTCCAGTATATCACTATTCTTTAAGAAGGAGGAAAGCTGATGAAAAACAACCTTCTCCAATACCTTTAAAAGGAAAGGAAGTTTTGATATAGGCCGGTAATTGGCTAGGACCTGTGGATCAAGGGTAGGCTTTTTAAGTACAGGGTGTATCACTGCATGTTTAAAACAGGATGGAACATGACCATTATTAAGATTACTATTAATAATAAACTGAATATATGGACCAATGGTATCTAACACTTCCAAAGTTAAAAATGTGGGAATAGGATCCAGACAGCAGGATACAGGTTTCATATGACAGATAATGTCCATTAAAGAAGAAATAGACACAGGCTCAAAACTAGATAATATAGCAGAATTGCAATAATCATCAAAAGAGACATTCCCAGAGTGCACAATATTAGAGCGAATATTGTGGATCTTATTAATAAAATACTTTAAAAAATCATTTCAAATTAAAGGAGATGCACCAGAAAGTGAAATTGTAACCGGATTTAAAACCTTACTGATAGTACTAAATAAAATTTTAGGTCTGCCAGCATTGCTAGAGATAAGGTTAGAATAATATAATGACCTAGCATTCATAACAAATTTCTGGTAAGTAACTAAACAATCCCTCAAAATTTCATAGAAAACTTGCAATTTGTCACTTTTCCATTTTCTCTCAGCTTGCCTACATTTCCTTCTTAAAACTCTAGCTTCACCATTTAACCAGGGCTGACTTCTCGCTTTAGGATATTTCAATTTCAGTGGAGCAAAATAATCCAAAATATTTGCACAGGTGTTATTAAAACTTGAGATAAACTCTTCAAGGTCCATGTCAGAAGGAAATGATTCAAAGGAAACAGCAAATTCAGAGGAGACAAAAGCATCAGCAAATCGTATAGGTATAAATGAATTAAGTATAATAACTAGTAAGAGGTTTTTTCACAGGCCTGGATAATACAGTTTTAAAAATGATCGGCTTATGATCAGAAAAATATGAATCTTCAGTCTTGAGTATAGCGAAAATCCAAAAGACAAAATTTTATCATGAGTAGCACCCAAGACAGACTGAGTAAGATTAAATGAATCAACAATTTGCAAAAATTCAGAGACTTAAGGGTTTATCAGGGCAGCATACATGAATATTAAAATCACCAAGTACCAAAAGTCGATCAACATTAGGCAAAATTGAAGCTAAAAAAATCTGAAAATTCCTTCAAAAAGAACTTATCATACTTGGAAGGTCTGTAAATAAGAGCACAGAGGGTAGGGTGAACTAAATCCACCCGGCACAATTGTACCTCAAAACTTGAAAATGGCTCCACAGGTAACAATCGACAGTTAAATTTACTAGCTCCCCCCCTCCTCCCCCCCCCACCTCGACCCACAGTCCTTGGAGAACTAAAAAAGTTACAATCAGAGGGAGATGTTTCAAATAAGGAATCCAACTCGCCAGTGTTTAGCCAAATCTCCGTCATAAATAGAAAGTCTAATTCGTGGTATACAATAAAATTAATAATAAAAGTTTTGTTAGATAGCGATCTTGTGTTAATCAAAGCCATCTTTACCGTCTCCAAGTCCGGGAACAAGGTCCGTATTGTCATATCGAATGACCTGGACTTTGATAGTGATAAACGTTCCACTGTTCTCAAGTTAGCAGAGTTAACTCCTTTCTCTGAGATACGCGGTCTCTTCGAATCCCAACCAGCATAACTGCACTGCGAGCTCAGCCAGACAAGAACAAGCTGCGATTGCCCGGAATGCGGAATCCACCGATGATCAACTGTTCTCCCAGTAGTATGTGATCGCCCCTGGTCCCAGCTGGCGAACCGGCACGGCAAACTTGGGAAGATAGGTACAAGCCATGCCCACCTGGGATGAGGAACCCACCGATGACAAGGCCAAGCATTAGAGTTGTTGGAACAAGTAGAATCCACAACCCTCCGAACACAGTCGGTGATCATCCTCAAACAGACCGCCACTCCACCACGCTTGCCTCGCTTTTTTCCGTGCTTCTTTTTATTAAAAGCCCAGTCTATTAAACAGCAGGGATCCATCCGCAACAATGACTTAGGTGGATTGAAAGACCTCCCTTCATACGGATTCCAGAAACATAAATTCTCCACTGAGTCACGAATATCCAATAAAGTTTGACGATCATAAATAAGAACTGGAGTAACTTGCTGTATCCAAAAACAAAGAAACAAAACGAAAAAAACAAATAACAGGTAACATAAACAAAAAGAGACGGCTCGGCCTAGAACATGGTGGCGCTATTTTGAATAAATAGAAGAAATTTGAAGAAAGAAATAAATGACAATGGAAAAGTAGTGCAGTGGTATGCAAAAACACGTTCTGTGTGAATGGCCCCTAACTGCGCAGAGGTTATAGTTTAGATGTTGATTAATTCCATTGTATATTCTAGTGCATGCTCGAGAGATTATTTACGTCGCATCTGCCAGACAGTGGATGCTCTGTTGTCTGAGGGAATTTAACAGTAATCAGAGGCTTCTAATCAATCACGTCCGGGTTGTTGTTAACTAATGCTGTTTGTTTTCCTTTATTAATGTCCTATTTGTCAAAGATTCACCAGGGCTTTCATGTCAGATGGCAGGTTGGCAGAACTGATGAGCAGTTGATGATAACGTTCAGTTGTAGAAATGATCCTGACAGCTGGACAAGACTCTAAACGCAACAGAATCTTGGTCTTGCGTGTGTGGAATTTCGAACGGAAATATCTTCTAGAATGTTAACTACAGCACGCCTCGCAGTTTGTTATTCAGTTGTATTGTTTTCAGCAGACAGTTACTCTCTCTCTGTTTCTCTTTTCAGGAGAATCTCTAACTCGTGGTTAAGCACAGGCTGGTTCACAATGACTATTGCCTTAGAGCTCTGTGACAGAATCAATGTGTATGGCATGGTGCCTCCAGATTTCTGTAGGTGAGTCAGGTTTCACTGCTTTTCTTTTGGGTTTCAGCATACAGTGAGGTCCAAACATCTGAGACCACTAGTAAAAAGCTTCTCTTTTGGATACTTTTGATTGGACATACACTACTGTTCAGAAGTTTGGGGTCGAAAAGATTTTTTAATGTTTTTGAATGTCTCTTATGTTTACCAAGGCTGCATATATTTGATCAGAAACACTGTAAAACATAAAATTGTGAAATAATATTAGAATTTAAAACTGTTTTCTATTGGAAAATGCAATTCAATTTAAAATTGTGCTTTCCTGTTATAACAGTTGAAAACATTTTTTTTCAGGATTCTTTGATGAAAAAAGTTCAAACCATAATAATTTAGTATTAATAATAATATATTCATAATATAAAAAAAACGTTAATTGTGATAAATTGACAATAAAAGTGTTAATTTATTTTTAAAACAAGTCTTATTGACCCCCAAACTATTGATTATTAGTGTAGTTCTGACCTAAATCTGAAATTTTATTTGTTTGAATTTTTCAAAGATTAATGTCACAAATTTGTTTATTTGATTACTGACCTAGAAATAATTATGCACTGATATTAAAATTCTGTCCAATATGATAATCCAATACATAAGTTCCATATTGGAGCCATAAACAATGATTTAAAAACTATACATTAAATAAAAGTAAAATGGACACTACAAAAGTTCTTAGTTAACATGAACTAACAATTAACAATACTTCTATAGCATTTATTAATCTTAGCTAATGTAAATTTTTTACATTTACTAATGCATTATTAAAATCAAAAGTTGTGCTTGTTAACATTAGTTAACACACTGTGAGTTAACATGAACTAACGATGAACGACTGTATTTTCATTAACATTAACAAAGATTATTAAATACTGTAATAAATGTATTGTTCAGTGTTTGTTCATGTTAGCTAATACATTAACTAACATTAATTAATAGAACCTTATTGTAAAGTTTTACCAATACAATGGTCTAAATTAAAATAAAACTCTAAAAACTAAATTTATCTTTTAAATGTACAAGTGAATGGAAGATTGCAACATGCACAGTATGTAAAAAGGATATTATTTAAAAATATATAATACCATAATAAATAATAATAATAATAGACTTGTAATACAGATTATTGCCCTTTTGTTTGGTTTTGATTTGCTTCTATTTCCTCATTTGTAAGTCACTTGTAAATCATTTGTAAAGTAATATTGGCAGAGATTATCTTTAACAGTTAATAAATATCAGGTTTCTAAAGATTAACTTTTTAAATATGCATTAGATGGCACAAATGTAAATTAACGTAAAAAATAGGGGAAATTTGTATAAACAAGACATATGTAATATTGGCCTATAGGATATATATATTACATAATATATGTATATATATGTATGTAAAAAATATATAAAAATATATGGGGCTGCACGATAATCGAATGCGATTGTCATGCGCATATTGATAGTAAAGCCGGTTCTGTAATCAACAGTAAATCATCATCACATGCTTTCAGATGGAGCAGAATATACTACACATAGCCGTAGTTCACTGACAAGCTACGCAAAAAAATCGCAGACGATTTTATTGAGCGATTATATAATCGAAGAAATTGTTCGCGATAAGACAGCTGTTTGCATAGCTTCTCAGTGAACTACTGCTCTGTGAAGTAAATGATGCTCCATCTGAAAGCATGTGAAAATACCACAATTAATAACATATTTTTACTCCAAACTCACTTCAAAATGTCAGTCGCATGTTTGAAATAAATCCTTCTGTGAGATTGTGACTTCTTACACAGAATAAGGCACGCAACATATTTAATAGTATTTAAGCAGTGATAAAGGCATTGCATTATAAATATACTTTTTTAATGAAAATGATAATAAGAACTCAGATAAACCGTATATTGCCATAGTCTTGTGTTTATTAGTCACGTTGAGTCAATGAAAGCAGTTGAATGAAAGCGGTTTCTTCTGCGAGGCGTATTTGGAGTTTCAGCGCGAGAGCGCCCTCTGGCCTTTGGATGGAGATTTACTGTTGATCACAGAACCGTGCTTCACTGAAAGATACGCATGACAATCGCAGCTTCTGTCGAACCGCGATCTCGATTCCATTTCGATTTATCGTTCAGCCCTATATACATATAAATCATTAATATCAGCTGATAACTGATATGTATCGTGCATCACTATCAGAAAAAAGTCATTAATCAAATACATTTTTTTTGTCAATATTTACTAATATTCATAATTCATAACATTTTGTTGTTTACAGTGTTTCAAAATCCTAAAACTTTCTAAAGTTTAAATTGTATTGTAAATTGCAGATTTACAATGTAGTCAAAGATCTGATCTTTCTGTGTGTTCATTCAGGATTTTCTCCCTGCATAGTGGGTTATACTGTCACTGCAGCCCATGCGGTGTACCAGTGCTATGAGAAAAATAACCGAGAGCCAAAAATGAAATGATTCATTGTGATTCCCTGCGGAGGCATGACCTCTCCCCCAGCCATTTTGCAACCATAATGTATTACATAAAATCCATTTATTCCCCTTAAAGCCAGTTATTCTCTGAACCAAATCAGGATAATTGCCTTGAAAATGAATATCTAGCTCAGGATTAATTTGGGAATCGGGGAATGTAATGGAACCTTAACACGGTCCCCATTTTAATCTCTGCTCGCTTTGTGTACAGGGAGTCTCAGCACCCCTCTGTCCCATATCACTACTACGAACCGACGGGTCCAGACGAATGTGCCATGTACATCTCCCACGAGCGAGGCCGACGAGGCAGCCACCATCGCTTCATCACAGAGAAGCGAGTCTTTGCCAGCTGGGCTCGGACGTTCAACATCCATTTCTACCAGCCGGACTGGAGTCCCCCAGCATTACCGAGAAATAGCACGGCAACCACAGCCTTCACCCGATCACAGAAGACGTGACTCTTACTAGAGCCTTCAAAAGATCTCAAACTGCCTCAAACGGATCACTGGATAATTCCTGTTGCCACGTGGATGGATTGACTGAGAGACTCTGATTCATGGAGAAGTGATGCTTAAATCTTTTCTTTTGCACATTCATTGTTTCTTTAGGTACAAAAGTCATTCCAATAGTTTGTATGCATCCATATTTCAGAAGATTGTTCTTAGTTTTATGAGGTGTATAGAAAAAACTAGAAAGGGTGGCGGAGTGTCGAAGATCCGCTTGCAACAAAATTTGAGCTAAAGACAATGTAAAACAGCATTCACAGGTCATTTTACTTTCATAATACCACATATTTCTGAGTGAAACAAGATAGTCATTGAGAGAACAGAAGGATGGCACTTGATTTTGTCCAACTGGAATTGATTTGATTGTGAAAAGTGGTCTCTAAATACTCTATGTCAGGTGGTTGACATCTGCAGAACAGGGAAAGCAAGGACATCTTTTTTTGGATTCATTTTGATGAAAGATTTTGAAGACCGCTTTTAAAAGAACATAAAGAGATAAACTGTTTGAAATGAGACCTGAAATGTGCTCTAAGAAAGTAAACAATGCCAGTTTTGATTAATGTTGACTTTAAATAATCAACAGACCCAAAAACGTCCCGCACACTCTTAAAAAAATAAAGGTTCTTTATTGGCATTGGTGGTTCCGTAAAGGAAGTTCAAAATCTTTACTGAACAAAAGTTTTTTTTTTTTTTTTTTTTTTTAGATATTAAAATGTAAAGAAAATAATGGTTCTTTTAAGAATTGTTCACTGTATTAAAAAAAATGTAAATACTGTTTTTAAATGTGTTTTACATTAACTATCCAACTTAAACCTTTTTACAACTTGATTTCTTTTTTTTTCTTTTTTTTCAGTTGAAATTACTTTACAACCAATTTGATTATACTTAAAAAGTAAAACACTTAAGGCAACTGATCTTAAGATTTTAAGTTGAAATGGGTGGATTTTTTTTTTTACTGTGCACTTTTTGGAACCAAACATTTTATGCCAATTTTATGGCATTGTTTCTATGGCATTTAAAACCTTTATTTTTAGGAGTGCATAATATGTAAAAAATGTTAAGGATATACTGACATTTAAAGGGGTCATTTGATGCTATTTTAAAGATCATTATTTAGAATATGTTGACATGCTTTAATGTTAAAAAAAAAAAAACACTATTTTTCAAATACTGTACATTATTGTAGGTTCTTTATGCCCCGCCTCTCTGAAACGCTTTGTTTTCTACAAAGTCCCCCCTCATTGACAGCGCCGTCGCTCTGATTGGCAGCGACCCAGTCAGGCATGTGTTGGCCGAACACCACAAGACACTCGTCGGAAATGTAACGCACCTTACCATAATCACGAGATTCATCTTTCAAGTAAATTTCAAGACAGTTAATAATGTCTTTAGTTTTACCATCAGTTCAAGCCCGAAAGGGCAACAGAGTCGCATGACAGACACAGTGATGATGCAGTACACAAGCCGCGGTTAAGACAGCTGACGTGCTATGATTTATGACAGACAGTTCACTCTCCTGTGATGTGACCCTGTTCCCCTCACACACACACACAAAACCCGTTACTCTACGCTGCGCAAAACTCCGCATTTGAACAGTCACAATAGCAAATACTTAAACTAATAAAAAAACAGTAGCTGATTCAGAAGCGCCCAGATTGTCATAGCAAAGTCGGAATTGAACCTTTTTTTTAAATAGCAATTTGTGCAACAGCAAGCTCTGTACTCTGTTAGGTTCAAAAAACTGTCGTCCATAAAATGCTTTGCACAAATTCGAACATCTGGTTTGTGCTGTTCTGTTGTAAATCAATCTTTCCAATGATTCCTAATTGCATCTACTTACGGAAGGCCAAATAAAGTGCAATTGCTTTCGCACTGAATCACACAGCGTCTCCCTGACATGCTGCTTCAACACTACTGCTGTTCCTGAAACAACGCCTTCTTTCTTGCATGCACGTTTGGGCGGCATTATGCTAATATTTCCCACATAGTAACGTAGATATGTGGGGGCATGTTAGAAAGAGCCATTTTAGGTAGGCGTGGTTGACTCCTAACTTTTATAAAGAACATCTCTTTGGATTTTAGACTTTAGTCTTTACAACTTTACATATCTTCTTTATGCACCAAGGAGCACTGACGTAACACTCCAAAGAGAAGGAAAGGAAAACTTGAAATCGCATCATAGACCCCTTTAGGACATTTTAACTGATACACGGCAAATGAATTTAAGTACAGTAGCTTTTCTTTTTTTTGTTGTATTCTTTATTGAACTATTTTATTGTCCCCACTGATCCACTGGATTGTGTAGTTTTAGAATATTTTTTGTCCGTCAGTCAGGTCAAGTCTTTGTTTTTATGCATATTGCACCGTTACAACGAAGATAAAAAAGCGTTGGGATGCAAAAACAAAGGGTATGGATTGGAGATTGTTTTAAAAGTTTACAAAATATTTTTTCTGTCTTAACAAGGAACTATTAATAGTCACTGTCATCTTCAGTTTTGAGCTAGCTTTCCACATTTATCAAACTAACTTTTTAAAGATTGATCCAGCTGGAAAATGAGTAAGGATCCACAAGAAATGCTCAGCACGCATAAAGCAACACAGGCTTATAAAAATGAAATCGAAACCAGACAGACATGATTTCTGAGGTCAGTCTGGAGGGAGAGTGGTCAGAGCGTGGGACAGGAAACCCTACTGGTGTAATTACGGACAGGTTCACAGTGAAGGCCATGAATCGTTGGGGGACCTATGACCCACGCGGAAGACGGGCACTTGGTCAATCCATGCACAATTATACACACGCAGGTCGGGACGGGTTTAATAGCGAGGGAGCACACCCATTAATGCACCCCAGCCATGACCTGACAAAGATCGGCATTGCTGTTGAATGCAGAAATGTTTGCAGATATGCTGCACAGTCTGTAATGAGGTGAAGGAGGCGTCTAGTTAGCTGAATTATTGCAAAAGCTACTCGTTCATTGTTATAAATGCGGAAATGCCTGTCCGAATTCGCGAAGGTAAGCACAAGAAAAGAATCCGGCGAGATTTCTTATCGTATGCTAACAGCTATAGATAGAAATCGATGTGTCACTTGAGGCAAACAAAAGAATAAACAGCAAGTACGAAGCAAAATGATTTTCAAGAAAAAGTCGATTCCCTATGATATTACAGGGTTGTTATCTTAATTGATCTGGTGACAATAATTACGTTTATTTTATTTTAAAAACAGAAATTACATTGGTAAACAGCTAAAAGGTTAATTAAAGGAATATTCCGGGTTCAGAAGTTGTTCAATCAACAGCATTTGTGGCATACTGTTGATTAAAATGCAGAATGATTTCAATTTGTTCTTTAACAAAAGCAAAAAGTCAAGTTCAAACTTACAATTGAAGTGACTGGGGCAAATTTAAAAGCAGAAATGTGAAGCATACAATTTTATTTGCGCAGTTGTTTTCACCATTTTAAAATCATTTGAGATTTTTAGGTATGTTGTTAAGGGTTATTATATTTCGCAAATTATTGTAATTTTTTATTGAAAATTTGAAAAAAAACATTAGTTCAAATAAAAATTAAAAACAAACTTATTTTATTTCAATTTCATTTAGTTTAACTTGAAACACTAAAATTGAAATAAAAATGAATAAAAACTAAAAAAAAAAAACTAAACATGACAAAAAATTTTTAAACTGACAAATACACAACAAATTTACTAAAACTTTAAAATGAAAATGAAAACAGGAAACATAAAAATAAAAAGTAATTCAGTGATACTATGAAAGTATCGCAATGATATTAAAATAACTGATGCTGAAAATTTGGATATAACTTTACTCAAATATTAACATGCATATTGTTTATATCTATAATCTTGAATGAGTGACACCAGTAAGGAGAGGTGAGTAATGTTTACTGAGCAATGCTACTGTAACGAAGTACCATTTTTCTTAAGGAGAAAAAACTAGTATATAAAAATGATGTCATAAAGCTGTCGATTAAGCTTAATTTATAATACATCCAGAATATTGGTACAGAGCTGCAACACCGTTATTGTTAGTTAAGACAAGACCATCTCTCATCTTTGCGGTTTTTCTGGTTTGTGCAAACACCTAGTAGACAATCTCTGCAAAACAGCGGTTACTCTGGTATTAGACGGAGGGCCCGAAAAGAACAAAGGAAACGAGTGCTAAAGAGTGGGGTCCTGGGGCACTATGGTCATGACGATTGAAGAGGGAAGAATGATTGGGGTATAATATGAGAAATAATGCAATATGGGCCACTGCATCTAGACCCAGATTACTATGCTAGGAGTCTTTCTCTTGGTAGTGTATTGATCCATGGTGGCTCAGCTATTTTCCAACCAGTGACTCGCTGACTGAGAGACAAACATCTCCTGCTCTGAGAAAACAGACAGATGAAATAACTGGGTGCATTGCTATAAATAAACCCCAAATATGTCAGTTTATATTTTATGAGCAGGTTGGTTAAACCAACCCTGGAATTAAATGCTAAATGATTTCACATCACAAAAAACATGAAATGTACTGCAGGTTCAAACCGAACTCAGTGATTTTCCCTCTGTGCCAGCTTCTATTTGCACAAAAAGCCAAAGGGTCTGGTTGCATTAAGCTGCGCTGTTGAATCATTTGGAGGAATAATGCTTAAAATAAAAAATTTAAGAAATGATTTGTGCAAAACAAATAATAGATATATATATATATATTATATAGATAAAGTTAAATAATAAACAGCAATATCGAAAAAGAACAAGCAAAGCAATTACCACCGCAGGGTCACCCACCCCACCCCCCCACCCGAACCCACGCATGTACAGTCCCCCCCCATCCCCACCCCCCGCAAGTGCGCGCGATCCAAGCATAACAATCACAACAAACTCATCAAAGCACATCACACTGGACAGTCAAAAGCTCTAAAATATGCATCTCAAAAGCACAAAACACTGTTAAGATTTTATATATAAATGCACCAAATGTTCTGTGCCACACTGGATTCAAACCCCCATCCAGTCGGTGCACACTCATCAGGCTGCTGAGGAGAGCTTTCAGTGTGAGAATGAGCACACTAAGCGTTACTTAGCATGTTGACCAGATTAGCATGCTATTGAGCATAATTATAAACAAAATAATGAAAAATGAGAGCTACATCGTCAGAATTGGCATAAACCACACAAAGAAACAGAAACACAGAAAAAGTTAAATTTGGGGAAAAAAAACATTAAAAGTTATAAGCAGATTTTGCAAAAATCTTTATATCTCTGGAACACTAGGTAGCACTGTGTTCAAACTTCTTAGGTACCTCTGGGACATGATCGGTGCATTACAAATGGGCCATATATCACCCTCCGATTTGAAGGGTAAATAATAATAATAAAACTATATATTATTATAATTATAATAATAAAACTAGCACTTACAGCACCTGGTGCCTTGCACCTAAATCCAATCAATCAAACAGTTGGCCAAAGAATTGATTCGATTCATTACATATTAATTGAAAGTAGGCGAATCCCTCATTTATTCGATGTACTTAAAGGGATACTCCACACCAAAATGAAAATTTTGTCATTAATCACGTACCCCCATGTCATTCCAAACTCGTAAAAGCTTTGTTCGTCTTCGGAACACAATTTAAGCTATTTTGGATGAAAACCGGGAGGCTTGTGACTGTCCGATTGTCTACCAAGTAAATTACACTGTCAAGGTCCGGAAAAGTATGAAAAGAAATCGTCAGGATAGTCCATCTGCCATCAGTGGTTCATCCGTAACGTTATGAAGCGACGAGAATACTTTTTGTGCGCAAAAGAAAAAAAAAAAAAACGACTTTATACAACAATTCGTCTCCTCGTGTCTATCCGCATCCAACGTAGCTCCATTTTGGAGAATCAATCCACTGAACGCAAGCAGGCATGCTATTCGGTGTCAGACGCGGCTGCTGGATGCGCTGTTCGTTGAAATTCAATGCGCAAATACACGTAGAAACGTATCCTTGGGTCCGGCTGACACAGAATAGCGACGTTGTTTGTTGAAATGTATGTTGAACAGCGGAATGTTTGAATTAAGGCGATTTTGTTTTCTTCGCTTACAAAAAGTATTTTTGTCGCTTCATAACGTTACGGTTGAAACACTGATGCCAGATGGACTATTCTGACGATGTCTTTCATAATTTTCTGGACCTTGACAGTATAATTTACTTGACAGGTAATGGGACAGCCTCCCGGTTTTCATCCAAAATATATCTTAAATTGTGTTCCGAAGACGAACGAAGCTTTTACGAGTTTGGAACGACATGGGGGTAAATGATTAATGACAACATTTTCATTTCTGTCAGGACCACTATCGTCAAAGATTACAGTTTGGATTGGCGGTATGGTTCCGTTCTGGGCAAGAACTCATTGCGCATCCATGCAGCCTAGCATGGAGGAGAGCAGGGAGAGCAGCGATAACCACCCCAGGGTTAACAGAACAGAACCAAAATAAATGTATTGCAGATATCGTTAAAGTTAAATAATTTTATGTACACACTTTAGAATTAGTCTGATTCAAAGGAGAAACAGAAGGCTGAATCCTGACTGACAGAAGAGGATCTGGGGATGGAGGAGGTTAATTAGCTATCGAGCAATGCAAAAACTGCTGATAATACTAAGGGACCTTATATATGAATGCTTAGAAAGGTGTCGTATTCCCATAGGTTGATGAGGATCAGCTGAGAGTCAGCTGATGCGAGCTTGACTAACGGGACCTGCCAGAACTAACGCTACACTAGATTTTGGGGTGGAGTATCCCTTTAAGATAACCTTTAGCAGGTTTCAACCTACTGAAATCTGAAAAAAAGCAAGCCTCCTTAATAGGCAATAATAAAATAGCTTCAACTGGTCTTCATGATTGAAATATGAAATTAGCATAATCAATAATAATTTATGAGTTGAGCGATCTGGCATCCTATAATTTCATTATAATATTCTAGTAGGGCAGTCGTGGCCTAATGGTTAGAGAGTCTTCAAGTCTCGGGTCAGGCAGGAGAGAATACCCAGCGCTCTCTTCCACCCTCAATACCGCGACTGAGGTGAGACCCAGCACCGAATCCCCAGCTGCTCCGTGGGCACCGCAGCAATATGGCTGTCCACTGCTCCGGGTGTGTGTGTGTGCGCGCACTTGGATGGGTTAAATGCAGAGCACACATTCGGAGTATGGGTCACCATACTTGGCCACACTTCACTCACTCACTATATTTGAATAAGACTGTATTTCATAGAGTAATAAATATGTCTGAATATGTATTAGGTAGATATTTTAATACAACCTAACCAGCAAACTCAGAGGAGTTGTTAACCATTCACAGCTCTCTTACAACTCAACATTATGTTTCTAGAATTCATTTTCATAATGCTTCATTGTAAAATGTGAGTTCGTTGTGCTCTTTCATTTCACGCAGAAAAAGAGCTCCAGCTTCCGTTTCACTATTTTTCGCTGCTTTATTACTTTCCTTCAAGTTTAAAAGGAGCAAAACATGAAAAGCTTTTAGAGTCTTTCACAGTAGGCTTTATTCAAAATGTCACCTTTAGCCAGTTTTATAATAAAAAACATAAAGCAAAATGCTAGAGAACATAAATGGGAAAAAGACAAATATGGCACTGTAGAAATTTTCATAATGCATTTACTCGCATAACGTGAGTTTCAGTGAATATTTTATTGTGGGTTGCTCTCCTAAACAATCCTCGAAGTCTGACCTACCAAGAGTTGATGCATTAGACAGACAGAAAAAAAAATCTGAATTAGAGAGTGCAATTTGTCAATCTCTCATTCACACTTGTTGTGTAGCTGGGGGTGAATTCGGTCGACCCCTTTTAGAGCACACTCATAACAGTTCAAGTGCAGCAGAGATGCTAATGGACAGATACAGGACACAGCCACAGGCAAATGGAGCTGTTTGGTTTGCTGTACATGGAAATGTTGTTTGTTGTTCATTAATTCCTCACATTTATTGCTGGGTGATCTCATGAAAATGTCTAGGCCACAAAAAACAAAGCCTATTTTAGGACCAATTACATATTTTACTAACTTCATGACATGTTCTACCCACTTCTTGTCAGTTAATTGAAAAACAAATGTTATATCATTTAAATTAAGGAAAATAGTGATTACACATGTTATCATTTGTTGTACTTGATTTGATTTATGCTTATTTAAAAACAAAATCATCATGACAATGAGATGTTACTTTTCATTATGCCATAGAGAATATGGGATTAAAATGTACTTAAACAAACAAATAAAAACTTAATGATCCTAAAATAGGCTTTATTTTCTTTATGCAAAAAATAATTTTCTCATTCACATTATTTGTGCTACCCAGAAAAGTAGTGTCCTTTTCCACTTCAAATGATCATTAAATAATAAAAATGCAAAGTATAAAGTGCAATTGAAACAACAGATCGGCAATTGCATATACAGATTTAGATTATCTGTAAAAAAAACAAAACTGAGAACAAATGAAGAAACCTGGGAGGAGTGCATGCACTCATTATTACAAGTTACAATTCCACGTGTGCCTTTATAAATGATAGAACATAATTTAACTTTGCTCTGGGCTGAAGAAATGAAAGTATAACTGGAATTTAAAGAACAAACAAACAAACAAGAAGTATGCTTCTCCCTGCAAGCTGTCTGTGTGCGTTTAGTTCAAAAGAAAGTCCCCGTGTGAAATTCAAGTGCTTTCACTACTGAGCAACAAACAACAAAGAATGTTTGAACGTAAGAAGTCAGTGCATGTCACTTTCAAAAAATGATACACAGCAAAACCCAAAGAAATCAAACTTGCATCAAAAAAAGAAATAAAAACCTATTCCTGACCAAATCAATCATGAACAAAGTTAGGGTGGACTCTTTTATGGAAGAGAAGACACGAGCGATGGGTTCTTTGACCTCTGCGGTGCTGGGAGGGATGAATCAGAAGATGTGTTTGAGATGTTTGATGCCATAGGTCTGGAAGAACACCAGCAAGATAAGAGTCCAGAGCCCCAGAATGAAGCCATCAGGAGGGTGCCAGTCTTTCTGCTTGGGTTTCTGTGAAGAAATATCAGCAACAACTCAGATGAGTCTGTTCTATATCATGAACAACTGAATTTCATTTGTTCTTGATGTATGATGTAAACATACGGTAAACTGTCAAACAATGTCCTCTCCAGTTCAAAAGAGTTTTCTGAACACATCACAAGGTAATACAGGCTTTACAGAGAGGCTAGGAATGCACAAAACTGCCAACAGTCAATCTTATTACCAACAATTAAACCTTTTCAACACTTTAGAAAGTGCTAACAGGAATGCACTGTGAAGAAAGTGAATTTGAGCAAGAAAGTGAATCAAGAAAAAGGAACGGGAAGAAAAAAAAGAACTGAAAGAAAAGATTTAAAGAATGAATGAGAGAGAGCAAGCAGGCAAAAACTAAAGAATGAACAGACTAATAAAAAAATTAAGAATGATCAAATGAAAGAATGAAAAAAAGAGCAAATGAAAAATGTAAGAATTAACAAAAGAGGACACAAAAGACGAAAATAAAAATCAAACAAATGGTAGAATGAATGTGAGCAAAAATAAAGAAAACAAAAAAATATGGAGAAAAAATAATGAAAAAAAGAAAGAACAAGCAAGTAAAAGAAAGAAAGGGAAGAAACTTGAAAAAAAGGAATTAAAATTAAGAGAGACTGTTCAAACATGGGAAAAAGAAAGTGTGAATGAGCAAATGAATCAAGAGGAAAAAGTAATGAAAAGAAAGATAGAAATAAAGAATGATCAAGCAAACAGAACAAAGAACATGCGAGCAAATAAATAATCGAATGGAAAAATGGACAAACGAAAAATGAGCGACAGTGAAAAATCAGAATAAAAGAAATAATTGAATTCAGAAAAACACAATAACAAAGAAGAGTACAAAAAGAGAGAAAGAGCGAACAAGCGAGAGCGCGAGAGAAAGAAAGAAAAACACAATAACAAAGAAGAGTACAAAAAGAGAGAAAGAGCGAGTGAAAGAAAGAAAGAAAGAAAAACACAATAACAAAGAGTACAAAAAGAGAGAAAGAGCGAGAGAATAAAGAAAAGAAAAAACACATCACCAAGATACAAAAAGATAGAATAGCGGTGAAAGAAAGAAGAAAGAAAAACCACATACCAAAGAGTAAAAAAGATAGAAAGATCATAAAAAGGAATAATGAACAAATAAAAAGCCGAAAGAAAACACACTAACCAAAGGTACAAAAAGGAGAGTGAGGAAAGAAAAAGAAAATACACAAAGAGTACAAAATAGAAAATAGAGATAGAAAGAGAAATAAAGAGAGAAGAATAGAAGAAAAACACTACAAGAAATTACCAAAGAGAGAAGAGCGATAGAATTAACTAATACATAAAGAAAGAAACTACAACAAATAATCGTACAAAAGATACAAAAAAGAGATAAATAAATAAATAAGAAGATCAACAAAGAAGAGTACAAAAAGAGAGAAAGAGCGAGAGAATGAACCAAATAAAGAAATACGTAAATAAAATACAACCACAGAGATACCAAGAGTACAAAGAGATAAAGATCGATAGAAAGAAAGAAATAAAGAGATAACACATAACAAAGTAATATTACAAATAGAAGATTCTATAGAAAGGTAAGTGAAACCAACATAAGAAAGAAAGAAACTACAACAAGAAGATAAAAAAAGAGAAAGAGCGAGAGAAAGAAAGAAAAAGAAAAACACAATAACAAAGAAGAGTACAAAAAGAGAGAAAGAGCGAGAGAAAGAAAGAAAGCCAGAAACAAAGAAAGAACGACCAAAGAAAGAAAGAAACAAAGAAAGAAAGAAAGAAAGAAAGAAAGAACAAACGAAAGAAAGAAAGAAAGATATGCAGACTCACATGCACTTCAGCATCAGGACTCATCCGCCTCACTCATGTTTGCACATTTATAGCTACATCATCACAATGTGTATGAATATTATACATTTAAATCACCCACCATTAAACATGCATCACCAGACGTGCATTTATATGCTAATGCAGACGGAATATTTTACTGAGAAGAAAGATTTAACCTCTAAAAAGAAAGTGCTCATAACTTTTCCATAATTCTAATAGAGGGGCTTGTGCAGGCCTTTGCTGCACTGCAGGTGAACACGAGTGAGTGTTTAACAGCAGACCTTCATTATCAACCTGAATACAGCTACAGCCTGAGGCCCGACTCAACAGTGACATACAAATCAGGCGGATGCTCGTATACAGGCTGACCACCAGAGTGCACATAACCTGACTCACGGATGCCTCCAACCTCCGGAACTGGAAAAAAGCTCTGCGTGAGAAATGCAGCTTCAGGGAAAGAATATACAGGGGTGCGTTTCCCAAAAGCATCATTAGCCAATTATGGTCGCAAGTTCCATCGTTATCAGCATAGTTCAACTAGTCTGTGTTTTTTCCGAAACCAGTTCCAACGAACATTCACAAACAGCATCGCAAATGTGGAAGGACAGCTCTGGACCAGTGGTTTCTTGTTTGTATAACATGTGGACTTTATAAATCTTTATCTTGAGCAAAATAAGCAAGCTGACATTCAGTACAATCTATTTATTACATTTTATATACAGTGGGGAAAAAAGATATTTAGTCAGCCACCAATTGTGCAAGTTCTCCCACTTAAAAAGATGAGAGAGGCCTGTATTTTCATCATAGGTATACTCAACTATGAGAGACAAAATGAGAAAAAAAATCTAGAAAATCACATTGTAGGATTTTTAATGAATTTATTTGCAAATTATGGTGGAATTTAAGTATTTGGTCAATAACAAAATTTACTTTGTTATATACCCTTTGTTGGCTATGACAGAGGTCAAACGTTTTCTGTACGTCTTCACAAGGTTTTCACACACTGTTGCTGTATTTTGGCCCATTCCTCCATGCAGATCTCCTCTAGAGCAGTAATTTTTTGGGGCTGTCGCTGGGCAACACGGATTTTCAACTCCCTCTAAAGATTTTCTATGGGGTTGAGATCTGGATACTGGCTAGGCCACTCCAGGACCTTGAATTGCTTCTTACGAAGCCACTCCTTCGTTTGCCCGGGCGGTGTGTTTGGGATCATGTCATGCTGAAAGACCCAGCCACGTTTTATCTTCAATGCCCTTGCTGATGGAAGGAGGTTTTCACGCAAAATCTCACGATACATGGCCCCATTCATTCTTTCATTTACACGGATCAGTCGTCCTGGTCCCTTTTGCAGAAAAACAGCCCCAAAGCTGATGTTTCTGCGGCGGGGTGGGTGGGGGTCTTGTGCACAATATTGGGGGTCTGTGTGGGGTTTGCGTGTGTGTGGGTTTTCGTTGCAAACGGGCGATGTGTGGGCATTCGTTCGGCCTTTCCGAATACAGCTATGCATTGTTGGTGTTATGGGTTCCCATCAACATTTCGATTGTTGGTGTGTCACTTCTGGACCAGAGTGATAAAGAACCAATTTTTCCGCCCAATCCTCTTTCTTGGGATCACCACAACTGCCGCTTGAGTCTACAAAGCTGCCCCCGGGACATGACTGCGTACAGACACGCGGCACCAGATTATCGCATGCTGCGCAGGGTACGGAGTATCCTTTTTACTGTTGCCCACTCTCGGCAGGGCGATCCCGTCCCCCCGTTGGCGTACGTTTTGCTCACTGCTGTGACAAGATTAGACCGACCACGCGGGCTGAAAAGCCAGTCGGAGCCACCAGAGCGGTCGAGGATCAGGGCTGGTATGTCGTCCAGTTTCGAAGAATGGCGCCCCAGTGATTTCGTCACACCACGGCGGACCGATGCGACAGTCTGCCCACCGGGGCTCACAGGGGGCGTCCGGACCTCTGGGCTGCAGGGGGTGAGGACTGGGAGTGGGGAACAGTCTTGGTACGGATAACCTTCAACCATCCATAAATACAGGTAGACGGTGAACAAGAGCCTCTAAAAATAGTACGGTCCTGAACCAGAATCTCTTGTTTGTAGTGACTCAATACTTATTTTACCGAAGAAGTGCCATTCATTTCTTTAAAAATCCTTCAATGTGTTTTTCTGGATTTTTTTTTTCATTTTGCCTCTCATAGTTGAGGTATACCTATGAGGAAAAGTAGAGAGCACAAGCTACAGACATCTAAATAAAAAGTTGAACAGAATGTGAGCACTAAGGCACAATTGGTGGGCTGAACTAATACATTGGAGTTGCCCCACGTATCGTTATATAATAATCGATAATATATATTGTTTGCACATCAATCACTCATCATGCTTGGTCATTAATATACAATTTAAATGACATTCCCCGAAAGGAAAATTCTGTAATCTTTTCCTCACCCCCATGTTTTCTAAAAATACTTCTTCTGTAGAATGCAAAAGGAAGAAGTGAGGAGGTCGTGCCCACTCTTTCAGACAATAAAAGAGAATGGAAAAGGCTTCAAAATCTCAAAAAACAAAATGACATCCCGGCCTATAGTCTTTGGAAGTCTAAATATCTTTGTGTGAGAACAGAATGCAAAATATTACTGAAAATATGTCCTCTGCTGTCGCTCATCCATTCTAACAGATGCCTATTTGGGGCATAAGAAAATCATTGATAATTCCTAAGTGTCTTATATTTCTTAAAGTTTTTTTTTATAATTATTTCAACCTTGCCTTGTTAGAAAAAAAGTCAGGTTATTTTAGGAGACTAACTATAGTGTTATTTTATTATTATTCATATTATAATTTTTTATTCACATTTTAAATTACCTTTTATTTATATATTTTCACTTTTCATTTGTATTTGTTTAATGGTTAGTAATAGTTATATGCTTTTGTCATTTTTATTATTTTTTTAAAATGTAATTATTTCAATATTTCCTTAATTTTTAATTTCAGTTTTTTTCTTCTTCCATAGCAGTTTTTTCTGCTTCTTCTTTTTTAAGTTTTTCATCTAATATTTTTTATTTTATTTCAGCCTTATTTCAATGAACAAACATGTTTACAATAGTTTTAGTCGACAATAATTACCCTGAATTTTTTTTTTCACTGCATGCAGGTTGCACCACATGACTTGGTCACATTTTGATTTGGAAAAATATTTCAAACTTAATTAACAAATTTACAAAAATATTTCAAACTACTTCACCGTTTTCCCCCCTCTAAGAAATAATAATACTAGACTATGCCAAACTACTGAATACAGCTTTCTTTCATTTTTAACAATTTCATCCTTTAAATGTGGCTTTCTTTTTCATTATGACCTCAGAACAGTTGTACCTTGCTAACTTTTTTTTAACGTAACATTTTTTTTTTATGCTCAGCACATTCACATGGTGCAAGATGATGTCTCTTGTGGCACCAAATTGTAAGATAGCAATAATGAGTGGCCTTCATCTGCATAATACATTGCATCTGAGTGGAGGACAGCGGAGGAGACGTCCCGAGTGCTGAGGTAGTTAACCTCCACAGCTAAGAGGGGCACGGGAGGGTGAAGACTCTACATAAGGGGGCTTCTCACATGGCTGAACACGGACTGATGGATTGACTCTGATAGATTGCTCAGTCTACCTCCGGGAGCAGTCGAGGAACTGAGCTGGAGTTAACTAGAGCCACGCTAATGAGGAAGAGGAAGATGAAGTGAGATTATTCCAAAATTATTTGCACTTGAAAAGTCAGGTTAAAAATTGTTAAGATCATGATTTTGCCACTTTGAAAGGCACTCACAAGTAAGGGACACAGTCCTTTGATAGTCAGTTATGGGATCAGACATTTTCACCTGGCCAATGATGAAATGGGTGAACAATTTCAGACACTGCAGGAGGAACGCGAGAGACTAGAATATCAAAGAGTCTTGGGGATAGACTCTTTTGATTTGTACCAGGAAGTAACCACCTAGAAACCACCCAGAACACTCAGCCAACTTATAACAACATGCTAAAATCACCTGAACTGCATAGCATCGGCCAGATGGGCTAGGCATTATTGCAAAATAAACCTGGAAAGCATGATTAGGACAGGTCTTTCATCATCCTGAGGGGGGTTCATTTGACAATCACCAGCTGACTCTATTTCAGGGGATCTCAAACATGTTTTGACATCGGGTAATGGTCACATGACATGCAAGTAAATAGATAGGCCTATTAAAAATATTTATTCTCTTTATAGTAAATGTTGTGTTCAGTGTTGCATTTTTTTGTAATGTATTGTTGTTGTTGTTGTTGTTGTAGTAGTAACTAATTACAAAAATAAATTATTGTTGTAAATTACCATAAAAAATTAATATTTCATAATTATAATAATTTTATTTTACACCGTGACAGTACTAATATTTGTATCTTAAATTCTTCACATCAAACGTTCAAACTCTCAAGCTTTGAAAATTTAAATTCTTCATGCTTTTATTTTGGTGGAATACTGTGGAAATTCAGTAAACTTCTGCCACAAACAATGTTGAAAATTATGCAAATGTGTAAATAAAGTGAGCTTATTGCGTTCCCAAATACATGATAAACTAGCAGCACATGCAGAGATGGAGTTTGCTGCATTTACTGTGAGCCGAGTACACCAGATCATCAGCTGCTTGCATGCTTTGAAACACACAGAGCATCAGACTGTGCAACTTTGATTTGATAATTGCACTAAGCTATATGCTGATTATTGTGCAACTTTACATTGGATACAATTAATTATTAGCTTTTCATCAACTCACAAACCCCCTGCAGTTTCCTTACAACCCCCAGTTGGGAAACCCTGATTTATTATGATCCTGCTTATTACATGCTTCCTTACCATATAAATAAATCATTTCACCCAAAACAATATTTCATGTCAATTTACTTATTTGATTACGTGAGAACAGTTGGTATGCTATAAAAGATGTAGGAGATCACACATAATGATAATGGATCAGTCTAGAACGCTTGATTCTGATTCTCTGACACAGGTTTCAGGAACTGTTGTATTTCCAGATCTGGGCCGCATTGCAGTTCCATTTCACTTTGCCAAATAATATCTGATATTTCATAGAGCTGTATAGTCTACCACAGCAAAAGACACAAGGAAAACAATGATATTAGCCAAAGCAAACTCACAAACAACACAGAACCTTGTTGTCAGTAACACCCTTCTGCTTCATCATGTGCCCATATTATATTATGAATAATTCAATGATCTGTTGTCAATTATTTCACTTTTTTTTTCATTATTTCATGCCGCAGTTTGACCGATTTACCAAAGATATTTTTGGGTGAACTATCCCTTTCAGACAGACTTTTTAAAATATAATGAGAATACCAAACCTTGCTGTAGATGGATGAACTTGAGATAAGTGGAGGATAACAGGTTTCAGGATACTGGTTTACTTTAACATTTGCGCGATGTAATGCAACGCAACGCGTAAAAAGACAGTATAAGTCATTATAATGAGTAATTATGTCCCCACTGGATGCAACAAATGCCTCGTTTGTAATCGGTTTTAATGTGTTTGTCTCGTCGCTCCGGCCGGGACATGGCATCAACAGTATGGTGAGGGGCGTAACATTTCGGTCTCACGCTTGAGGTATTCGACCCATTATAACGCACTGGATAGCTGGGCAATCACAGCACACCCCGCTTTTTCAGACCGATGAGCTTTGTAAAAATCGACACGTTTCAGAAAGGCGGGGCATATAGGAGAAACAATAATGTACAGTATGTGGAAAATAATGTGTTTTTTTTTTACTTTAAACCGCATTAACACATTTCATTACACCAAATACACAAAATAATGTTCTTTTTAGGAGCATCATATGACCCCTTTAAATTGTGTTCCGAAGATGAACGAAGGTCTTACGGGTTTGGAACAACACGAGGGTGAGTAATTAATGACAGAATTTTCATTTTTGGGTGAACTAACCCTTTAAGTAGAACACACCTAGAAGCTTAAAGGTTTGGATCATAAACAAACTGGTGAAACATTTAGAAATTCTTCTTCAGCATTTCCATGTAAGACAGAAAGTCATCAGTTGATGACAGTGACATGAGGGTGAGTAAATGATGATGGAGTTTTCATTTCTGGGTGAACTATCCCTTTAAGTTCTCTGATAAATCATACTTTGTGCATTGCAATCGTACTGCATTCTGCTGGAATGGAAACTCTGCTATCAAACCTCATGCTATTCATTGAGGAAATTATTTTCAGTTTGACTGGTTCACAACCCAGCCAAAAAAGGACAAAAGGAGTACAGCAATGCATCCTCCTCCTTCAGCTTTGATTCCCTAAAGCCATAGCCCTGAAGCATCAAACTGTCAAGCCAACAAATAACTATTCAAAGCTGAAGACAAGCCTTCTCAGAGCAAAAATCATCACAACAAGCCGAGTAATTGAGTTTGGAGAAAAGCATCTTCAGCTGAGTACTCTGTGATTAGTCTCTGACAATTAAAGCCTGATTTAGAAGCGAGAACAATCGCTGCACAATGGGGATAACCTCATCCTCAGCAGGAGATAGACGGGTTGACGCAGAAGACAGCACGACTAACAAGTGCTCTTGGAAGAAAAGACGAGGTTACGGTCCAGTGTTCCCACTGCTATGACCTCAGACACTGACTAGATTTGTTAAATACATTAAACATGGGGGATTTCACTAAGAATGAATTGTGGCCGCTTGTAGAACTGTTTATTTGCATTTGCAGTCTGCACTGTTTTAGCAGCCAATTCATTAAAAGAATTACACTTCTGGTGTTTGGAATAATACAATTTTTAAATCTTTTTAAATTAAAGCAGTCTCTTATGCCCACCAAGACAAGTCACCAAGTTTGATAACAAACTGATAGCTGAAAAGCTGTAGTATTATGAAATATTATTTTCTAATGTAGTATATTTTAAAATTCACTTTTCTGCATCCAAGTCTGCATGTTCCTCATCATTACTCCAGTCTTCAGTGTCACTTGATCCTTCAGAAATTATTCTAATATGCTGATTTGTTGCTCAAGAAACATTTCTTATTATTCTCAATGTTGAAAACAGCTGGACCGCTTAATATTTTTATGGAAAACCGGTAAAAAAATACAACCTTTAGAAAACAAAAGTTAAAAACTTCAAATGTTTGGTGTATGATTAAAAAATAAATAAAATAAAATTATATTTATATAATATTCAACAAGGACACGTTAAAGTAATCAAAAGCGACAGTAAAGACAATAATGCTACAAGATTACTTTTTTGAATAAATATTGCTCTTTTGGAAAAAAAACTAATTATCACAGTTTCCAAAAACAAAACAAAACAAAAAGCAGAAACAGTTTTCAACATAAATAATAATAAGAACCGTTATTAATAATTAAACACCAATAATAATGAATTATAACTGAGCACCAAATAAGTATGCTAGAATGTCATGTGATCATGCAAATCATGTGAAGACTAGAGTAATGTCCACTCACATTCCAGCTTTTTGATCATAGGAATAAATTGCATTTTAAAATATTTAAAAATATATTTATTTTAAATTGTAATACTATTTCAGGATATTACTGTTTTTACTATTTTTCATCAAATAAAGGCACCCTTGGTGAGCATAAATTACTTCCTTAAAATATATTATAAAAACAATCTTAATTATTTCAAACTTATGACTGGAAGTGTAAGTCAGTTACCAAACTCAAAATTCAGTTTAAGCCATAATTCTTCATCTCACAGGCTGCTTCTGAGAGCTCAGTTGTAGAGGATGCCGCAGATTACTGTAATCTGGCAAACTTCACTGAGACTGTACAGCATCGCTTTACCACTGTGCTCCAGGGACAGGAATATTTATGCTAAAAACAATGAAAATGACTTAGATGAACTATGTCTGGTGCACAAATAGTGCTTGGTTAAACTGGATTGCGAGTGATTAGTTATGATGATCCAGATGTTACTGCGTGCAAAGGTGATTTAACAATTCAGTGAATTCAGCCCATAGGCTCAAAGAAACTGAAAATATAATTATTCATCATTAGTGTATATTGCTTAGGCTATCTTAAATAAATCTATGGTCTTCTGAAATGCTCTTTTAATGTGTCCATCTTAAGAGTTATTTAACTGAACTTTGACCATTAAACTTATTTTTAATCTAAGAACTATTATATGAAAGCTTTAAACTGATGTTGGCTTGCAAAGAATTACTTTAAAGTAAAAATGTGATGAATAACTGTTCAGGGAAAGTACAAAACAATAATCCTTTGGCCAGCAGAAAGCATGATTAGAAATACAAATGAAAGAAATTAAATTATGTATTAACTTACAGTAATTAAGTATTTCAAAATTTACATTACAATACCCAAGTTACTGCTTTCAAAAAAGTAATTGTTTTATATTTATTTACAAATACAAGTCCCATTAATGTAGTCACTGTGAGAAAACAAAATTTTACCATTACATATAGAATTACTAAAATGACGATTTTAACAATACAAGAACATGAAATACAAGAACATGTTTAAAAGTAACACTACCCATTAGTGGGTGAATACACTTTAAAGGGCTCTTGAAAGTCTTTATACCACGTGACACAAAGTAACGAGTCTTTGACTTGATAAAAAAAGATGTCCATTTAGCATTCTCTTATAACACTAAAACACTTTCTCTTTGAAACAGAGCAAGAAAAACACCTTCATTATCTGTGACGAGTGGCCACAAGAGAATCTGACCTGAAAACCACATGCTAATTATTTGTGAGCATTACATTTATTCAGTTTTTCCTGTTTTCACAAAACTGCATCCCACCACTGCACGTTTGCATTAAATCCTGCTATCATAGAGTCTCTATGGCATCCTGATCCCTAGTAATGTCTTGGTATTTTTTTTATAGATCTTTATTTAGTTACACACCAAAGTTAATTACAGACATCATGTCTTAACTGCAACAATGTAAATGTTTTGGCCAGAAGTACTTTATCTGCCCAAACTATATTTTTTCGACATGACAAAATGACAGCCAATCAAAAAAATACTTCATGTTTAATAAACAACTGTGGATCCAGCACGCAGTGGGAGGGAACGTCCAATCGTCCAGTCAAATTTCTTAAACCCACTGGGGTTTGGACAGCAAAACCACTGTATCAAAAAGTGACAGGTGTTCCTTCAGTCACATTTGAATATGACAATCCCTGTATCACATTCTGGAAAATATTCAGAAGTATCAAAGACAAAGAAATACTGAAATATGTCCATGCTTTAAGCAGAAATTTAGGAGAAGTAGTCAGTGTCCACCTCTAACATTTGGTTCATTCCAAGTAGTTTTGTCAGGATTTTGGCTGATATGTAAAATCTGGAAATAAATTCAAACCTCTCTAAAGCCAGAAACATTAGACAAATGCCGGAACAAGAATACGGTGATAAAAAAAATGATCTTGTGTAAATTCTTTGCAAATAGCACTCGCAAGTAAACTACAGTATAGTATGGAGAGCACAGCAAATATAATTTTTGCATTCATATTTGCTAGATCTGCAAAATAAAACAATACTATGTCATTTCCATTCCTTTCCAAAAGAAGTAATATATGTATATATATATAGAGAGAGAGAGAGAGATTATGGCAGTAGATGTCAAAATGACACTCACTCCCTACGCAGCTCTATTAGAAACCACATTGCAGCTGTAGTTTCCTGTAATGTAATGCAAAGGTATATACCGCACAAGTTATCGGTGATAAAATGTATAATTCATTCAAAAGTACACAACGAAGCAGTTCACACATAATAATAAAATACAAACTATTAAATAAGATCACTTAATAAATTAGATTAAATCCATAGCATATGTCTGCAGTATGAGTTGCAATAATTCTGTGGTGCAGTTTTTGGTTTTTTACCATTTGTGAATTCCGTTTTTATAAGGAAGTGACTGGTAATCAGCACTGTTGCAGCAAAAACATCTGCTCTGGCTCTTTTCCGCGTCAATCCATACATTTTACTATGAGTGTAATACAAAACTTTCCACACACAATTTTTTTTAACTTAAAATGACTGACTACGGTAAAACAAGTTATCACTATTATTTGAATCTTCTGATTAGTTTTATTTAACAACAAAAAACAGTAATTTAATGAAAAGAGAATGTAAATGAAAAAAAAAAATGAAAAACTGTTACTTAGGTGATTGATTTGGTCAGGACATGTTTCAGTATAATAATAGTTGCACACCAAAACATTTCACAGCATAAATATTTGTCCAAATTAAAAGAGCTCAGGGAATAATGATTTTGAACTCTGGTGACAAACAAAACTTGAGCACCCTGACCCTCTCTCAGATCCCGTGTTTCCACTGGCTTGAGAGCTGTATAACATAGCTGACTATGTTACCAATTATGGTGCACGGCTGTCATTGTTTAAAAGTCTTACTCCTTATTTTCAGGTCTTATTTGTACATCAGTACACTGCACTTCCTGAATGAGGTCCCAAATGTTTCCTCTATGATGCAACATGAATCTTTGCAGTGCAACATAATGCTGCGATTTTTCAACAAGTTGGTGCACCTCTTTTGAATCAAATACATAGTTCAGCTGGTAATGGGTTTCAGTAAGAAAGCTGTTAAACCCTCAGCCTGCTGTTTTCCAACCATTTCCTCATTTACACTTGCCAACAACATTTAACTACAGTCTTACCTGATGAATAATTTCAGCCACTGGGAGTTGGTCCACATAAGTCAACGATTCGATTTGTATATCGCCGCTTCCAGACCTGTGGAAAAAACATGAAGAAATAAGAAGCAGAAAAAACAGGTCCTTTTTTAAATTTAATGTTTTCAAACTTCGCCTAAGGTGAAAACGAAACAAATTACTTGTTATGTGTCCTGTAAAACTGAAGCACCCTCTAATCTAGCTACATTACTATGCAGTGGGCAGAAGAAGCCAAAGCCTCACCAACAGGCAGCCATCCCCTCCGCAACTGCCCACAGTCTGTTAGTTTGAGAGGTGGGATGATGTTTTGGCCCTCATGTAGGCCAGTAAAGCTCAGGAAAAGAAGAAAGAGTTGGCTTCAGCCCGTCTATCTGCGACTTCATACATGAGTGGCTGCTGAAATTAAATTCAGTATGCAGCTCTCAATTCCACACAACAACTGACTGAGACCGAGTGTGATCTGGAGTGGAAGGTACCAAAACAAAAACAACTGTTCAACAATTGAAAAGATGAAAATGGTAGAAAACCCCCCATGAAATCTCATTGGACTACATTATTTGTGGTATCTATAATTTCTCTCTGTATGATATGTATTGGTACATTTCGTTCAAGGAAAACATGCATCCAGAGTTAGCTGAAGCAACACTATTATACAGCTTGCAGGACAAATAAAATGAATCAAGCATATTAAATATTTGTTGCGTGACGTGGGGGTGGTGATTGACAGGTAATTTAAGAGGTGTCTTTGCAATTCACAGAACAAACAGCAAACAAACTGAAAAGTGTTTGCATGTAGAATGAGGACTGGAGGTTAACAAAACAAATGTAGTGCAGCTATATGTTAGAGACCGGAGGCAATTGGTAATCTATAGTTGGGCACAGCATTTCACACGACAAATCATTCCTGTATTTCAATGAGCGGCCTGGGCAGCCAATTCACGGCCCACCGGGATGAGGCTTTTTCTGTTAGTTGACAAAATGGCCTGTCATTCTAGTTATGTGTAGGCACATTGCACCACTTTTGGTTTCAGTTCAAATGGCTAGACTTGAATTACTGCAAAACGGAAAAGCAACAAGAACACAGCTAGATTATTTACTGTGTGCCTGTCGGCTACAACATCTGCACTCGAGCAAATGGAACAGCAATAAAAACACTGCAGTAGCAATGAAACAAATCGTTTTTCACTGTTTCATACTGGCAAGTAGAAATATAGACAACATTTTTTAATTTACATTTTCAGAAGAAATTGTGAGTGGTGTTTACCCATGCAAAACTACACATTGCCAGCAGTGAGCTTCCTAATATGTTCTGAATTGGTTTTAGCATGCTGCTATGCGGCAGATAGGACATTTTTAGTGGTTGTTTTGTGGTTTCTTACTTGGCCAAGTCAAAAGAGCCCACCTTTTTTATAATATTCTAATCCCAGATCCTATATGCATCCCAATATATCAGAATCAGCCTTCAAATCCTTGATGAGAATCTCCTCAACAAGCCTCACAGTTCAAGGTGTAATTCATGTATGTAATACAAATGTTGCTGGACAAGTTATTCAACAAAATGTAATACTTAAGCCTAATTACACAGACAACAATTACTGTCACTGGAGGTTGCAGAGTATCTGTGGGGTTGCTACTTGACTCCATTATCCGACTGTATTACTTCCATTGGTTGTTGCTACATTACACTGCATTCGCATAAAAGCCCAGACACATCAAACTGACAAAAAAGAACGTCACCTCACATTGCCTGCCTTTTGGCCAGAAAGTTGTGCTTCAACAGATGGCAAAGACTACAGTGATCGGCCAACAAGCACATATGTTCTGTGCCTGTGTGAGCGCAAATTACTCTCCATACCAGCAGGTGGCAGTAGTCTGTATTCATAATTCAAAAAGAAAAACCAGAAGACTTGCACTGCATCCAAAATCGAATACTTCCCTACTTTATAGTGTGCGGAAAACAATATGCCAAAAGAATGCGAATTCATGGTATTCAGAAACAGTAGGCGAAATGTACCCGGATGACCTACTACTTCCACCCGGATTCTGAAGTGCACATGCGATGGACACTTTACTATCCCATGAGGCCACGGCAGAGGTTTTATGAATGGCAGTGAAGCGACACAACTGAAACTGGCAGGCCATGTGATAGTAACAACATGGCGGATGTACGTATCTAGGGGCACATTAGATACCAAAATTTCTAATCGCGATTAAATATTCTGCGTGCTTAAGAAATGCGTTTTTTTTCTTTCTACATGTTATCTTAAGGGTTTTTTCCATTATTTTAATTTTAGTTTTAGTAAAACATTATAATACCATTCATATTTTTACTTTTTTATATTTTTTTTTTTTGTTTTTAAAAAGAAACCAATCCCGATGTATAGTTGACATTTGAGGCTTAATACTATAGAAAAGCTCAGTTAGAGTGTTTTCAGCTTGTTTATTTTCATATAAAAATACGGCATATATCATTCAATATAAATTGTAATAATCGTAATTAATAATCACAATTACAATTTCAAGGGAATAATCGACAATTATGATTTTTGTCATAATCGTGCAGTCCTAGTACATATGTCCGAAATTTCATTCATACTGCCCATATTCACACTATACAGAACATAATCTTTTAAGTAAGTTCAAATTCAAATGTAGCACCTACAAATTCAATTCAATTCCGGACCAATTCAACATGCGCAATAAAAAATAAAAAATAAAAAAACGCAGACTGGAGTTCGACTAGTGCCAAAAACTAGGCCAACAGATCAATGGCCCTACATTGGCCAACGGACGATCGTCAGATTGGTGTGTCACGGCCATAAAAGTCTTCATGAAATCAAAACTGACCTAATTTTACTTGGCATACATTACTACTCACGCAGTGAACAATTAATCGGTTAATTAAAGTTAATCCACAAATGTTTGTCTGCATAATGTTTAGTCCAAATCTGAAAATTTACTTCCCCTCTGGAATGGCATTTCTCTTTTGACGTCAGTTTGAGAGCTTAACCTCACCGCTCCAACCGTCAGTCTGCTGCAGAATAGAGATGGCGAGGAGGTGCACTAAAATCAAACTCCACCCTCTGTTTTATTCATCCAGTATTCCGTTTCACTATGAAGTACATCACAATACTGAAGCAAAGTCGGTCTCAACTTCTGGTTCATGTGGACTTTAAAGTGGATCTCTGCTTTGTTGCATCACCAACAGTCGTTCTTGCATTCGCCGTTGGAAATTGCCAACTCTCATTGAAAACTAACTAGACTTCCTGTCGATTTGCCACTGTAAATTGTTGTTAGTCTGAACACACCTACATATTTTTGTTAAAAACATTAAGCATGAGCATTACTAATGATACTTGCCTTAGCAAACACCACTAATAAGTGCTTGAAGCATTTCGGGAAATATGAGGCAATGCAGCTAATAAACCATTTAAAGAGACTCAAAATTATTCCACATCCATAACTGCAAATTCACAACTGTTATACAGGATCAATTTTGAATCAAAGAGTTTTGGTAAATTTATAAGAAAACCCATCAGACGGTGTCTAGAGAGGGCGAGTGTGTACTGAGAGTAAACTTTCATTTCCTTTATGCCCACGCCGCACCTCCTGATTTATTTTTCATTTCGTAACATCACCTGACATTTAATTACTTTGAGACTTGAGACCTGCTCTAGGCAGTCAACATCATCACCCTGGGCAAACTTGAATTACAATACAGTCTCGAAAAGAGTGGGCACGTATTATAAAGACAAGTGGGTAGTCTATTAAACCGTCCTCCTCTGTAAAACTTAATTTACCTAATGGAAGCCCTCTGATACAGCAGCAGAGACTGCAAAGGAATGGAGGCGGAAAACAGGATGGCTAGAATGATTTAGTGTTGTAACGCCTCTACTGTCATGTTCAGAGAGACATTTCATGGAGGGGGAGAATAAGAGTTGTGTTGCTTTTACACTGGAGAACATGATGTTCTGCTATACTGAAACCTAAAGGGATAATTCACCCAAAAAGGAAGACTCTGTCATAATTTACTCACCCTCATGTCGTTCCAATCCAGTATGACCTTTTTTTTTCAGGGAACAAACATTTTTGGAAGACTACACCTGCTACTTTTTTTTAAATATAATTTGATGCTGGGGTTCAACTGTATTGACTAGAAATGAATAATGACACTATTGTCTTGTGTAGTTGAACTGAACTTGTTTCACAACTGATTAACTCTGCAACATTGACCCTGTTATTGCTAACAAAGCTAGTTCATGCATTCATGACCTCTAGACTGGACTATTGTAATGCACTGTTAGGTGGTTGTCCTGCATCTTCAATAAACAAGCTACAGGAAGTCCAAAATGCAGCGGCTAGAGTCCTTACCAGGTCAAGAAAATATGATCATTTTACAGTCTCTGCACTGGCTACCCTATTAAGTTCCGTATCAGTTACAAAATATTAATTACTTGCCTATAAGGCCCTTAATGGGTTAGCTCCTGCATACCTAACTAGTCTTCTATCATGCTACAATCCATCACGCTCCCTAAGGTCGCAAAACTCTGGACTTTTGGTAGTACCTAGGATACTAAAGTCCACTAAAGGAGGTAGAGCTTTTTCGCATTTGGCTCCCAAACTCTGGAATAGCCTTCCTGATAACTTCTCGGTTACGTATGTAACCCTCATTTCATGAAGGAGGGAACAGAGACGTCACGTCGAAGGACCGACGAAATTGGGATCTCGCTAAGAGGGACCAATCTACTTCGAGTGTAACTAAACGAGCCAATGCACAATGCATGCGATTATTGCATCCAGCTGCCACAGATCACAGCGTGAGCATAAGTAGGCAGCAGATGCAGCACATATTCAGATTTTCGCTGAGGAGCCGAGCCGGTGACCCCGGCCGCTGCGGTTGGTACAAAGGAGCATGCGACGGGACTGACTTCTCCGTTCCCCCTTCAGGACGAGGATACATACGTACCTAGACGTTCCCTTTCTGTCGGTCACTCTCGACGTCACGTCGGGGGACCGACGAATTGGGATCCTACCAAAAGCTACTGCCCTTTCCAGTGTCCTGTGGAAGCCACCTTCGCCCCTACTTTTTGGCGTAGGCCAGGTCTTCACAAGAGGACCAGCTACTGCTGCAATGGCACTACCCATTGAGTAAGACTGGATAACACTGGGAAATCGTACCCGTTCTACTTGGAACAGGGGTGTTACGGAAACTCGAACCTTCCCGAAGGAGGCTTCGGAAGCAAATACACATATGGCATCCGTTTAGGTGTATATGGAGAAACTGGAGGTGATTATAACCCTCTTGGAAATAGCAGAAGTCTGCCCGGGAAACACGGGCTCCAGGCTATACTGTGGACTTTACACATAAGGGATCCACTTAGGTCTCTACATATGAAACCCAGCCATCTACCGTTTTCTCTGAGGATCAGCTCGTGAAGGCCGGCGCCGACCTCCGCCACGTCTGGCTGCGAGGTGACGGAGGAACTCAACAGGGTCTACTAAATGGATTCTCTGGAGTGGTTTTGCAAGCCGACCCGAAGCCGGGGCCTCTCAGTGCTTCTACCCGTTTGAGGTGAGAACACAGGAGGATACCGGCTCCACACGAAGGCTATAGATTCTAGCGAATGTGTTAGGGGTCGCCCAGCCTGCAGCTCTTCAGATATCTGCCAGCGAGGTGCCACGAGCCAGCGCCTAGGAGGATGCAATACCTCTAGTTGAGTGAGCTTGCAACCTGAGCGGGCAGGGCACACCTTGTGCCTGATAAGCCAAGGTGATGCATCCACTATCCAGTGGGCCATCCTCTGCTTTGAGACGGCATTCCCCCTCCTTCTGCCGGCCTCCGTGACAGACAAAGAGCTGGTCTGAGGTCCTGAAGCTTTGCGTCCGGTCTACGTAGCACCTTAAGGCTCGGACGGGACAGCGCAAAACTAGGGCTGGGTCTGCGTCCTCCGAGGGCAGCGCTTGGAGGTTCACCACCTGATCCCTGAAGGGAGTAGCTGGAACCTTGGGCACGTAGCCGGGCCGGGGCCTCAGGGTTACCTGGGAATCAGCCGGCCCGAACTCTAGGCACAAATCGTTGACCGAAAATGCATGCAGGTCCCCTACCCTCTTGATGGAGGCCAATGCTAGCAGGAGCAAAGTCTCCATTGAAGAATCTTCGGTTCAACCGCCTGCAAAAAGGCTCAAATTGGCCCTGCTGTAGTGCCGTGAGCACCAGAGTCAGGTCCCCCGAGGGAATAGAGGGGGACCGTGGAGGATTTAACCTTCTCGCCCCCTTAAGGAACCTGACGACCAGGTCATGTTTCCCCCACGACCTCCTTCTACGGGGTCGTGGTTAGCAGCGATTGCAACAACATAAACTTTAAGGGTGGTTGGGAGACAGCCTTTGCTCCAACCCTTTGCTGCAAAGAGGACAGCACAACTCCGATCGGGCATCTTTGGGGGTCTTCTCGGCGAGAAGAACACCACTCAACGAACAGGTTCCACTTCAAGCGTAGGCGCTCTCGCTGAAGTGATGGTGTCAACTACCTCTTGGGGTAGGCCACTCAGAACCTCTGCGTCCCGTCCAGGGACCGGACATGAAGTTTTCAGAGGTCTGGACGCGGGTGCCAAGGGGTGCCCCGTCTCTGAGTCAGTAAATCCTTCCTCAGAGGAATCGGCCAAGGAGGGGCTGTCACGAGGAGCATTAGTCCTGGGAACCAGGTCCGGGAAGGCCAATAGGCCACCAGCAGGATCTGCTCCTCGTCCTCCCTGACCTTGCGCAGTGTCTGTGTGAGAAGGCTCACTGGGGGAAATGCATACTTGCGAAGGCCCCGCGGCCAGCTGTGTGCCAGTGCGTCCGTGCCAAGTGTTCCCTCGGTCAGGGTGAAGAACAACTGGCAGTGAGAGGTTTCTGGAGAGGCAAACAGGTTTACCTGAGCGGCTCTGAAACGTCCCCAAACCAGCTGGACTGTCTGGGGATGGAGTCGCCATTCTCCTGGGCGCACAGCTCGGGACAGCTCGTCGCTGCCCGGTTGAGCAGCCCAGAAATGTGAACAGCACGAAGCAACCTCAGATGCTTCTGACTCCAAAGGAGTAGGTGGCGGGCGAGTTGCAATAAGCGACGGGAGCGCAGACCACCTTGTCGGTTGATGTACGCAACGGTCGCTGTGTTGTCCGTGCGGACTAGTACATGCTTGCCTCGTAAGCGCCCTTGAGACGGCCCCGGGCAAGGTGCACTGCCAGCAACTCGAGGCAGCCAGTGCAGTTGGGGCCCCGTCCAAACCCCTGACACTGCAAGCCCGTTGTACGTGGCCCCCCAGCCGGTGGTTGAGGCATCCGTGCAAACCACAAAATGCCTGGAGACCTGCTCCAGGGGCACCCCTGCCCGGAGGAACACAAGATCTGACCACGGGGTGAAGGTTCGGCGGCAGGCCGGTGTCACTTGGACCCGGAAGGTACCGCGTTGCCACGCCCACCTCGGGACTCGGCCATGGAGCCAGTGCTGCAGCGGTCTCATATGGAGCAGCCCCAGCGGCGTGACTGCCGCCGTAGCTGCCATATGCCCCAGGAGCCTCTGAAACTGTTTCAGTGGGACCGCCATCGTGCTCCTACCGAGTCCCCTCCATACCGGGATAAGAGATCCTCTGCGTTGGGGAGAGTTTGCTCTTTTCCCAGTTGACCCGAAGGCCCAACAGGCTGAGGTGTGAGCGCACCAAATCCCTGTGTTCGCACAACTGATCCTGAGACTGAGCTTGTATGAGCCAGTCGTTGAGGTAGTTGGGAATGTGAATGCCTTGTTCTCTCAGGGGAACAAGGGGTGCCTCCGCAACTTACGTGAAGACACGGGGCAACAGGGACTGCCCGGAGGGCAGGACCTTGTACTGATATGCTCGTCCTTCGGACGCGAACCACAGCAATGGTCTGTGGTGCGGAAGGGTCGACACATGAAGTACGCGTCCTTCAGGTCGACCGCTGCAAACCAATCTCGGGGACGGATGCACCCGAATATGCGTTCCTGCGTCAACATCTTGAACGGTAACCCGGTGAAGGGCCCGGTTCAAGACACGCAGGTCCATGATTGGTCGTAACCCACTGCCTTTCTTTGGTACAATGAAGTTAGGGCTGTAAAACCCCGTCCTCATATTGGCTTGAGGGAACGGCTCTATCGCATCCTTCGCCAGTAGGACTGCGACCTCCGCCCGCAAGACAGGACCATCGGCCACTTCACTGTTGTGAAGCGGATGCCACTGACTTGGGGGGGGTGCCGGGCGACTGAATCGCATAGCCGTGCCTGACGGTTCGAAGGAGCCATCGAGTCGGGCTGGGTAGCTCAAGCCAGGCTCTCAGACACCGCGCTAGTGGCATCAACGTAACTACAGGCGTACCCGCAGTGGGGCAGCGTGGAAGAATGCAGGGACCTGGCCCGGGCGTCTCGTAGCCGGTCTGAGGTGGGGTCTGGTGTGTGTAACACTGTCCTGCGTTCGAGCAGAGGGTGCGTGGTTAATCCGTTGGTTCGTCCTCCCGATCCGCCCCCTGCTGCACACTGGCGAGAGAGGAGGGCACTGGATCATCCACAACCCCCAGTCCCCTCTGGGGACCCAGAAATAGAGGAATTGCTCTGTCGATTATTTGGGTACCACCGACCGAGAGGTCAGTGGTGAAAAGATTCTCCACCTGGCCCTCCTCCGGGGGATGGAGTGGTGTGCTTACCATCTCCTGAGAGCACGTCCCTCCACCTCTAGGTCGCCCGTCTCTGGGCCTCTTGCTTTCTCGCTTGCCACCAGGTTTGGCGGGTGCCTGGACGGGCGGGGCGGCTGCCCTTCGACCGGCTCCACGGCACAGCTTTGCAGGAGCTCTGCTCTTGTTTTGGTGGTGGCAGGGGGGCCGCCCTCGGTGACGGCAGCACCTGCACGCCGGGGCAGGATGTACCTGATGCCTCAGTCTGCTTTTGGGCAGCGGAGAACTGCTGGGTGGTGTTCTCCACCGTGTCGCCGAAAAGACCGGCCTGGGACACGGGGGCGTTCAAAAATCGTGTCTTGCATGTCAGCCAGTCACAGCCAGAATTGGCGCTACTGGACCACCATAGTGGACATCGCACAACCTAGAGACCGTGCCGTAACCTTCGTCGCTCGTGGCGCGAGGTCCGCCGCGGTGCGGAGTTCTCTCTGAACTTCCGGGTCGTGACCACCCTCGTGCAAGTTCCTCAGTGCCTTGGCCTGGTGCACTTTCAATTACGCCGTAGCGTGTAAGGCGGAGGCTGCTTCTCCACCGGTCGTATAGGCATTGCTGGCCAGCCGAGTACCTACAGACCTGGGATGGGAGGCACGGTTCTCCCTGCCGTTTGGAGGCGGTATTAGGACACAACTGCATCGCAACTGACCGCTCCACCAGGGTGACCCTTGTAACCCCCTAGCTGCCCCTCCATCGAGGGTGGTGAGGGAGGATGATCCAGCAAATCAGTTTCCGGCAGTAAAGGTGCCGTCCACGACCTGTTGAGCTCCTCATGCACCTCCGGGAAGAAAGGCACCGAGGCGGGGCGCTGAGAACCAGCGCGGACCACCCCGAGAACCAATCGTGCAACCTTGAGGGCTCGGGACAAGGTGAAAGTCTTCACTCGATCCCAATTCGTCGGTCACCGACGTGACTCGAAGTGACCGACTGAAAGGGAAACTTTCAGACACACTCTCTCTGTTTAAAATCTAGATTAAAGACATCTCTTTGGTCAAGCATTCAATTAATGCATCTCATAATCTTGTACTGCGTTATATCTGATCAAATGCACATTATAATTCTTTAGCTTGGGTTAAACAAATAAAATTTACTTGGTTGGAACAGCAGCTATGCTAAATATGTCTCTATTTGTTTCTCTGTTTCAATCCCGTGGTAACTAGGATTTACACAAACTTCAGTCTGAATCCAGAACACCTGAGAAGAGAAGATGCCAACCCCTCAGAGGACCTCAGATGATGCCAACCCTGAAACAACATACCGAACTACCAAATTTTGCTAAAGTTTGATTGCATCATATAATAATTGCTGTTAATAGTTTTCATCGTCTGTTTGATTACGTCTTTTATTGATTTTTCTGTACATTTCTGCCACATGTACATTAACCGACAGTCACCACTGATAAGCTACTACTGCTAAATATTGTAGTAACTTAATTTGCTGTAAAGTTGCTTTTCGTGAAAAGCGCTATACAAATAAACGTGAATTGAACTGAATTGTATTTATTGACTAACTGAATCACATTGGACTAAAACTGAGCATGCATTTACCTACTTCACTAGAAAAAGTGAACCCTTGGGAGCTTGTCAATTTTATTACAATAGCTTTGGTGTGAGGAAATACTGAATTATCTAACTAAAATGTTTGTAACACTTTACAATAAGTTAATTAGTTAACTACTTTAGTTAACATAAACTAAGAATTAACTACTTCTACGGCATTTATTATTCTTAGTTAATGTTAATCACAACATTTACTAATGCATTATTAAAAAACAAAAGTTGTGCTTGTTAACATTAGTTAATGCATTGTGAATTAACATGAACTAACAATGAGCGACTGTGTTTTCATTAACTAACATTAACAAGGATTTATAAATACTGTAATAAATGTATTGTTATTTGTTTGTTCATGTTAGTTAATACATTAACTAACATTAACAATGAGCAACACATTTGTAAAGTGTTACCAAAATGTTTGACAATTATGCACTTTAACAGGTGTGAATGAGTCATTCTTTGAGAATGGTTCACAAAACATGTTTACTATTTTCATTTTGCATTATTGACACACTATTTTTCCTAATTAATGCTGTACAGTTGACACAATCTGTATTGTTAAACGCGCTATATAAATAAAAGTGACTTGACTTGAACTCTATGCTCAACAGACTTCATTCTATTTTTTCAAAATAACAGTAAACCCTGTAATTTGTGACATATTATTACATTTACATTACAATTCAAATACTGTTGTTGATTTAATATATTTTCAGAATTCATTTATTCCTTTGATGCAAGCTGATTTTCAGGCAGCACATCAATATAATATGCCGATTTGGTGCTCGTTCTAATCAATTATTATTGCTGCCTCATTTATTAATAATGGTTTCTGGTTATTATCAATGTTGAAGACAGTTGTTTTGTTTAATATTTTTGTGGAAACTGTGAAATATTTTTCAGGAGTCTTTGATGAACAGAAGAGTTCATGAACGGCATTTATTTGGAATAGAAATCTTTTGTAACATTAAAAATGTATTTACTGTTTATCGATTTAATGCATTTTTTATTATTGTTTTTTTTTTTTTTTAAAACTTACTTACCCTAACATTTTGAATGGTAGTGTATAATGGTTTCCAGCTGGAAAACATTGAGCATAAGAAATGTTTCTTGAGAAGCAAACTACAATATTAGAATGATTTTGATTTGAATGATTTGAACGATCATGTGTCACTGAAGACTAGAGTAACGGCTGCTGAAAAGTCAGCTTTGCCATAACAATAAATTACATTTTAAAATATATACAACTATAAAAACTTTTTGATCAAATAAACACAGCCTTGGTGAGCATAAGAGACTTCTTTCAAAAAAACATTTAAAACAAAATCTTAATTATTCCAAACTTTTGACCAGTAGGGAATATATAAATACTGCATCACCCTTATAATACTTTCAAGGTATGATACTCTTTGGAAACCTGAAATCTGTGTTTCATAGAAGAAAGAAAGTCAAAGCTGGTAATCAAAGAAGGTTAAGTGAAAGCTCTCCACCCCTAATGGCATGCGGGCACATTGTTTCTACATGACAGACATGCATTGCTCCAGAAGTGACACAACTAGTCCATACTGTCACAGGCCCAGACAGAGTGAGCAAGGTGACCAGGCATTAGAGAGTGGACACATGTCCTTGTCAAGGCAATCTGATGGTAGAAGACAGCGGGGACATCAGCCATGCATGACAGCTGTAAGACAGCGAGAGACAGGAGACAGAGACCTCCCCTCAGGTGCATATGCTGCCATTTCAGCCACAGATGTGCCAGTATAGTGAGTCATGACAGCCTGTGACAGTGGGGAAAGAGAGGATACTTCCACTTCCCAAAGCAACAGTCACCATTAGAAACTAGCACTGGTTGACAGTGCTATGCTCTGGTCCCCTCCCTGCTTACCATGGTGATGAGATACATAGCAGACTGTCATCACTCAATGGCTGGATGTCTAAGTGGTGCCCGCAGAATAACATAGGTTTCATAGACAATAGGATGAGATTTTGGGGCAGACCTGACCTGTTGAAAAGAGATGGTCTTCATCCCTCCTGGGGTGGTGCCGCTCTTCTCTCTAGAAATATGGCATATAGTCTTAAGAGTTTGTACTTGACTAACTGGGGCCCAGGTCAGGAAGCAGACAGACTGGCTAAACCGACCATCTGCTAGCCACCTCACGTCACAGAAATCAGTTAATTCTCAGCACATATAGCGCTTTTCCACGGCATGGTACGGCACGGTATGGTTAGGTACGGTTCACTTTTGGGGGGTTTTCCACTGGGTTCAGTACCTGGTACTTTTTTTAGTACCACCTCGGTTGAGGTTCCAAGGTTTTTTTTTTTTTTTAACAAAAAAATGGCTGTTTTCGTTCTCTCGTTGAGGAAGTACAGATGTTCCTCTCGTTGATAGCAGAGGAGCGGATCCAACGAGAGCTTGATGGGGCAACGCGGAATGGAAAAGTTTTTCAGGAGTCGCGGCAGTTGAGGCGGCGCAACTATAAAGACATGTGAATAATCCCGCCCTCTCTGAAGCGGTACTAAACTGCAGTGAAAACGCAAGCCGAGCCATGCCGTACAGAGCCGTGCCAAGTCGAGTCGTACCATGCAGTGGAAAAGCGCCAATAGAGACCCTTTCACCTACATACCCACTATAGGGGGGGGGGGGGGGAGACTTGTCTGTTCCCCAACTAGAAAATACAACCGTCCACACCAATTTAAGAGTACAAATTTAAGTGATGTTCACATAAACAAACCTATGTAATAAGGATAAACAAATGATAAAGCTTGGCTTATTGAATATAAGATCCCTTTCTACGAAAGCACTTTTTGAATGTGCTCTGTCGAGAAAAGGAGCAAGCCGGCTCTGTAATCAGCGGTTAATCTCCATCACGTGCCGGATTGGGGCCTTTCACATGGAGCAGCATTAAACTACACAGAGCCGTAGTTCACTGACGAGCTGCGCAAACCCACGTTCATATTCGCGTGATTTTTTGCGCAGCTCGTCAGTCAACTACGGCTCTGTGTAGTTAATGCTGCTCAAAGTGAAAGCACGCAAGTCAGGTAATGGAGATTTACCACTGATTACAGAACCGGCTTTACTGACAAGATGCGCGTTCAATATCGCATGCGATTTATCGTGCAGCCCTAGCTCTGTTTGACAGAAATCTGGCTAAAGCCTAGTGATTACATTATTTTAAACGAGTCTCCCCCCAAGATTACTGTTATAAACATGAGCCACGTCCAAAAGGTAAAGGGGGGGGTGCTGGTACAATTATAACAATATTTTTCGTAATTTCTCAAGGGCGGGCTTTAACTCGTTTTTAAGTAATGGTGCTTCATATAACATTATTCAGAGAAACAAGTGTTAATGATAAATCCCTTGTGATGTTTGTACTGGCTACTGTATACAGGCCACCAGGGCACCATACAGACTTTATTAAAGAATTTGCTGATTTTATATCCTAGTTAGTGCTGGCTGCAGATAAAGTTTTAATTGTTGGTGATTTTAATATCCATGTTGATAATGAAAAAGATGCATTGGGATCAGCATTCATAGACATTCTGAACTCTATTGGGGTTAGATAACACGTGTCAGGACCTACTCATTGTCGAAATCATACTCTAGATTTAATACTGTCACATGGAATTGATGTTGATGGTGTTGAAATTATGCAGCCATGCGATGATATCTCAGATCATTATTTAGTCTACACGCAATGTCTGTTATTTGCAAACTTCATATATCTAAAACTGTAAATTCTACTCCTTGTTACATGTATGGTAGAACCATCACTTCTACCACAAAAGACTGCTTTGTAAGTAATCTTCCTGATTTATCTCAATTCCTTAGCATTTCCAATACCTCAGAACAACTTGATGATGTAACAGAAACTATGGACTCTCTCTTTTCTAGCATCTTAGATACGGTTGCTCCTTTACGCTTAAGGAAGATTAAGGAAAACAGTCTGACACCGTGGTATAATGAGCACACTCGCACCCTAAAGAGAGCAGCCCGGAAAATGGAGCGCAGCTGGATGAAAACAAAACCGATGCTTGGCGGGAAAGAACCCTATACTACAGAAAAGCATTAAAAACTGCTAGATCTGATTACTTTTTTTCGTCTCTTTTAGAAGAAAACAAACATAACCCCAGGTATTTATTCAATACACTGGCTAAATTAACGAAAAATAAAGCACAGACAGGCTTTAACATTTCCCAACAGCACAGCAGTAATGACTTTATGAACTACTTTACTTCCAAGATCGATACTATTAGAGATAAAATTGTAACCATGCAGCCGTCAGCAACAGTATCGCATCAGATAGTGTGCTATAGATCCCTTGAGGAACAATTCTACTCATTCTCTGCTATAGGAGAGGAATAATTGTATAAACTTTTCAAATCATCAAAACCTACAACATGTATTTTAGACCCTATTCCATCTAAGCTCCTAAAAGGGGTGCTTCCAGAAGTCATAGATTCTCTTCTGACTATTATTAATTCGTCATTGTCATTAGGATATGCCATATATCCCCGAAACCTTCAAACTGGCTGTTAATAAGCCTCCCATCAAAAAACCACAACTTGACCCCAAAGAACTAGTTAATTATAGACTGATCTCAAATCTCCTTTTCTGTCCAAGATACTAGAAAAGGTAGTTTCCTCACAATTATATTCCTTCTTAGAGAAAAAAGGTATTTGTGAGGATTTCCAGTCAGGATTTATACCGTATCATAGTACTGAGACTGCTCTCATTAGAGTTACAAATGACCTGCTTTTATCATCCGATCGTGGTTGTATTTCTCCATTAGTGCTACTGGATCTTAGCGCTGCGTTTCACACTATTGACCACAACATTCTGTTGAATAGACTACAAAATTATGTTGGAATTAGTGAACTGCATTGGCATGATTCAAATCATACTTATCTGACCGCCATCAATTCGTAGCAGTGAATGAAGAGGTATCATATCGATCACAAGTGCAGTATGGAGTACCTCAAGGCTCAGTACTAGGGCCGTTACTTTTCACGCTTTATATGTTACCCTTGGAAGATTTCATCAGGAAACATGGTGTTAGCTTTCACTGTTATGCTGATGATACTCAGCTCTATATTTCTTTGCGGCCTGGCGAAACATACCAATTTGAAAAACTTGTGGAATGCATAGTTGATATTAAAAACTGGATGACGAGTAATTTCTTGTTGCTAAATTCTGAAAAAACAGAGGTGTTTATTATAGGACCTAAAAACTCTGCATTTAATACCTGACCTGTCCTAATACTGATGGCTGCTCTGTGAATTCTTTGTCATCAGTTAGGAACTAGGTGTGCTATTTGATAGCAATCTTTTCTTTGAAAGCCACATTTCTAGTATTTGTAAAACTGCATTTTTCCATTTAAAAAATATATCTAAATTATGACCTATGCTCTCAATGTCAAATGCAGAAATGTTAATGCGTTTATGACCTCAAGGTTAAATTATTGTAATGCTTTATGGGTGGTTGTTCTGAGTGCTTAATAAACAAACTCCAGATTTGGTTTACCAACCTTCTAATATTCAAATGCATAAGGATTTTTAGGCTGCATTAATTAGGTCAACTGGAACCGGGAACACTTCTCATAACACCCGATGTATTTGCTACATTGTTAGAAGAATGGCATTTACGCTAATATTAGTTTGTTTCTTTCTTATTCCGAGGTCACCGTAGCCACCAGATCCAGTCTGTATCCAGATCAGATGGTCACTGCAGTCACCCGGATCCAGTACGTATCCAGCCCAGATGGTGGATCAGCACCTAGAGAGGACCTCTATAGCCCTGAATGTCAGTGGAGATCAGGAAAACTAGATGAGCCCCAGAGACCGATCCCCAGTAAAGACCATGTCTCCTAGACGGCCACCGGGACAAGACCACAGAACCAGTCGAGTCCTCTGCACAATGTGACTTCGATGCAGCCTGGAATTGAACTTTTGGTTTCGTCTGGCCAGAGGAGAACTGGCCCTCCGACTGAGCCTGGTTTCTCCCAAGGTTTTTTCTCTCCCTTCTGTCACCGATGGAGTTTTGGTTCCTTGCCGCTGTCGCCTCTGGCTTGCTTAGTTGGGGACACTTAATTTCCAGCGATATCGTTGACTTGATTGCACAGATACTATTTAAACGAAATGGTGATTGACATCACTGAATTCAATGATGAACTGCCTTTAAATGAAAATTGTATGTTTACCATTGTCATTTTGCATTAATGACACACTATTTTCCTAATTATGCTGTACATTTGCTTGACACAATCTGTATGTTAAAAAGCGCATATATAATAAGGTGCTTGGCAGCTTGTTCAGTGCATAGGCTGATGAACCGGTGACCTAACCTACTTTGCTATGCTTGAAATGTCAGTTATTAAGAACAAAACTAAAACTATCACCATTATTTAGTATTATTTTAGTATTTTTTTCCTGTTATGCGTGTGAATTACTGTGATGTTTTTATCAGCTGTTTGGACTCTCATTCTGATGGCACCTATTCACTACAGATCCATTGGTGATCAACTGATGTAATGCTTCATTTCTCCAAATCTGCTCTGATGAAGAAACAAACTCATTTACATCTTGGATGATCTGGAGGTCAGTACATTTTCAGGAAATTTTCTATTTCTAGGAATAGTTCCCCCAAAAATTAAAATCTACTCAACTGCCAATTATTTCAAACCTGTGTAAATTTCTTTGCTTCTGTTGAACAGAAGAGAAGATATTCTGAAGAATGTGGGTAACTAAACAGTTGACGGAAACCACTGACTTCCATTGTATTTTTTTTTTCCCATAATAGGGAAGTCAATGGCTACCGTCATTCTTCAGAATATCTTCCTTTGTACGCAACAGAAGAAAGAAACTCGGAAAAACTTTAGAGACCAGTTCTCACTATTAACTAGTTGTTTTTAGCATGCATATTACCAGCATAATGGCTGTTTATTAGAACTTACAAAGCACATATTATTAATGCCTTATTCTGCATGACCATGTTTTAGATCACTTAACCCTACCCCATACATAAACTTAACAACTACCTTACTAACTATTAATAAACAGTTTACTGGGGCAAAAGTTGTATTTAATAGTTAAGCGTGAGAATTGGAAACTCATACAGGTTTGGAACAACATAATGACAGAATCTTCATTCTTGGGTGAACTATCAGGTAACACTTTATTTTAGGGTCAAATTCTCTCTATTAACTTGTTACTTACTAGCATGCATATTACTAGCATATTGGCTGTTTAGTAGTACTTATAAAGTACATATTAAAGGGATAGTTCACCCAAAAATGAAAATTACCCCATGATTTACTCACCCTTCGAAGCCAGCATGCTCTTTATAAGAAATTATCCATATTTAAAACTTTATAAATCTTAATCTCTAGCTTCTGCTAACTGTCGTGTGCACGTTCATGAGAGAGTGGCATCCAGCAGATGACGTAGGACATAGGCATAGCATAAGAATATGCTAAGACTCGCGAGAACCAAGTTTTGTTTACAGCAAAGGAAAACCAGTCTACCCTTGGTTTATATCGAAATCCTCCGACATTTTTCTTTACAAATCCTCATTTTGTACTTCTAATTCGCGACCGGTGTTTTGTTTTGCTCTCTCCTCTTCGCTTCCGCGTTCGTCACTTCTCACCGGAGCTTACGCTACACCTACGTCTACGTCATCCGCTGGAATGCCACTCTCCAGTGAACACGCGTACTATAGTTTGCTGAAGCTAGAGATTACAGTTTATAAAGTTTTAAAAATTGATATTTTTCTTACAAAATGCATAGCTTTGCTTCAGAAGGCCTTTATTAACCCGCCGGAGTCGTGTAAAGCACTATTTAATATGGATGGACGCACTTTTTTGGGCTTCAAAATCTCAACCACTATTCATTGCCATTATAGCTTGAAAGAGCAAGGACATTTTTTAATATAACTCAGATTGCATTAGTCTCAAAAAAGAAAGTCATATACACCTAGGATGGCTTGAGGGTGAGTAAAACATTTTTGAATGAACTATCCCTTTACTGCCTTATTCTGCATGCCCCTATCTTAGATCCCTTAAACCTATCCCATACCTAAGCTTAACAACTACCTTAATTGAGGGTAAACTGAATATGTGTTCCCTAATCTAAATGGTTACTGAAATATCCCTTTAATCATGTGATGTAAACAATAGATACAGCCTAATTTGACTGGCCTATCCTGAAGAAAAATAAATTGTGGTTTTTGTAGTTTATTTCTATTGGGAAAATCAAGTAATTTCCATTATATTTAGGTATTTTTTAGACAAAAAAAGCCTTTTTTTGGCATATTAAATAAACCATACTTTTTTTTCCCCTTTCCAACCAAAAGGAAAAAAATGCTAAAAGAACACTGCAGGGGATACAAGCAATTCAGCTTCAAGATGATAAGAGATGCCTGTAATCACTTATCTAATCGTGCATGCCTGCAGCGGACTTTATTTTTGCTCATTGAACAACCAGTAAAATAAATAAGCAAGATAATTCATTAATTTATGTGAACACTGCAGACCTTGTGAAATATTTATTACCTAAAACAAAATGTTTATATGGGTAAAACACTTTTAAAATGTAATTTATTCCCGTGACGGCAAAACTGAATTTTCAGCAGCCATTACTCCAGTTTCAGTGTCACATGATCCTTCAAAAACTTTCTAAAATGTGTGCTTACACTTTGTGAATTCAAAAGACAGCATTTATTTGGAAATAGAACTATTTTGTAATATTAGAAGTGTATAAAAGATATCTATATATATATATATATACCAGGTGCGAAATAAGGGGGGAGCTAGGGGGAGCTCGGCTCCCAAGACATCGGCTCCCCTGAAAACATGATTTGGGAAATTTTGGGGGGTCTCAAAAAATACTGACAAAGTGTTATTTTGACGTGCAATTTAAGTTTTGTGTAATGTGATCATCGTGGAATATTATGTGTAAAATTGCAAAAATATAATTAATTCATGCATGACGGCGATTTAAACAATTCACTTCAATAAAGATAACTATAAATGCTATTCTTGTCATGAGCATCAAGGTGTGGCGGGCTGCCCACCCGGTGCAAACTCCACTCATGTTTAGTACTTTAACTCAAAGATTCGTAGAAAAAAATAAACGTTGGACTCTGTGGTCGATTCCGTGTTAAGGCAAGGCATGTCATTCGCAATTATGTGTTGTGGCTGGATTGTTATAGGTCTGCATGACTCTCGACGTCTTAGGCCTAATTGAACGGAAGAATTATGGTATTCCTCTGTAGCCTGACGACGAGTAACTTTAAAAACCGTTGTTCATGTGAACTCAAAGACAGACTGATGCTTTGTTTATAGACTATTTGTGGGTGGCTGTTTGTGGTTTCACCTATCAATTCGTGTCGATAAAATATAAATATAGGCTATAGGGTAAATCCTGTATAGTGATTTATCCTATATAGTGCTTGCATAAAAGCAAGTAGTGCATACACTAGCTGTTATGTATCTCTGTCATTCACTGTAAGCCCCTTTAGGCACGAACCCCCCGTTATTAAAAAAAAAACAAGTGGGCTCCCCCAAAGTCCACGGTATAGTTCGCCATGTGTATTGTATATACTATATATATGGCAGGTGCACTCAGGGTGTGTCTGAATCCACTTTTGCTAGTTTAACGACGGGAAAATGGTCGGCGCGCCTGGGCGCATGGTCTAAACGGGTTGTACCTACTCTCTTAATGAGTAATGGGTGTTTTTATTGGGCGTAACATGCAATAAACCAATCACAGTCTCATCTCCCATTCCCTTTAAAAGACAGTTGTGCTCGCTCCATGGCGGGTTCGCTATTTACATGGCGGAATTTAATTTTTTATTTTTAAAAATGTTTGTGTGCTGCTGTGCGTCCCTGTGTGTGTGTGTAATAAGCAAAGTGTGCACCCGCCTATAGGCGCATATAACTAACGCACTCTTTAAATAACAAAAAAAACTACTTGCCATTGACTTTAGACCAGGTTGAGTTGGTTATGGCACAGTCTATTTTCAGTTCCCAAAATAAACAATGTGCGAACACACTCTTTTTTTAGACGCAGCACACCTTTGAAATTTGTGTCCTGTGTCAGTTTGTTTTTGATAATTGTGCTGGTTATTGCCACCTGCATAAAGGTTGGCACAGGTGTGCATTTATGGGAATTTTACATTTCACTTCCATGCCTTGAATAAAATCGGTTTTGCGCTTAGGGTACAAAAAAACTGTGTCCTCTAGGATTAAGGACAAAAAATGCCACCATTGAAACTGTATTTTAATCGCAGGCCATTAACTGTAAAATTATGCAATGTTGTTAATAGTCTTTCTTATGTGTCAAGGTTTAAACATTCATTGAAATTTTTTCAGTTGACCTATAAAGAAAATATCGATTTATTTCTGGTTTCGGCGTCTGCATATTATCGAGCAATTGGGTAAATAATGGCAGCTATAAATTGTGGGGGTGTGTTGGTAATGGAGTCAGCGTGTGGTTGTATGTGTCATAAAAAATGTGGGGTGGTGGTGTGTGTCTGGTCATATGAAGACAGAGAAAACTCTAAGCCAAATCTAAAAATCCAACCACTGTGGGCACAAGCGCGTTTTGCTGGCATCTATGGGGAACATTTGGTACGCGCCCAACAAAATTTACTGAAAGCTCATTTTTTGAGAGATATCAACCCCTTCAATTTGGAATACACTTGTGATTTATAGCTTGATTTCTAGCGGAATAGGTTCAATGTTTCAAAAATATATATTTATATGTTTTTTCTTGATACAGTTCAGAATCATTTCATAAACCTAACATCTGAACTTTTTTTTTGGGTTACGTTTGAAATCTTTGTTACTTCAAAACAATAAGCTGCCTTGGGTTCTAAATGAGACCAAAACTTAACTCGGTGCTTCCCATGCTTCCAAATTTTTTATGACAGTTTTTTTGACATGGTCTTTTTGTCCAACTATGGACCTCCGTGTAACTTTTTAATTTGACACACAAGGGTTAACAACGTGGCGCAGGTCGGGAAAAGTGAAAACTGCATCGGGGCTGAAATAGACCAAACACTTTCGCGGCCTTGCGCGGGGGTTGGTATATAGGCCCATAACTCTTTCTGTCAATTTTTATAAATGTAATGATCAAAAATGTATTAATATAGGAAAAAAAATTCATGTAAAAAAGCCCTGACTTTTAAAACATAGTGTGATTACCATAAACAAACTGCTTCTAAGTAATATAAAACTGCAGCTATACAATACAATTATTAATGTTTATTATTAAAAACACTAGCGGAAGGACAATTCACACAATACCTGGTGAAAATGATCAGCGTTCTGCTGCATTTCCGATGGAACAGAGTGATTATTCAATATTATTTAACTTATTATTAATTATTTATTTATTCAACATATGATAATGTCATACATTGAGATCTCAGCTGCCGTTTACTCTAGTCATAGCAATTTTATTCATAAGGAGTAGAATTTTAGTGTGGGGTACTAGAAATTGTCATGGATTACAATGTATTTGCTAGAACTAAGATGGGGGAGGGGGGGTCATTATTATTTCTCGTCATGCTCAGTCTGACCCATTCGAAATGTTTCCTTGGTTCATGGTTCAGTCCAACTTGGTTTTCAAACAGAAATGTTGTTTTTTTTCCGGTACACTGAAACAATATTAATAAAAAATCAACGATGGAAGACTTAAACGGATTAGTAGCTCATTAGCTTTTACACACTAATTAGTTATAAATTATCTTTGAAGATTAGAAAAAGGTATAATGTTGTTTACATAATCTGACTTGTAACCCTGACAACAGTAAATAATGAAATAATAATGCAATAATGCAGGCTTTATTGCACTGTAGTTTCAGATGAATTAGGATTCAGATCCAACTGTAATTTGATTTTAATGATATGTGCTGCTGCTATTCCAATACAGCAACAGTAGATAAAGTTATACACTTCACTATGATGCTAAGGAATCTAATATGTGTTTATATAGTCTTATCCACACACTGACTGCATTACAAATTCGTTTGACAGCAGAGAAAACCTGTAATATATTTCTTGTATACTATTGCCATCTTGTGGCCTACATGTTTCACAACACAATGCTGCAAATGCTATTATTAGTTTTTTACAGTCTCTAGCACCCATTTATTCATACTTGGGTCACTTTTTCAAAACTCTTCTCGCAGTGAGCTCAACAGCAGTCTTCACGGGCTAAAATGTGGCTCATTTATCCTTGCTTTAGCACAAAATGCATTCAATGACCCCAGCAAATTGAATTATTTTCTCACTTATAGACAACCACCACCAAAATTCCTACAAAATGTACATACATGCCATTTGCATGTTGGCATACTCTTTCCAAAACTGTTCAAAATTATGTTCAAAACTTAACATAATACAAAACTGAATAAGACTTTTTGCTGCATTTCTACAGTAATGCCATTTTGAAATACAGTATATTCCCAATCTAAAGAATGAAATACTATCGAAACAATTAGATATAGCTGAAACTGAACTCCTACACAGTGTTAGTCTTTCAATTTCATTACCATCTATACAAAAGGGGAAACTTAGGAATACCATTGTACATTAGCCACTGTATATATGCAGTGGGGCAAAAAAGTATTTAGTCAGCCACCAATTGTGCAAGTTCTCCCACTTAAAAAGATGAGAGAGGCCTGTAATTTTCATCATAGGTATACCTCAACTATGAGAGACAAAATGAGAAAAAAAATCCAGAAAATCACATTGTAGGATTTTTAAAGAATTTATTTGCAAATTATGGTGGAAAATAAGTATTTGGTCAATAACAAAATTTCATCTCAATACTTTGTTATATACCCTTTGTTGGCAATGACAGAGGTCAAACGTTTTCGGTAAGTCTTCACAAGGTTTTCACACACTTTTGCTGGTATTTTGGCCCATTCCTCCAGGCAGATCTCCTCTAGAGCAGTAATGTTTTGGGGTGTTGCTGGGAACACGGATTTTCACTCCCTCCAAGATTTTCTCTGGGGTTGAGATCGGGGAGATGGATAGGCACTCAGGGCTTGAACTATTCTACGAAGCCACTCTGCGTTGAAGGGCGGTTTTTGATTTTTTGGTTTGGGCATCTTGTCATGCATGAAAGACCCAGCCCCGTTTAATCTAGGCAATGCCTTGTTACTGATGGAAGGAGGTTTCACTCAAAATCTCACGATACATGGCTTCATTCATTCTTTCGTTTACACGGATTAGTCGTCTTGGTCCCTTTGCAGAAAAACAGCCCCATAGCATGATGTTTCCACCCCCATGCTTTAGGTATGGTGTTCTTTGGATGCAACTTAGCATTCTTTCTCCTCCAAATACGACAAGTTGAGTTTTTACCAAAAAAGTTCTATTTTGGTTTCATCTGACCATTTGGCATTCTCCCAGTCCTCTTCTGGATCATACAAATGCTCTCTAGCAAACTTCAGACGGGCCTGGACATGTACTGCTTAAGCAGGGGGTTTTTTTTTTCTTTTTTGACACGTTTGGCACTGCAGGATTTGAGTCCCTGGCGGGCAGTGTGTTACTGATGGTAGCCTTTTTTACTTTGGTCCCAGCTCTCTGCAGGTCATTCACTAGGTCCCACTGTGTGGTTCTGGGATTTTTGCTCACAGATCTTGTGATCATTTTGACCCCACGGGGAGATCTTGGTGAGCCCAAGATCGAGGGAGATTATCAGTGGTCTTGTCTGTCTTCCATTTTCTAATAATTGCTCACACAGTTGATTTCTTCACACCAAGCTACTTACCTATTGCAGATTCAGTCTTCCCAGCCTGGTGCAGGTCTACAATTTTGTTTCTGGTGTCCTTTGACAGCTCTTTGGTCTTGGCCATGGTGGAGTTTGGAGTGTGACTGTTTGCGGTTGTGGACAGGTGTCTTTTATACTGATAACGAGTTCAAACAGATGCCATTAATACAGGTAACCAGTGGAGGACAGAGGAGCCTCTTAAAGAAGAAGTTACAGGTCTGTGAGAGCCAGAAATCTTGCTTGTTTGTAGGTGACCAAATACTTATTTTACCGAGGAATTTACCAATTAATTCTTTAAAAATCCTACAATGTGATTTTCTGGATTTTTTTCTCATTTTGTCTCTCATAGTTGAGGTATACCTATGATGAAAATTACAGGCCTCTCTCATCTTTTTAAGTGGGAGAACTTGCACAATTGGTGGCTGACTAAATACTTTTTTGCCCCACTGTATACAGCAGTGAATTCTAACAGTAGAGTTGTCATTTTTGTGGTTAAAGAAATTTGACAAAGGACACAAACAACCCTGGCTGACAATCTTTGCTAGTGTTATAGAACAATGAGTTGATTTGAGATATGTATGAAGGGTTTTGGTAGTATTATTGCATTTTGAATGTGAATTTAAATGCTGCGCCAAGCTGAGAGTTAGTAGAACTGTGTGTAGAGTTGAAAAAAAGAGGTTCTGAATGGTGTTTAAATAATTCTGCTTGCTAAATTTCACATAGTGAGAACTGTCTGTTAAACGTGTTTTGAACTGTTTTGAAGAGAAGGTTTAACAGATCTTTCCCTTATTTATCATACTGGAAACCTGTGTGACCCAATTTGGGAGATTTCTCAGTAACCATGGTAACGCAGTATGCAAAATCATTAGCGGGTCATTAGAGGAGTCAATATCACTAATAAGGTTTTTAATAGCGAACAGACACAATGCTTCTAATGCTTCATCATAAAAAAAATCTTAATTATGCCAGACCAAAGAAAATAAAGAAATATTATTATTATTTAAATTTTCACATTAAACTGGACATTAAATGATGGAAGCCCGTTTCCGCCACAGTATTAAAAAAAGAATGAATGAATGAATGAGACTTCTCACAATTCTGACTTTTTTCTTGCAATTGCGAGAAAATAACTTAATAAATAAAAATAAGAATTGTGAGATTAACCAAAAAATCTGACTAATGAGATAAAAAGTCGAATGACTTTTTTTTTTTAATTTTTTTTATTATTCAGTGGTGGAAACAAGCTTCCATATTACAGGGACAGACAACCACACAACCAAAAAAATGAAAAATTAAAACAGGTATGGTTTCCATTGACTCCACGTATGGACAAAAATGCAATGTTGGTTACAAACATTCATCAAAATATTTTCTATTACGTTCCTCAGAAGAAAGAACGTCGTACATGTTTTGAATATCAGGAGGGTGAGTATCCCTTTAAGAGTATGCATATAAGAGTTTAATAATTTTCCTCAAAGTTAGCATAAGGAATATGCAGCAAAGTCATCAGGGACCGCCCGCACTCATTATAACAAAATTAATTTAGATGTAAGAGTTCAAATGCCAACTGCTTATATAATATTGTATATATATATATATATATAGAGATATATATATACTATATATATATATAATCAGTGTTTGGTCCATAAAAGCCAACATTGAATGAGGGATAATTAACTCATTTACTACAGAAACATTTCGGAAAAACTGTAATGCTCGGGATCATTTAGAGACTAACAGCTGTGTTCTACTTGCCTTTGTATTGGCGGCTCTACAGGGGATGTCAGATTGATAGTGTCCTTGGTGATCTCCACTTTGCGGACACTTCCGAAAAAGTCAGTGATGAGGACGCTCCCCGGATCCCTCTGGAACAGGTCAGTTCGGTGACCCGGAGTGGACACACACTGACTCTGCGGGCACACCTTAAACTGAAACAAACACGCAGCTATCAGTCAAATGAGACTGAGACACACAAACAAAGAGATTAATTATGGGTTGCCAAATTCTAAGAGCGCATTCATTCCCAAATGGATTTGCAGTTTAATAGAACTGCAAGCTGTCAGAAATGAATACAAAAGAAAAAGAACAAAAATTACCATTTAAATAACATCTGTTCCCGCACATCCAGCTATGGTGTGCAGGAAAGTGTCATTAATCTTGTTAATTCTTATAAAAACGGACTCTGAAAATGAATGAAAATCGGCTTGCGAATGAAACATGGACATGAAAAACATAACCAGTAACAGCTGGTAAAACTGGGTTGATCATTCATGGAGGTTTTCAATATCATTTTCATTTTAAAAAACATGGAACAAATGTAATTAAAAAGTTGCACATTGAAACAAATGTTTCTCTATGTGACCAGTTTCGGTGAGGTTTAGGTCATTATCTAAACATTTAATACATCTAAATTTGGGACTTTTGACTCTTAATTCACCCTAAGCTCTAAATCATCCTTTTTACTATGACCTCGAAATGAAATATTTTAAGAACCAATCCTGTCCAGCTGGAATGAGGTGTGTGTGGGTGAGGGGTCGACATTAAATTGCATTCACAATTCATTTTTTTCTTCCCCAATGTGACATATTTCAATGAATATTATGAAACTGAATATTGAATGAGATTCAATAATGTCTGATTTTATCCACTGGGAAATGATTGGATTGTGAAAAGTGGACTTTCTGTATCAGAATGGAGCCAGACCTGAATGCGGGTTTGCAGTTGATTGTGGAAAGAATGGACATTTTGACCTGCTGAGAACTGAGATCATGACTGGGAAATGGAGACATTTCCCTCTGGAATAGCGTGAACATATGAATAATGCACAATAAGACCAGTAATGTGGACTAAGATTTTTGATTTAACAGGAACATGTGCAGAAGTATATCAGCTTACAATAACGACTACATAGTTTAGCCTGTTTCACTGTAAACAGGTCAATATAAAATGGTTTTAAAATGATTTAAGCCTACCTAATCAGAATAATTTAATACAATTTACAAAAAACATCAAGAATGAGGTCCTAAATTATTGACTATTTGAATGTTAATGAAAAGAAAAAGCAGCTATAAATGAAAACATCACCATTCAGCAATTCCATTATTAATACAGTCTAATTAACATCAACAGTATGATAATAATAATAATAATAATATAAACATTTTAAATCACCCTGACACTACTGTTCAAAAGATTTGGGTTGGCAAGATTTTTAAATGTTTTGAAAGAAGTCTCTTATGGTCATTAAGGCATTTATTTGATCACAAATACTGTAAAGCAGTAACATTGTGAAATATTATTACATTTTAAAAAATAGGATTTATGACGGTTTAATATGATATAAAATGCTATGTATTCCGGCAATGGCAAGCTGAAGCAGCAAGTCTTTAGTCTTCAGTGTCTCATGATCTTCAGAAATCATTATAATACTCATTCTATTGAGATATATATATAAAAAATTTTGATTATATCAATGGTTGAAAACAGATGTATGACCCATTTTCAGGATAGAGGAAGTCAAACGAAATCTATTGAAATAGACATTTGACAACAATTTGTAAAACTCTTTTACTGTCACGGTGGTGAATGTTTTCCATCAGCTGCTGAATAAAAAAGTTTACTGATTCTTTCAAAACAACACAAAAAACTACAAACAAAAAAGAAAAGAATTTATGACCAACTTATGAAACAGAATATATAGGTATTTAGAGCTGGAATGAAACCAAACCAACATTTTATGAACATCCAGTTCAGAGGCCAATTGTAAGAGCGTACTTGATGCAATTCAGAATGAAGGGGTCATATGATGCGATTTAATTTTTTTTTTCTCTTTGGAGTGTTACAAGCTGATGGTGCATAGATAAGATCCATGAAGTTGCAAAGACTAAAATCTCAAAAGATATCATTCTCAAAGTAAGACTCTTGCCACGCCCCCCTAAACAGCTGTTCAACACGCCCCAATATCTCCCTCACTAGGTGGACATATTTGCATTAAATGTTGCCCAATGTGTAAAGCAAAGAAAGAAGGCGTGAGTTTCTACAACAGAACAGCAAATGCATTTTTAGGACGAGGTTTCGTGACCTATGAGGAGGGTAATTCTGACTTTGCCTATGGACAATCTGGGCGACGCTTCTGATAGTCTACTGTTGTTATAGTTAAGTATTGCTATGACTGTTTCATGCGGAGCTTTGAGCATCGTAGTGTGTGTGTGTGGGCGCAGGTGCACGGCGTGGGCCGAGAGAGAGAGTGAGGAGAGAGAGAGAGAGAGAGAGACACAAAGAGAGAGAGAGAGAGAGAGAGAGAGAGAGAGCGAGGGAGGAGAGAGAGAGAGAGGAGAGAAGAGAGAGGGGGGGGGGGGGTCACTCACAGTGGAGGCAGCGTCTTACCGTGGCTTGTGTACCTGAAAAACAATAGCAGCGTCATCACTGTGTGTCACGAGGACTCTTTACCCTTTCAGGCTCTGTCTTTACATTATTTTGAAAGATGAAGCTCGCGATAATGGAAAGGGGCGTTACATTTCCGACAAGTGCCTGCAGTGTTCGGCCAATCACAATGCAATGGTTCAGCTGGCCAATCAGAGCAGACTGCGCTTGTAAAAGGAGGGGGCTTTGTAGAAAACGAAACGTTTGAGAGAGGCAGGGCATAGAAGAACTACAATAATGTACAGTATTTGAAAAAAAAAAAAAAGTGTTTTTTGAACGTTAAAGCATGTCAACATATTATGTTAAACCAAATACACAAAATAATGATATTTAAAAAAGCATCATATGACCCCTTTAAGTTAAACGAACCTTTGGCGATAGAAGAGCATTATTTCCTAGCAGAACTCCCAGTGCACAGTGAAATTCAGAAAGAAATTCCGCAATCCTTCTGATGACAGTGAAAGAGAGATCATTCATGCGAGAGATCATTCATGAGAGTTCAAGTGGCCCTTTTCCATCAACATTAAAACCTCTCTCTTTCTCCCACAGGAAATCAATAATGCCGTTGCTAATCCAGTATGGAGAGAGAGCGAGAGAAGAGCACGGGGAACAAAAAAGCACCAGAAAAGAGGCTGTTGTTGGACCGGTTTGATCAGGGAAGCACAGCACCGTGCCAAGCAGAGAGGATGTGGAGGGCAGGAGAGATCAAAATGGATTGTGGGAGTTGGTGGGACTCCAACCACACAGATGAATGGAAGAGAAACTCAAGCTCACCCAGGCCTTCAGAGAAAAGGTCTCCCTCCTGACTGTTTCAAAGCTGTCTGACCTACACCTGTATTAGCCACTCTGTTTAAAGTGGCGTGCTAAGAGACCTGTGGTCCACAAGGCCGTTCTTTTCATCTGAGGCGACACAGGACGTCTTTGTGACAGACGCTTTTTAAGTTCAGTTCGTCCCAGTGGATAAAGCATTCTCCTTATTATTTGTCTGGAATTATAAACAGGCACCAAACAAACACACACACACACACACTTACCAGATCGTTCATGTTGGCTTGGCTAGCGGGGTGGACTTCCTCCAGGAACTCCAGTAAGTAGAAGGTGTACTTGTCCATCAAATGGACCCCTATTGCCAAGTCTGGCTGATGCTGTATGGACAAAACAATACAGGTGAACCAATTCCAATCTTCTATACTCTCCTAATAATTTAAAATCTTTGTTAACTATAAATGTTCAGGGCTTTCTACGGAGTCATGGTGTACAGATGTAGAGTCTAGTCTAGTTTAGTGTATTGTAGCCTGTTCACACCAAGTCCAATGTGACTAGATAAAACGATAAAAAATGTTAGCAATCAATTTTTTTTGCACTAGAAAGTATTAACAGAGGTTTATTTACACTTAGATTAGACTTTTTCATTTAAATTTATCCCATATTTTGTCATATTTTATTAATCACATTGTTACTTCTATTAATTTTATCTTTTTTAACATTCTTTTTCACATATTTGATCAAATTTTGAAACATTTCAAAAAAATTTAAACATTTATTAAAGCATATATTAAATATATAAATATGTCCTTGTAAAAATAAACTGTGTTTTAATGAAAATTATAGCCATGATACTGTACATATTGTTCTGCCTCATCTTTATTACACTAGACAAAATAGTAACAAACCATTCAGAATAATAATTATTAATAATTAATAAGATTAACAATGCTCACATAGCTGGTCAGATTAAACATTTTAGATACACTTACGTTCAAAAGTTTGAAGTCGGTAAGATTTTTTGTTTTGTTTTGAGAGGACTGCTATATTGATCAAAAAACAGTAAAAACTGTAATATTGTGAAATATATCTACGATTTTAAAATAAGTATTTCATTTACTTCTAAATGTAGCCATTTCTCCAGTCTTCAGTGTCATGATCCATCAGAAATCATTCTAATCCTAATTCTAATATGCTGATTTGGACATTTGAACATTCAGAAGAACTGGATTTATTTGAAATAAAATTATTTTGTTACATTATAAATGTCTTTACGGTCACTTTTTATTAATTTAATGCATGCTTGCTAAAAAAAGTATTAATTTATTTTTTAAAAATCTGAAATATCTTACTGTAGTGATCCATAAGCCATATATTAAATTTGGTCAGCATGAATTTATAAAGCTGATTAATTAATCAAAGCAGTTAACACACGTTCCAGGAACACACCTATTCTTGATGCTCGTTTGGTTTGATCCCAGACTTCATCATGTCCCAAATCATCCTGATTTCCCATCCATTTAAGCTCCAAAAACCTTGTTGTCTATGATTTTTATGTCAATGATTTTCAAAGGTTCTGCAGAATTGTAATAATATCCAACAGCTACAACTAATGTTAATTGTCAGGAGTGCAGAAGATCAAGAGCAGAAGGTTTGACTCACTGAGAGCGAGTCCTCTCCCACTTGACTGCTGGCCAGGGCCATGAGGTTGGGCGAATAAAACCTCTCATACATGGAGGCCCCCTGGCACGTGTCTATGATGAACAACAACTCGTTGTACCTGCAAAGAAAGGAGGCCGTTTTAGAGCCGGTTGATTCTTGTCAGTTTTAAATTACTTTCCTTCTTATAACATTGCAATCTAATGTCATTTATAATTAAAGCCGGTTGTGAAGTAATAATAGCCAGATCTGACCTGCAGCACAGGGATCAAGGCTGTCTGAGCCACGTTCACTATACAACCAACACAGCACTCACTGCAAGCCGTTGCCACGGTAACCAAGAACCCAGCATCCATTAATGCTCCATTCACAAAATAAAATATATAATAAAAATTAGAAACCACTTCTGGCCATCTCTGACTAGCGAGAGAGAGAATGAGAAGGCTTGATATCGCATGAACCTAAGATGTAATAGGGAAGCAATGAAGCACAAAAGGGGCTTTACTAAGTTATTGGATCAAGCATGCAATTACCACATTGACAGGCACAAAACATCCTGTGCTGTAGTCCTCTACAGGAAGAGAGGAAGCTCTCATTACACCTCACTCTAGCCTCCCACAATATTTACACTGCGTTGGAACCTAAACAGACTATTAGAGCATTTATAACACACAATTAATACATTAGGCAGCTGCAGTGCTTCAGCCATGTACATCAACACTGTGTCCAGGAGTCACACAATGAAGGATAGACTGCATATTTTAATGTTGTGCTTTAATGTCATTTAATGTGCGTTTTGGAATTGGTTTTGGTCAATTTCTGCTATTTGCTCTCTGCAGTAAGTACACCAATTCTTAGCTAAGGAATACATGTTGTGATCGACTGGGACGCTGCGGCCATGCTGTTGATTCAACGGTGAAACAAGCATCAATGAAATTTATATGGAGTCCTTACCTACTTTTATTTTTCCTCCTCCAAGGAAAATAGTTTTAAATGAAACCAAGCCGTTACTAAATGAATCTGATTTTGTATGAATCTGTTGAGTGCTAATAAAGATAGTCGTTGTTTTATTCTTGAATAAATCAGGGATGAACTTACAGTGCATGAGGATACAGAGACAAATTCAGCCTAGATCCTGTATATTTTTTAAAAAACAAACTAAATAAATAGATAAATATCCACTTCAACTGTCTCAGGCCACATTCACACTGTTGTCTTTATGGAAACCATAAATGACTACACAACAATAATAAATTAAGTATTATTGTAGTAGTGTAGTAGTTAGTAATATTATTAATTTAAAAAATCATAAAAATATATAAATAATATTATTTAGTGATAATAATAACACATTTTCATCCAAATCATCTTACAGTACACTTGTTATAGTGGCAGTCTCTCTGTAACAACCCAAAGTTAAGTGGCTCGGTCAAGGGTATAACAGTGATATCCATGGATAGGGGGTGGGATTCAAACCTATAACCATTCATTTACCAGGACAGATCTTTCACCACAAGATTGAGATCGTCATAAATCAATATGTCATAAATCAATCATATGTGATAAATCAAGATGCTACAGTTACTGTGTGTCCACTGCATCTCTTTCAATAATAACCTTCTCTTTTGCCACATCTGCTCAAAAGCATCAGCCAGCTCCATGTTGCTGATCTCCTCAGAGTCCTGGAACTTCAGGAAGCCGTTTCCACCGTGACCTGTGAAAACAGAGACCCACAGATTCAGAAAAAAAAGAAGAAATGCAAAAGCCAGTAATGAGGCTGTTACCGGTCTGACCTGTCAGGTAGATGAGAATGTTGCTGCGGTCGTCGGAAAGCAGACGTTTGGATCGAGGGGTGCTGGGGGGGAGACGCCCTGTCAGGACTCGCAGAAAATTCTCAACTGTCACCTGTAAAACAAAAAAGAAAATGCTTTTAAAATAAGACCTGCCACAAAAAGATGGCATCTCAAAAATGCCTGTCCTTAAAAGTGAGTAATTGGTTCTTAAAATTTTTTTTTTTTTTAAAACACCAATCATTCAGGAAACATCACTATTGTGTGCTGCTCAGAGACAAGCAATAGTCGATCCTGCTTTGACTTCGCTTAGAAATATTTTCATTAAGTTTAAACATTTTCTTCTGCTGAAACAGAACAAGGCTTACTAGCATCCAATATTAGTGATATTAGTTTCAAACCAAAAGCAGCTTCACCTCATATCCGCGGTAATCCACCTCCACGTCATCTCCATACACATTCAGCTCCATATTCTTATGACTGAACACAGTGGCTGGTCTGGGGTTTCTATAGTTACAGGCCATATCATCGGCTAGCATCAGCACAATGTGACTGGGAAAGCAGAGCAAACACATCTAATCAGAGCAGACAGGAACACAACTATCACTGACTCGGTGTGACAAAAGAGCACACATGCAGCTATCTCTTGAGAAAACAGATATTTTCTCAATTTTTCTCCACATTTAAATAATGCGTCACTGTGTAATGAGGATGCCAGGAGGCAAAAATAGTTGATATACAATAGATTGGTCCAATTATATTGTCGTTCAACAGGCCACTGTTTTTTAAATGTGTCTTGAGAAGATGCTTTAGAACATAATTGAAGCAAATGAGTAAGTTTACCTGTCTGGAATGCCCAGTCTCTTTACACTTCTGTATACCGATAACGTGTTCGCCACATGCCGATAATTAAACCAGAATCTAGACGTGCAGACCTAGACATAAACATGATTATAAACTCCAAAAAACATGGCAAAAAGCAGCAATTAAGAAAACATGTTGGCAAGTTGAAATTCAAAAAACATTATAAAATCATGTAATATGTCTAAATTAACTTTTCTTCTTCTTCTTTTCTATTATTGCTATTATATGCTAGTACAATTTATCTATATGTACCCTTAATTACATTAATGCTAACCTGCAATAAATCCCTATTTTTACAAAACCTATAACAGCAGCCTAAAACAATGGTTAAACAGCATTAACCAAATGTCTTTGTCGTCTTGCTTCTTCTCCTATTTAGATTTAATATATTTTTATTTTACTTTTAGTTTAGTAATAGTAGTAGTAATTGTATAACTTCAACTTTTAAGTTTAAGTGTATTTATATGTAATATAATATGTATTTATATGTGAAGAATATATATATTTTATTATCCAAAAACTATTTAAAAAGTTTTACTTAAATACTGACTATAATACAGTGTCATAAACGTGGGTCGGGACCCACTAGGGGGCCCCAGCAAACTTCTAAGGGGGACTCATCCACCTCATTTTTTTTCCTTTGAAGAAAACTATACCACTGTTTAAAAAACAAAGTCTGATTTTAAAAGTGTGATTTCTAAACCTGGAAAAATCATCATGAAAATTATGAGCATATAAATTCTTGTAAACTCCATGGGCATTTTATACATTTTATAAATATATACTTCTTACTAGTTATGCCAAGCTCTAAAATAATGATTAAAATATTCTTAAAATAAAAGTCTGTATCTTAAATCACAAATAACTTGGATGAGGTGTTTGAATATTGTTGTGGGCATCGGGGGTTCTTGAAGTCAAAAAGGTTCAGAACTACTGCTATATAAAATGTCTTCTACGTTGTCACAGGATAAATCTAGTTTACCATGTTGAGCATTTGAAAATGATTTGCTTATCATATGTTGTTGTCTTGTTACGTTTTACTAACAAAAATACATGTTTAGGATTTGTATTCATTATAAATTCTTATAAATTCTCAAAATTAAAACTTACCAGAACTGCCCAGTTGTTGGTGTGGCCACTGCTGAAAAACTGTCCAGCTTTGTTCTAAAAAAAATAAATAAATCAATATTAATGGTGTACAAATTGAACAAGACTCAACATTTGATTCCAATTCAATTTCATATGTTGTGCGCTCCTTAATGCAGACTAATAATGCATTATTCATTTAATCAAACTCTCAAAAGTAGCACAAAATGTGAAATTTTTCTCTTTCAGTTAAATCCATGGGCAAAAGAAAAGTAAATGGAAACCATACATAGAGTCTTTGTCCATTTTAGCCACTGTATGAAAGCTTATGAAAGCCACTTAAATTAAGTAATATGATGGCAAAGTGCTAACAGCACAAATTGCCTCCACATGTACTGACTGAATGCTGTATGCACTTTATAGAGAAAAATTACAAGGCATGACATGACTGCTTTGAGATGCATTTGCAGGAAGTCATGTGACATGAAACATCATGCACAGGTTTTGAACCAGTGGAGCTTTAAAACTAGTTAGAAGAAGAAGCCAAATATTGATAAATTAAAACATTCAAATAAGAAAAATTTTATTTGACATACTTTTAAAAAGAGCTCCAAACTCAAACAGAAACACATAAAATCTCATCTTTACGCGGGACTGAATGTACCAAATTAAATGTACCGTACATTAAATTGATATAAAACGCAATTAGTTGAACTTAAAGGAACACGCCACTATTTTTTAAAATGGGCTTATTTTCCAACTCCCCTAGAGTTGAACCGTTGAGTTTTACCGTTTTCGAATCCATTAAGCCTATCTCCGGGTCTGGCGGTAGCACTTTTAGCTGTAGCTTAGCATAGATCATTGAATCGGATTAGACCATTAGCACCTTGCTAAAAAATGACCAAAGACATTTTCTATATTTTTTCCATTTTTTTAAAACTGACTCTTCTGTATTACTTGTGTATTAAGACGATAGAACATAGCAACAGTTTTTATGAATTTTACGCCGGAATGAGATATCGTTTCCTAGCAATATCGCCTAGAAATCACACTTTTCATTCTTCCGTCTGTCTTAGTACACAGGGTACAGAAGAATACAGTTATAAAAAGACAAAAATAAACAGAAACTTTTATCATTTATTGAGTCAAATGCCGACTGGAGTTATGATACGCGACGCAACGACGTAAAAAAGACACGATAAGTCATATATAATACATGATATTATGTCCCCACTGGATAGCAACAAAATGCCTCGTTTATATGGGTTTTATTAAGTGTTGTCTCACGCGCCGAAGACACGATCATCACAATGTAAAGAGGCGTACACACCTATTCCGTCACACACTTGAGGTATTCGATCAAATACACAACGCACTGGATAGCTGGCCAAGCAGCGTACACCTCGCTTTTCAGAACTATGAGCTTTGTAAAAATCAACGCGTTACAGAAAGGCGGGGCATAGAGGAGAAAAAAAAATGTACAGTATGTGGAAAAAAATGGTGTTTTTTTTTTTATAACCTTAAACTCGCAATAACTACATAATGCAAATTACACCAAATACACACCCATTACTGCTCTTTTTTAGCTAACCGTCATATGACCCCTTTAAACTATATATTCTAATGATACCGTTTCTCCAATCAATTAAGATTGGTGTGATGTGTTAAAACGGCTGTTGATGTGAAACAATAATCGAATTAACATGATGTAACATTAATTAACGCGCTGTCTACATTGCTTATGTACTTGTAAGATTTTAAAGATTCGAAGTAACACTACTACATGCACATCCATCCGTTCAACTTCATATGTATTACATTTTCACTTCTGTTTCACAAGGAGCACACTAGAAAAGTGCATCACACAAACACTTATAGATTTAAATACTATGACTCATCTATAACCGCACATTACTTTTACATTGTATTAGAACAATTATATTATGATAGACTTTCCATTTGTATGACATTTTGGGCCTATATTGTAAAACATGATGTATTTTTGTCATTGTGCTGTTTTGAAGACACATCAATATTACCAAAGGGATAAGTGAAAATGACAAGACGCTGAAAGGCATTTTGCCTTGCACACACAGTGAAATAATACAAATGACAATAATAACAATAACATATGCTATGCAGGGACCCATTCTTCTTATGATCGCTTACACAAATCTGTCGGGAATTATGATTGTTAGACAGAATATTTTGGCATGATGGATATTTGATTCTTCAAAGCTCATCCTGGACTAGCTGTCATAGCAACAGGTCCGTAAACAGCTTATTTCATGTAAACAGGATTAAATTGCATCTTTTTAAGCAGAACTCATACTTAAAATCTGTCCGCTACCACCACTACTTTATCACAAAAGTACCCTACTAATCCAGGGACAATTTAAAATAGATAATAAAAAAATAAATTTGAACAAACCATTAATATAATATTGATTTGTGGAATCTATATACTAATACAGCCCAGTTTTATTTATTTTTCATTGACCAATTAATATTAAATGTGATAAATAATACTTATATATTGTAATAAAGTGTCGTAAATCTGAGATATGTGCATTATTTGCATGGAATACCTGCTATATAGGGAGTGCTTGATGGAGCTGCAGGAGATACAGCTAATCTTGAATCTTGACTTCAAGGACAATCGCTGTACACATAACAAATCTGCTCCAAAGATAAAATTACATGAAGTATCATAAATTACCAACCTGTGAAATATAAACTGTAAAAATCCTGATCCAAATAAGAGACTAATCCTGAAAAGAATAATGGAATCATGTTAAACCAATAACCTAAATAATAAACATGCTGCACATTTCATTAATCTATATATGATCAACATATTCATATAGATAATTGTAGCACTTACTGGGACTTTTTCACACATAAAGGCGTCTCCAGAATTGACAGTTGTCAAGTTTTTACAACGTGTTTTTGAGCAATGTAGCCAATCACAGTCACTTCTGTTGATTTCTTGAACACCTCTGATTGGCCATTCCGTTCAAATGAGTCAGAATTCACTCACGGCTAAATGCCGGATTTTGAATCCTCTCACTGACTGTAACACAATGAAAATAAGAGGTTCACTGATTCCAAAGAAACTTTGTGAGGTCGCTGTCTTTTTATGTGTTGCGTTACATCGCGACGCGTAAACATAAAACCATGTCTGCAATTGTAATCGGAGAAATGACGAACAACAAGCGCTACTCTACACTCCTCAAAACTCACTTTGAAATCATCAGGGGCAATCCTTTAAAGCTGCAGTCCGTAAATTTTGTCTCTTTGTCGCCCTCTCTGTTTGAAAACCTGGAATTGCAGTTACTTGCGGAATTATCTAGCTTGTGTGGGTTGTGAGTCGGCACGGCTCCAGCGCGGATGAATGTAATGTTTTGAGGTGTATGTGTGGCAGTCAGTCACCGCACCAGTGTGAATCCTATACTTAGTAATCACAGATTCTAGCCTACGTCTTGGAATATATGACTCAATAAGAATTTTCACCGTATATTGCCATCTGAACAATTAACAATCTGCCACGTTTGTTCTGACCACCTGAGGAAAAAACCATTACCATAAATCTCGCTACCAATGATGATTAAATCTAAAGATCGGTTAGCTACTCATATCACATCAAACCGTTCAAATCATTATTATTGTTATACTTTATCCTCAAATTGTTAATGTTAACAACATCAGCATTGAGGACATGTTAAGATTTTCAAATTCTGTACAGTCTAATCCTACTGTCATACCATGCGAATTTCATACAAGAAATTAATTTTAAAACCCAAAGCAACTATGTAGCTGCGCAATGGTGTCTTTATAATACAATCTTGTGTAATCCAGCTATCTGTAATCAGACACCTATTAAACTGGAATATAATTAACTTTCATTCACAGAAGCGTTGTTTCATATAATCCCTTTTCCTCGGATTTAAACAAATTCACGCCATCAAAATGATTGTTTTTGGCATTAATTATTCTGGCTAGTGTGAGAAAAGGCTATAAATGATTGGCCACCTGCAGGCTCCTAACATGGGATAGTCTACTAGCTGGGACAACTTGTTTATGTTTACATACGTGACGTAATGATGCATTGCCATGCTCGAATTTCCCGCGAAAACCGACCCCTACCGCTCAAATTAGAAAACATTATTATAAGCTAACTGTTGTGAATCGGGCTAAAGTAAGGCGGTAGTTTTGAACACTGGCTGGTTATGTACTTGCTCAATAATTGGATTCTTCGGATTATTTTTAACAAAAAAAGTTACGGACTGCAGGTTTAAATATGAAAACGTACTTACAGTCTTTGAGACAGAACAGCCGGCACTGTAGTCTACTCTCCCAGCATCAGGAAACAGTCATCCATAAAATGGTGCACCCCTCGATATTGGGTTGAACGTTCTGGAACTGTTGTAAATACAACCTTAACCACTGATTCTGCGTGTCCTCCTTTGTAAGCCAAACACAGTATTTCGCTTCACACGAAACACTAGCTCACAAAAAAAAACCATGCTGGCTAGAGTGAAAGCCAGAGGCCTGCGGGCTAGAGAGAGCGGCGGCCAGCGATGTCGACGAAGGAGCATCCGGCGGGCTTGCGGCAACCCCATGTGACGACCCCAGGCTGGACTCCGCTTCGTCCACGTTTAAAGCCGATCTGGCGATCCACAGTGCAAAGTATTTCCTCAGCGACCAGCACAGATAAGCTCAAGGCATGACGAAGTGGATATCATCCTATTTTGGAAGGCCAAACAAAGTATTTCACTTTCACAACTAAACACACAGCGCCTTCACAACATGGCGGCGGCGGCAACAATACTTCAGTGAGAATAAAAGTTACGCCTTCTATCTTTGCATGAATATTTGGGTGGCTTTATGCAAATCTTCCCACATTGTGACTTAGACATGTGGGGGCGTGTTAGAACGAGCCGTTTTAGGTAGGCGTGGTTGACTCTTCACTTTTATAAAGAATATCTCTTTGGATTTGAGACTTTAGTCTTTGCAACTTTACAGATCTTCTTTTAGCACCAAGAGCTTGTAACACTCCAAAGAGAAAGTAAAAATTGATATCGCATCATATGACCCCTTTAAGTGATTATAAAGGAAGGGCTATTTGCCTAGGCTAAATATAATCCGTTCAGATTTTGAATAAAAGTTTTGTTTTTCGTGCTCCTACGGCAAGCAACGTTTCGGGAGTGACATATAAATCCCTCATGCTTCACAAAAATGCGGGATTCATTTTCGAATGGGAGAAAAAATATAATTTATCAAAATAGATTGAAACTGTAAATGCAGACTAACAGAACATTTTGAATTTTCATGTCAATATATTTTTTAAATGCGGTTGCAATCATTTATAAAAGTAACGACTAGTAAATCTTGCAAATCTCTCACTGTACATTGCTATTCTTGTTGTAAAAAAAAAAGTTAATAGTTTTGCAGCTCTGCAACAGTTATTTTACATAGTTTTATGACAAAAACAGGTACCACCATGACGTTCACGACAATGGGAATTATCAGTCCAAGTTGAACTCAAAAGGTGGCAGCCCTGGCAATGTATGTAACATACAAGATATTTTATGCTTGCTCTCAGTTATTACAAAAGCTTCACAAATGTGCCAGTAAGATGACAATTTTGTGCTTTTTTGTCATCTGAACAGAAAACTGTGAGACGAGATAATGAGTAGGCCTACTGATTAAACAAAGCCAAATGCCCAAAGAAATACATTTGATGTGATCACATGTGATGTTTAGAACAAACTGGCCACCATAATGTAACACAGGCTGTGTTTCAAAACCTAGCTAGCTCCCTACCTAGGCAGTACTGTATTTTTGGGGCATCACAGTCGTTAGTGTATGTATATGCATGTATATGCGTGCTTATATATAACAAATCGTAATTAACACAGCCATGAAATAATAAAATAAACATTTTAAAAAGAAACCTTTATGCTGAGCTGAGGATATTAGCTACTACTGAACGCTTCACTGTCCATTCAATGAATCAAAGAAACGTTTTACAACAGCTATGGATAAAGACACTTACCTCAACATAATTACTGTATCCATGTGGTATGGAAACAAGCAAATGAAAAAATGCAAATATTCTCGTTAAATTGTAATAATCCATTTTGTTTTGTCATCGGTTTAGTGACAGGCTAGATTTGCAACAGCAACCAGGAAGCGTTGCGCTTCCGGTTTGATTAAAAGTCCCATTTTCCGAAATAAAAGTCATCTCTCTGCTCAGATATTTAGATGTAGCAAAGAAAACGGAGGACATGAGCATATGATGATGTATTGCATTTTTATCAATAACTTTTTCTCAGATCCCATAAATTTAAGCAACAACTGTGGTCCCATTTACTGTATAAAGCAGAATTATTATCAACTTTTAATAGGGAACAACCCTTAAAGGGATAGTTCACCCAAAAGTCATCATTTACTCACCCTCATGTCGTTCCAAACCTTGCTTTCTTATGTTGAATTTTTGCTATCCCTTTAAGCAAAAATGAGGCATTGAATAATGTTTATCATACTTATTTTTCATTTTCAAAATTGTTCTGTATTTATACTATTTTCCCCTACCCACACATTAATCAGATGAATTTCACGAGTATTCCAACAAGTCTTATGCAGATTAATCTGAAACTGGCAGTTTGTTTATATTTAAGACTTATTGTGTCAGTCACTTCAGACAGCAGCAGCTCATCTCGCCTCACATGATGGATGTTTGAGAATCGAAAGCATTTCCACCTTACAGACGTTGTCTGATTTGCACAATAATGCATTTCTAGGACCTGATTATCAGCAGGTACCAACAAAGGCTTAAGTGAGATTGTGGAAGGCTAAAAATGTCAAAATCCAGCATGGAACATTTGGTGCCTTTGTGACACTTACTGTGAAAATTATGTCAGAGGTTACTCCACACTAGTAATATAGGCCAGTGTAGGTTTTTATTAGTCTCATTGATGATGATGATGATGATGATGATAAATATTAAACACATCAATTCTATTCATTAAATTCATTTTTGTCATCTGCAGTGAGCATGTTTTCGCGGCTTTCAATTGTCATGTAGTTTAGGGAAAACCCAATGATCTCTTTTCTTCTGCTTCCTGTTTTTCCATTTATTAAGTTATTCATTCATAAATGTACTTGATTTACTTGAAAATGACTTGATAAGTAGAGATTTAAGATTCTAAATTTAAGAGATTTTAATACAAAAAATATCATTAAAAGGCTGCAATTGCATTAGTGGTTTTTTATTGTTATTAAGCATAACAAGCAGTGAATAAGTTTATTTTAAAACATTAATATCTGACATTTTGTCTGCCAGATCATTCTTTTTACATGGAGAGTGGATGGTAAGGTTATGAGAACCTAACAAAGCATGAGCTGCTTTTCAGTGTTGGCAGTAAGCACTCATAAACTGCATGACATTATATCATGTAATAAAACATTAGTATCGTTGGCTTAGTTAATCATTCAGTCTGTTGATACAATCTAATGTTATTTGATCATTTTTACATAACCACTACCTTTAGTTGATATAATACATAATGATATTTTCTTAATATAACTCTTAAAATAGTTTAAGACGTTTTAAATTAAGGCAATTATTTGTATTACCATAGCTTATATTCATAAATATAATGTAATATTAGATAATAATCGATTATTGTAAATGATTTTCTATATTATATATATATATAATAGAATGATTCATCTTATATATTACACAGTGCATACCGTAAAATATGCATTATTAAAATTTAAGTTATTTAAACATACATTCAAAACGACTTATTACTTTAAACTTTTTTAAAAGATTAAGATGTGCACACAGACAGTATGCTCTCGTTTCCTCCTCTGGAGGAGAGCTGGCCAAACACACGCACTTGAGTCACTCCATCAGCGCGCGGGCAGCGTACAGGTGTATCGCGCTGTGTTGGCGGTTTCAAACACTGAAGAGAGATACTAAAAGACCAAGACTAGAGGAGAGCTTGGAAGCAGCATGTAACAGGCACAGCAGTTTACTGAGAGCGTGGCTGTCTTCATCCAGCTAGTTTAGTAGGCACTTGGAGAATGCGTTAAGATCGCAACAACATCACGGATTCGGGAAGCTGCAACAGGATACATTCTACACTCAACGCAACAGGATCGATAGTTTTCCAAAAACAGATATGAACACCAACGATGCGAAGGAATATCTCTCCAGGAGAGAGATACCTCAACTGTTTGAGGTGAGCATTTGCGTGTGTGAACTTTTGCTCGGGTGAATCCTACACTCTAAAAAATGCTGGGTTAAATACAACCCAGTGCTGGGTAAAATAGGGACAAACCCAGCAATTGGGTTGTTTTGACCCAGTGGTTGGGTTACTACCCAGAAGGTTGGGTTAAACATTTAACCCAAACGCTGGGTCAAAACAGCCCAATTGCTGGGTTTGTCCCTATTTTACCCAGCACTGGGTTGCATTTAACCCAGCATTTTCTACAGTGTAAAGATGTTTCCACATCAGCTGTTACGAATGAAGAATAGCATGAAGAAGTTAGGTTACTTGCATAGAAAGAATTTGATATTAATTACTACTGAGAAGCAGTACTGAAAACCATTGTTGGTTCGATATAGGTTTATGAAAAAAAAGGTTATGAATATGATTAAAGTTAATTCATAATAAAAAGGTAATGATTCATTTAAAGGTTCGTGTATGTGGGGTACTGCGTGTTGTAAATAATGCAAACTGAGTTGTTGAGTGTTGCATCAGATTAGATTATATGGAAATCATCGAGGGTTATGTATGTGCTTATAGTCGCTAGTGTGTGCGCGCTTTTACGCACAAAGCTGAAAATGTCGATCGTGTCTGAAATGCGAGATTGTCCATCGTTGTTTATTATGGTAGTAATGCGTGCTGTCAGAAGCCTACACATGCTTATCAGTCAAGTCTGATAAGAAATAACAGGATATAACAGGCGTATTTAATGATTGTTTTCAGTCACCTATTATTATTTTACTATTGTTTTGTTAAAAATGTAATTTTGGAGTCAGTACCTGCACAGTCAGTGGTGCATTTATGTGCGCCATGGCAAAAATTCCCTCTTGCTTAGAGTTTGGGCCGACTTTGGTTGTAAAAACCATGGGCGTATTATGTGGGTACATTAGGGTATTTACGTCAAATATATAGCAAAGTGTATATTTTAGGAGCTGGTCACGCTTCACAATTTGTTTTTCACCATTTGAATCACCTTTGCCTTCTCTAGTTCATTTTAAACTGCCCTGCTGTGTAAAAAAATGAATTTTTATAAGTTTTCAATGTGTAGTCGCCAAAGGGGGTCATAAAATTATCATGCATAACAATTATAAAATAATGAGCAAAATGCTGTTAAAGCTTAAAAGTAATTTTAAATGGTTTCACACTGCGATATATCAGCTTCCCATTAATAGCTGAATTCATTTATATTCTAATGACTGTGTGTGTGCGCGGGTTTTTGTGACAAACTGATACATAATCCTATTGTTGATCTATCTATGCAATTGTGTGTATGACATAGGTATTATCTTTCAGCGGCTGTGCTGTGGTCGCAAGGTGACTTTTCAGGACATTACCCATGTCCCCACTTTTCAAAACGCTGAATAAATCACACAGAATGGAGGGTATTGAAAATCTGAAATAGCACAAAGTGTCCTGTGAGGGGTAGGTTTAGGGGTAAAATTGGTGTAGGGCAATAGAAAATACGGTCTGTACAGTATAAAAACCAATACACCTATGAGATGTCCGCCACTTTTCACAACAACAAACCTTGTGTGTGTGATGGTGTGTGTGTGTGTGTGTGGGGGGTGTGGTGTGTGTGTATATATACCGTTTTTTAGAATATTTCAATAAGAAAATAATAGGCCTACCATGTTTAATATTAGACTTGTAGTTTTTTAAGATACATATCTTTTGTACCGTTATGTGTATCTTATAATTTGTAGTAACAATAATAACATTATAAAAATACATTGTCCCTTCCTTTTCCATCTTAGGGCCTTTTACACAAGTGTCATTAACAATTTTTTGTTGTGCGATATATTGCCCCAGAAATAATTGCGATAAGCGATATTATTGCCATTTTTTTATGTAACAGCATAATAATGCAAGAAGGCCTACACACTTCCAAATGACAACACACTATACATTTTTAAGAATATTTAGATCATGGAACTCAGGTATCAAAATACTAGATGCCTTAAAAAACCTGAATAAATAGTAATTAAACATTTTCTAACAAAAAGTGCAATGTAACAAGTAGAAAAAAAGAAAAATGCTCAAATAACTTGTATGGAGATTTTTCCATCAACAGATTTTTTTTCCTGACCTTCTTTTCTCTGTAAATTGAGGGTGCACACTATTGCTGAAAAACACGATCACTACTCAGCAGTCAGATGTCCGTATGCACAAAGGCACAGATTCCTAAACAAGACCATATCTGCAGATGAAACTTTGTTTGTAGAAGCATTTTTTTAATTTGAACTAGCACCAACTAAACCACGTTATGTACGAGAAGCTGCAAAAAACACAGGAGCAAGGGGAATGTACAAAACATGGTGAAATTAATTTTTAATTAAATATAATGGGTGATATATTGCGCCACCAAAAATGATTGAGGTCATGGGCCCTATAGGCGCGATAAGTTCGATATATTGATTCTGCGACAGGCCGTACTTACCATGCATGTTACCCTGTTCTACAGTGAAAAGATAAAACACTGTACACATTTTTTGGTCACTGTTTTCTCAGAGTCGCTTGACTGTTCTGATGTACTACGCCGGATTACGACCCCCTAGACTCCTAAGCCTGCCTTATAGTTAGGGAGCTCGGCGTGAACTGATAAAGTTCGTGGGACCGTTCGTTGGACAGAGCAGAATCCGTTACCGCCTCTCATGGTGGGCAGTCCCGTCCGATCTTTTTCCGCATGGTGAGTAGAGGGGTTGGCACACCAATGTAACGCCAAATTGTAGGTGATTAAACAAACTGAGAACTGGATAACATGTAACAACTAGAACGCTGGCCCTGCTGTGTTTTGTGTATTGCACAGCCAGGCTCATATTCATTATTTGGTGTCTCCTGAAGAATCATGCGCAGACCATCGATAGGGGTTTTCGCTTCATCTTTGTGCGGGGGCACAGTTTTCGTTCTACCCTACCTCTCGACAGTGCGTACAATAAGTCAAGCAATGGTCCTCAGACTGAATGCAAAGTACCTTTTACGTAAAAACCATAGGTAAGTGTTGTCATACTAATCAAAACCTGTGATGTCTTTTCCATGAGTATATATTATGTGATTTCCTGTGGACCTTTTGCAATATATGTATGTTAGGATATCAGAAGCATCTTGATTGAACTATATCTAACTGTGCATTCTTCATACAGTTCTCCCGTCAGTTGTCCCAATTATTCCGTCCCTAACTATTCGGCCTAGTGAGGATATATGATGGTAGCGCCTCCCCCATCCCCAGTTATACCATAGAACGTGACTCAAGACTTGTCTGAGACTGCTGATCTCACTAGAGGCATATGACTGATTGGTTTGACCCTCTATCCGCAGACCCAAAGTTCACCTCATTTATAGAGTAAAGCCCTCTTGACTGGGTACTTCATCACAAGAGTACCAGCCTAAATGTGGAGAATCAGTGCTGGAGTGTTGGTGTGGTCACATGCAATTGTGGGGGTATATGTATTGGTATGAAAATACACTGTCCAATTCAAATGGTTTATTTTTTTCCCTGCAGTAGAAGAAATCAATACGTTTCATTCGGGTACGTTAGATGCTTAAATTGGATCCAAAGTCCAGGAAGATACCTCTGTACTCGTATCACTAAAATTCTTTTCCTCTTTACATAAATGCTTTTTGTAACGCCTCATTGCTATGTGGTTGTGTACCCTGAAGGAAGTATCCGGCGTCTTGCACAATTGGATCATTTTGGAAATGCCTTAAATAATAGAACAGCCACTATAGCGGCAGGAATGTATTTTCTGGTAGCTTGTCCTGATGCACCCCGATACTCCGTGATACTGACCCTGTACTCGTACTTGTACCCATAAATGCCCTCGGAATAATCCAAACGCGTCGATACATATTTACAAGACAAATAACTACCGACAACCGACAGCGTAGTGGGGTTTATTAGAGACTTACATTCGTACAAGTTCAGATGTATAGTCAATTAAGGAGACAAAACATTGCGAGTCTAAAGCCTGTATACTTGATTTGCGCCAGCTGGGGTAACCATGCAAAGACCGCTAGTGGAATTCGAGCCGCGGTCGGCGTCAGAGTGTGCGAGCTTTGTTTCGTGAGCTGAATATCCTTTCTCTATGACATCACTTGCGGGGAAAGTTGATTGTTTGGGGTCCGTACCATATTTTCAAAATAGTGTAAGTTAAAAGCAAGTGCACAAGTTTAGCGTTAATGTTAAGGGAGGGGGAGAGCAGAGATAGGAGCGCACAATTCTTTGTGTGTTTGGTGATCCTTCTAATGTGAGTGTTCGCTCATTAGCACGCATCATTGGATTAAAACTAATTACGAAAAAGATATAAAAGATTTTATAGGGGCATTCACTATGATAACGTCATTTTAGGTTTGTCAACTCCGCTTAAGCTACACGACTTTCGGGAAAAGGCTGACATCTAACTCGCGCTGTTATGGGTAAATGTTGTGCGTATGGCTGTACTGTCTACACACACCTCTCATCTTGCACCCAGTACAAAACGTTTGCGCGTTGGCCGTGTTTTGTTTCTGCATGAGTGGCTTTGGAATATAAATCGCTGCACATTTCAGATGAATAAAAATGCGACTTCTATTTATGAAAATGTCACATTTAGGAGATTTATAGCGAGTGGTTCCTTGCATTTTTACAGCAAATCACGTGATTACAGTACTAACCCGCTGCAATGGAGCAGCTCTAATGTCTAGTACAGTGAAAGTAAGTGAGATGAAATGGTCTACCATAGCGAGTAAAAAAACGTTAACAGTAAGAAAGGAACAAAAGACACTTTAAAATAGGCGATTGTGTGTATACTTGTGGGCTGCCATATAACATTAGCGTGTGAATTAACCCCGACAGAATATCCGTTTGTATGTAGTGTAGGATAGCAAAAGTACCTAAACTGGTTTAGTATATATAAGCCAATAATGGCCGTCTACAGTGGAACTCACCAGGATACAATTTGAGTCACTTAGAATTTGGGACCAAAATTTTAGATGCAGATACCGAGTTTATGGGATAAAAATTTTTGAAAGTGTGTCAGTTGGTGTTGTTGGCATCTGAACCTGGTGACAGCATGCTCAGGAGACTACAGGCTGTCATTGAGGTTAAGGGTCACCCGACAAAGTATTGATATTTGTGTAAATATTGACAGCTGTATGAATCATTTTTGGTTTATTGTAATCCATTACATAGCTTTCTATCAAAGTTATCTAACATTATTAAGCTGAATTTGTTCTGACACAGTTTTAACTCTGAGTTCTTGTCATATCTTATTACCATTTTCTAAACTATAGCGAATAACGTGATAATGTGAGAAACTCTTGACTAAATCCCCCCCCCCCCCCCACCTCGTCACCGTGTCTGAATAAATTTTGGTTTGACTGTATCTATTTGATAAATGAAGTTAACCAACTAACATTACATACTCTTTTGGTTTCTGTACCCAATATTTGAAAAATGTACAAATGCAATAATAATATTTGTATCGGTACTCGGTATCGGCAAGTAATGAAAATAAAAGTGTCGGTATCGGGCGAGTACTGGATAAAGTGGTATCGGTGCATCCCTAATTTCTGTTACTTTAAATTGTAATAATATAATAATATTTTACAATATTACTTTTTTTAATCACAATAACGTGTCATCTCTTGTGCTGTGATGCAATCCAGGTAAATGCAGACCTTCGGGGTGAGCCATACAGACGTTAAAAAACTACTTTCACAAATCCTTTTGGATTCGTATAGGTTTGGTGATAAAATATCGTGGTGACAGAATACGAACATAAATAACGGTGCCACTCACTTTTGTTATTTATTATTATTCCTCAACAAAAATTTTTCCAATCTATATATTGTGACCTTATAAAAGAAGATGACCGCGATTTAATACTGCTCACACACATTGAGGTTCAGTTTTGTTCCATTTAGTGACTTGTTGATCATGATACGGGATAGAATACATGTAAAATTACATTGTCGTTAACTTTCAATATGTGGCTAAGATATTTTAATTATGCATGCATGCTTATCATATTTTTGCATGTAGATTACCATTGTCCAGTATTTACACCCGCTTATAGCTACAGTTAATAAAGTAAGATAAAGACAATATAGTATTGTGAAAAATAATTCAAATGAAAACTCATGTGGAACTTTCCACATGTAAATGTTTTGGTATCTTAAATTCTTAAATGTCTTTTTTTCTTGCTTTATAATTTGGTGTTAACTAAATAAGATAAAATCTTTTATATTACTTGCGGCCATACATGAAATTAGAGATTTAATATTATAGGTCCTACGACTAACGTATTCCACAGTGTCGAGGCCCAGTATTGGACTAAAATAACTGAGCATTCGTTTCAAATGGTTATGTTTGTGGTTAAATGAAAATTCAAGTAAGGTATATTTAAGAGCAACACTATTGACTTTCCTGTTCTGTATGCAGTAACACACTGATGTAATAAATGATGTTATCACGAAATCAGAGACCACTGGGGCGTTCACTGGGGATGCATTTGAGATGGATACCTGCTGTAAACAGGACTGCTGAGTTCTAGGGATGCTATAGTTCAGACAGAGCTATCTAATAGTTGTACATTTCCCTCCTGCCTTATCAAACTTCCCTGAACAGCATGCATGTCTCTTTAAGTTGACTGATGTAATTTGCGAGGGAAAATCTGTGCTGAATGTAACCAACAAGCAAATAATGTGCATATCCCATCAGTCAAGTGACCACCCACTTGCAGTATTATCTTATTGAGATATTAGCTGTAGCTCAGTAAATGTTTCCCAAAACTGCATGGCTTTCTATTTTGTTTATGAAAATGTTCAGTGTTTTAGTATTGTTTCTTATAGTGGTCAACTAATATGTATTTCAGTGGCTGAAACTTATAGCTTGTAGTTTGTTGGGCATTCAGTCCATAATATGCATTGGTAGTTAGAATATTTTAGTATGTGATGTTTATTCATATGTATTGTTGTACAGCAATTATTTCTAGTCCTAGAATTTCTTGATGTTTAGTCAACAGCACTCAGGCTGCTTATTGTTTTGTTCACTCCAATTGTCTTGTGTTGGAACAGACAGACCATCAGTCGGTATATTAGTGGTGTAGATTTTTCAGTGACTCTTTCTGCAGGGTACATTGTTTCGCCTTTAGGTCGATAAGTAACTGTCGATGAGTCATTGAATTATTCATTCAATAGATTCGTTAAAACTTCATTCAGGAACAAAACTGACTGACTGTATGAGTGAGTCATTGAATTATTCACTCTGGAGCATAACAAGTGGAGATGGTTTTCTCTGACAGAGCAAAAATAGATGAGCTATCTAAAATTACTCAACATTAACTTCTTTACTGAAATTTTATGTAAAAGCAATATGCAATTGTGTTATTTGTCTGAATAATACAGCATCTTGCATATGGCACTCTCAAATTATGCTTTTCTGGAGTGTCTGCATATATGTGGGTGTCTGCGAGTGAGTCAATATGGGGTCAAAAGTCTCCCCACTATCTTCCCAAACAGGTGGCCCGGGCAGCGGTAAAGGTACACAGTGTCTGAAGATAGCTGAGCGTTACGGCTTTGAATATGTCTCAGTGGGTGAGCTGCTCAGGAAGAAGATGATCCATAACGCCACCAGCAACAGGAAATGGAGTCTGATTGCTAGGATCATCACCAATGGAGAACTGGCACCACAGGTATGTTCATGAAGTCAGAATGTCAGAGAATATAAAGATCAAAAACACATGTCAGTAATTAAATATGTCAATAAATAGGACATAGCAGGACTTTAACACACACACACACACACATACACACCTAGAATTTGTTTTACTAGAAATCATCACACAAACAACGGTCAAAATAGAAAATGTTGAACTGTCAAAACTAGAATGTTATATTTATAACTGAGTTTGTTTGATTCTTATTTTTGAAGTCTTACTATTTATCCTTAACACATCAAAGACTGACCCATTTTCAGAATCACAAATGCAAGTTTATGTGAAGACAGTGATCAAATGCACATAACATTTATTTTTACTTCATTCAACACATATATACAAATATAATTATTAACATATTAGATGATGTGATTTAAGAGAGTTGCAAATCTTTTTACTGTAGCAGACATCATACATTTAAGGCTTGTTATGTAATGTAATGTATGATAATGGCAATTTTGTAAGTAACCAAATAATATGGCCTTTTTAAACCATTTACCTTATTATAATAAATTAGGATATCTTCCTGATTGTAAATAATACAGATTGTGGTCTGTGTGAATAGCACAGATTCTACCAGTATATGTGGTATTTGATGCATTGCTGTACAGTATGTACTTAGGCAACATTCTTATAACCATATACAATGGACAATATTGTCAAATATAAAGTTGCATCATTATTCTATTTTAAATAGTCTTAGAAATAATCATAAGTAGTGCTGATTGGACATTTCCATGTCTATGATTCATGATTTTTTTTAAATCAAAATTTTTGGTTTAAATATCTGCATAAGGCAAAGTGTATATAGTAGATCCTGTTTTTCACCATTTTAATCACTTTTTTGCCTTCACTAATTCATAATAAATGTTCCTGTGGTGTTGCAAATAAATTTACAAAGTACAAATATGCAGTGTAGTCTTTAAATTAATCTGAGATCCTATAAGTTGCATGTAGAAATTGGGAAAATGCTGTTGAAAATAGTTTTAGACAAATTAATGTCACACCACAGGATGCTGCTGAAACTGCTTGAATTCATGTCAACAACCCAATTTATCCATTAACAGATTGTGTCCACTGCAGTGGACTGATGTATTGTCAGGTATTGCATGGAAATCAAACTACAACAAATATGTATACTTACGTATAATAACGCTGAGATATTTATCAAAGATAAAACACATTTCAAGAGGACTGTTAAATACATTTTGAATCCAAAGTAAGGGTTAAAGGTTATCATTCATGTGGATTTGAATGTAACGTGACTTCCTGAACAGTTGAAATGGCTTGTAGATCTTTTAACATGGCTCCAAACTAGCTATTTACTGAGTTCATTTCTTACTTTTTACGACTGAAGTGTCTGTTATTGAAGTGACAATCTCTGTTTGGTGAAAGTAACTCAAGGACTTGCTGCATTTCTTCAGTCTGTATATATTACCAGACCTAACAATAAGACCACTTCCTAACTTCCGTCCCTATAACAACATACCCACACACCCTTTCCTGCGTATTAACTTTCCATTTGAGAACTGAGCACAGAAGTGTGGCGCTGGAAATGAGGGCACCACATTTTAGCGAGGAGGTTTTTGAAAGAGAAACAGAAGATAAGAGCTCCTACTGGGTGTTGATTCCCAGAAGAACTCCAGAAATTTTAGAAGAGGCAGTGTATCTTCAAAGATTATTGAGGATGAAATGGCCAACCCTTGTCATTTAATCCTTAGCTGCATTAAATGCAGCATTGTACTGAGACACAGGTCTAGTTGAGCTTCTGTCAGGGAAGTAAAGCCACCTTCCACCAATGACTTCCTGGATTAGAGAATTTTCCCAGACTGTAAAAGGAAGTGTCATAAGATACACCTGTACAAATCAGACATATGGGTTGTATCATGAGAAAGCTTTTTCAAAACTCAAAATGTCCTCACTAGTGCAAAACTTTGTTGAAAGTAAGCAACCGAATCATCTGACCAAGCACATTTACACAATGCCTATTCGGTGTTCAGCAACTTTGCCCATCTACTCTCAGTAAAGTAATAAGCAGGAACCAATGATAGATGCTATCAGACGTTGCACTACAAATAATTATCGTCCATCATTTTGATGGACTGGGTTGTACATTTTCTGTGATGTTGTATTTTTAATCGTCAGTGAAATATAATACCGCATGTGGTATTAATATCAGACCTTCAGTCAGTGTCGCTGGTTCTTGAATTTTTCTTTTTATTCTGCTCTCACAGTGTGAAAAAGACAACAAGACATGTCTCTCTGGGGCATTTATTTTCCACCCTTTTCTTTATCTCTTCTACACAGCTCAGTAACACTTTACAGATAAATTGCAATTATTTTGATTCAGTAGTTAGGTGCAGTTAACTAACATTAACAATGTGCCATACATTTATTACAGTATTTATTAGTCTTCCTTAATGTTAGTTAAAGGTGACATATGATGAAAATCTGACTTTTTCAGGTTTTAAGTGCTATAATCAGGTTCCCAGTGCATCTACCAACCAAGGTAACGTGAAAAATATTAACCTAGTAACTTTGTTTTGGTAAGCCTTTTTCTTCAAGCATCTGAGAAAACGAGCAGGACCGTTTGAGTTTCGATGGCAACCCTTGTTGACAGTGGCAGGGATCGATCATTATACTTTACCAGGTCCCTTAATCTGTAAGTTTTCACCCATGGCGCCGTTATTGTGTTTTCGCAAGCGACAACGATTGTAACTATTTTCTAATACCCTTTGAAAGTTGACAAACATACTAACTGTTCTGCCATTGGCTGCACATACCAGCACAGAACACTATTTAGAGTCCCAGCCTCAGAGGGCCGATACAGTGGATTTAATGCTTTTATTCATGTATAGTTGCCGGCTGCCAACTCAGATCTAAAAATAAACATGCGATTTAGTTTCCCACTGGTTTACCTTTCAAGACATACCGCCTGTTTTTTTTGTTACTCCATAGTGTTTTTTAACATAAACTTGTGTGTGAATGAGAACTTCGTTTAGTACTCACATGCCATGTGACATTCGCTTTCTGTGCGCATGCTTCGGATGTGTGCTCTCAGAAAACCGTACATCAGAAGTTTAAACTAATATGGTTTAAAACACATGATTTCAGCACGATAAACTGAATAAGCAAACCAAAGCAGATGTTTTTAGCAGGTATGAGCTGTTATGGCGCAGCTCTATTCTGGAAAAGGAGGCGGGGAGCAGCAGCTTATTTGCATTTAAAGAGACAGGCCCGAAAAATAGTGTGTTTCTGCTTCCACTCAAAATCGGCATTTTCAAAATGATATAATAAATGATCTGTTGAGTACTTTGAGCTGACACATTCACAGACACATGCTGGGACAACAGAGACTTAAAAAGAAAATAATGTAAAAAGGCATAAAATTTTTAAAATGTCTCTGTTAAATTAAAGATATTCCATTGTTGTTTGTGTGTAGCTCAGGTCTAGTTTTTAAACAATGCCAATCACGATTAACTATGATACAAAATTCTTTAGAGTAATTTTTAATTAGTTACTGTGGTAATGGAGATTCGTGGGCATAGTAATAGCATGTGCAGTTTATGGCAATTTACTGGTACCAGTGGGCTCGGTACTCCAAAGATGTAATTTCTTGGCTGCATTACCTGAGTTTACTCCTATGCAAGAAGTATATAATATTCTTTACCCGTTACTACTGGCAACAGGTTAGATAATAGTTAACACGACTGATTACATTACTTTTCTTTCACACCCCACAGAAGTTGTAATTTTGTATCTTCAACATAAAATTCTTCTAAAATGTTACTAAAAATATATTTCTGCCTCATCATTTGACCAAATTCCACATTGGATCGCAGTCAGAAGTTATCACAAACTTCACTTTGATGGAGAGTGACTTTAATAAAGTGTGGTATTAATTGTCACGTGTAGCATGAAATTAATCCACAGCTATAATTACTCTTTTTCCCCATATATTATTATATTTCAATTAGATTGTTTTATTCAAAAACATCATGAGCTCAGTAACATTTTAATTATAGTAATATAATCTAAATCGGGGATGCCAGGTTTTTGGTGGGCAAGCCATGAATAGGCACGAGGGATAAGTAATGCCACAAACGATTACGACATCTATGGTGTCAATCGTCTTTTCTCCTGACAAAATCAGTGTAATCAGTGCAGTGTTTCCGTTCCATCCTGATGTTACGCTTTTCCCAGATTCCAGCTTTTCCTGGATGGCACTGGTGACGGGTTAATTATGCCTGTTACGCGTCGTTAAAAAGTTATGAAAATAACGTCTAGGAATGAGTTGGCTTGTTTGATATCAAATCATAGGGTTGGGAGGCTGGGGTTTTTAATGAGGTACAGTAATATTATTACTGAAATCTTAATAGTAATTAGTTACACTACTAATTACGGCAAAAAGGAATATTATTACTGTAACTAGTTACTAGTACTAGTTACTGCCCAACACTGACGGTAACTAATGTAGTTACCTAATATTAATAAATGGAACCTTATTTTAAAAGTGTTTCCAGCATCTCTTACTGAATATTTCTAAAGCAGAGAAACACAATATATCAGATATGGTATATCTTCTGACAAAATAATGGAAAATATTTTGAATTATCCTTTGTAAAATGACATAACTTCAGCTAACTCAACTTTTCCAGATTCTATCCCAGCAATGTTAGCTTATCTGAAAAAGTTGAGTTAGCTGAAGTTTGGTTCCCCGAAAAGACATCCTAACTGTCACACCACATGGACTATTAGTTTGTTTTCTTCCCTCATGTGTTCCTTGACCTAGTTTTCCCTCATGTCTGATTATGTCATTATGTTCAGGTGTGTCTTGTTAATTATCTTCATTTGCCTATGTATTTAAGTTCCTGTCTGTTCAGTTAGTGTTTGTCGGGTCTTATACGCCGGTGTATACGTGTGTTACCAGCCTCCCTTGTGTGGAATGTACCTGTGTGTGGATTATTAAAGACTGTTAATCTTCATCTTCATCTTTGTACATGTGCATTCAACACTGTAGCGTGACACGAACATTCTCTGTCAGTTAGCCAGGAACCTTTTTTTATGTAAATAGAATGTTCCCTTTGGAGAATGTTTCCCTCACGTTAAGGTTAATTTAAGGTCATATAAATACAATTTAAAAATTATCTTTAGAAAATGTTTCATATCAGTTATTAGCTTGTCACACAAAAATCAAATTTTCACCTAGTTTAATTTGAATTAATTTGAAGGTGGAAACTGGTCATCCTAAACAATTTTATTGTTTTGGAACACGCTTGACTAAAACTATACGTGCAAAGTGTGTAATATAATCCATTTAAAGGTTTCACGTTTTAAAGAAATAAATTTGTCTTGATCTTTTGAGTAGAAACCCCAACTCTATGCCATCATTGTGTTATAGACCAGTTATGGATTAATTTAAACATTCAGAGCAATTTGTGTGCATGGTGGATCAAAGCAGCAAATATACTGTGTGTTTACCTTTGATGGTGCACAGACTCGCATCATGCACTCGAATGTCGATTGCCGATTCATGTGCACAACAGGCCGAATAGAAGACGTTGCCAGTCCAACTGCTTTCTTGTGAAATAAATGAAACTTTTGGAGCTCCTACTCTTTTTGCCCATACATTGAAAGTCAGTGCGGTCCAAAATAGCAGTGAACAGCACTGACCTTCATTATATGAACAAATAACTCAAAGACATTTTTCAAAATACCACATTTTTTCATTTCAAGTTTCATTTTTAATTCTAAATGTCAGAAAAGGTGGATCATGGTCGAAAATTCAATAATAAAATATTGAATGACATGACTATTTTAAAGCATTTCACTAGATGTGTTTATTTCCATGGCAAACTATGTGCCTTTACATTAAAACAGTGGCACTAATTCACAATTGCTGCTGGGCTGATTTGCCTCAAAACATATGAATTCTTGATCATTGTTCTTTGAACTCACGTTCATTTTATCATCAGCTGGATCAAACCACATACTGTTTTGCATATAAGGGAGACTGTCTGTTGGATGTGGATGTGATGCAAGACACTGTTTTGGACATTGACATTTGGTTTGTGGTTGGCGTTCTCTTTGCATTCTAAAAACGTCCTCTGCTTTGAACCGTATCGAGATCCAGAGTCAGTAGTAGGTGGATAAAAACCGTACTATCAATTTGGTAGTACGCGTGACATAGCTGGGCAATAATTATGCCTGATGTAAGGAGTGTAGGTTTTAGAGCAATCTGGTACTGACGCTAGATCGCCTTCGTAACTTATGCCATCCACATCATTAATAATTGCTACTCATCTAATATATAATCGTCCCTCCAGCGGTTTTTGGAGAACATTGCCCCGTGCAAAATGGCTGCAGCGAACCTCCTCAAGTTCCCCATACCCACATTTAGACTGTCACCTTATTTTTATGAGCCTGGTGGTTTTTTAATTATTAGAGCTTAATTGTAACTTCTTACCTCTTCTAGTTTAAAGATATATATATAGTTGACAAAGAATAATGATCTTTGTCATACAGATGGCTTTAATAGCTCTGGGCGTTTTTGTGTATTTTCGCCTAAATTTGACATACCCAAATTCAAATGTTTACCCTACACATATACAATGGAGGAAATGAAAAAGTAAATGGTGTCATTGTATAGAAAACCATTTGAACTAAAAAATATGGTTGTAATTCTTCATAAATAGCATTATATATGTTTTAAATATTACAATAAACTCTAAAAAAAACAAAGGTGCTTTTAGATATTTTTTCAGAAATTGTTTTTTGAAAGTTTGTTATTCAGGTTCTGTTTGCTCCAACTCTCTGCAACTTATATTGTTTGATTCCACTAGGTGCCAAGATGTGCCAGAAAAAAATATCTTTCAAATAACAGCTTCTAAACAGGAGTTATTGAATTATAACCGAAGGGAGTAAAATTGTCAATTTTTTTCCGTCTAAAATTGTCTTTGTGAGTTTCCTTTGCAAAAACAGGTTTTATAAAGCATATTACCCCCAGAATCCTATTTTACTATGTGCCATAGCACTTTTCTTGATTATTGACTGAATTATGTTTCATTTTTATGTTTGTCTAAGTAGTAATATACAAAATGGCATAAGCAAATTATACCAAATATCAAATTTTGTGTTTTATACAATCATTTTTTTTCTTTCAGGAGACACAAGACTCTATAAATTGTAAAATCCATGTGGTTTATTACAATCTAAAACAGAATCCACATCCTCCAGCTTTATATCATTCCATTCATGTGCATAAATTTAGTCCCCTGCATCAGCATCTTGCCTGCCTCCTGTCTATTGACGCAGAGGTGTCAAATTTCACGGCTCTGAGTGGCTGGCACGCTTGAGTGGCATGTAATCTGACCTATTGCCGCCCACTGAGCAGCCCATAGTAGCCCAGAGTTGTAGAACATAAGAGCCGCTGGCCGGAGCTGCTATGATTTGGAGAGCGCGTGTTTGCCAAAAGAGCGTCTTTTTTTTCTCTGGTGCGCTTCTGGTGTGCTTCTGCGACCAAACAGTGGATTTCTCACCAATGCGAGCACACAGAAACGTGAAAATGGTTTCGTTTGAAAGAAGAGATCCTAATCTAAAAGATAATATAGAGTTTTTGACTGTTTGCGTCTGACTGAAGCAATCATGCAAGTAGGAATGTGACGCATCTGAATGTTAACTCAGAGGTATCAAATTTCACAACGCAATTCTATTGAAGGTCATTCGATCTGTGATTGTCACACAATCAAATAAACTACAAATTCCTGAAAATAAGAGCTTTCTTTTGATATATGACTTGACTGTTTTGTGAAAAATATAAAAAATACACATTCTTCGGAAAATTTTTTCGCAATCATTAGGCGGAAATTCGTGTGTGGGACAAATACATTTCTAAGCTTCATTTTACTGCTTTATGTATCATAAAACCAAAAGTAATGGTATTGTAAAGAAGACACACTAAGCTTTCAAATGATACCATATATGGGCTGATACCATATAAGCAAGGCTTTGCAAATGAAGAATAAACATTTTTTACGTGATTTTGGACCCGTATCCGGGTCCGCAGAGTTTAAGTGGTTTTAAAGAAATTCAGGGAATGTTCTAAAATACTCCTGTGAATCATGGAATGATTGCCCTTGAAGCCCAACTTATCTGAGATATAATTTTTACAGATTTTCATCCAAACTGATTCAGGATGCTGTTTAAAATAGCTCAGAATTACAAAGCACATTTTCTCTGCAGGTACTTGATCTATGAGGACCAAACTGCTATATAAATGAGTTTCCTGTATTTGGAAAGCTGCTTGTTAAAAGAGCAACCATGTCTGCTATTGAAATAACCAATCAACTGCTATTGAAGTACAGCAATTAGAGGATGACTTGTATGTGCTGATTTCATAATTGTGATCATAATTGTAGCATCAAATAACTGTAAAAATGCTATGGTAAAGACCTATTAACTGGTTAACGGTTAAATTAATTTACTACTGTAAAAAACGAATAGATCTAATGGGACATTTCATGTAATTTAATGGTAAAATACTGTTAAATTTATGGATTTTGGAAGTAAAAAAGAAAGAGTAATCTCATAATTTACAGTTGTAAATTTAAAGCTGTAATTTGACATTCCCAGAATTCCCTGCGTTAAAAATTTTAAATTTTATGTTTTTTCATTGAAATAGCTGTTTCTTCTTAGTTTGTTCTTACTAATTATGTGCATTTGGGTGTAATGTTACATCTTATGTTATATATCTTATATTTTGACCTGTATATGTTATTTATGCCCATTAGGAAACAACCATAACTGAGATCAAGCAGAAGATCATGAAGATTCCAGAGGCCAGCGGTATAGTTATAGATGGCTTCCCTCGAGATGTGGGACAAGCGCTTTCTTTTGAGGACCAGGTGAGTGCATTTTATTAGTGGTTCTTGCTAGAGCAAGACTGTTACCTTGTGGATCCTCTAATGTGGAAAAAAAGCATAGTCATAAACTTGAGATCTGAATTGAATATAGTAATATGCGATGTAATTATGTGATTGCTCATGACAAACCTGTGAAATACTTATGAGAAACCTTACTGCCTTCACAGTATTGACTGGCTGCCACCAGTTTTTCGCCTCTCATTTGCATAAAGTTAAACATTTCTCAACTTTTTTGACTGTCACCACTCTGCCATTCACAGTGCCATCGCCGGGCACAAATCCCCTTTGTGATAACCCGCCCTCGCTCCATGAGAATGAACGGAAACACCCGCTTATCTACGTGTTCGAAGCGGCAGGCATGTTTTTTTTTTTCCTTCTTTTTTTACTTTCCCTCGTTATAACGACTTATTTTTCTCTTTATATCGACATAACGAGAGTTGTTTCCTCGTTATAACGACTTATTTTCTCGTTATATCGACTTAACGAGAGTTGTTTTCTCGTTATAAACTACTTATTTTCTCGTTATATCGACATAACAAGAGTTGTTTTCACGTTATAACGACTTAATTTTCTCGTTATATCGACAAAGTTTTTTTTTTTTTTACAATGATTGTTTGATCTACTTTTGTTATAGTAACGAACTCAATCTGATGGACATATAAACAATGCGCTCTTACTGTAGCCTAGGTCATGGATATTTCAGCAAATTTAGCTTCGCCTAGTAATAACGTCTACAACACAAAAATAAAGGCTGATCAATCCCGGTTGATATTTCCAGAGACAGTACGCCAAACATGTGTTTGTGTAACTAGCATGTTTAAATGATCAAAGCAACACCGCAAACACAGGCGGAGAGCCTTCAGGATGCAGAACTATTCTAAAAATATTTTAGAGCTGCTTGGATTCAACTCACTTTAAATTTTCCTTTTATTTGAGAGAAAATTATATATAATTTAGTGTACATTTGTTAGTAGTCATTATATGCGTGACTGATATCATTTGCGTTACAAGCTTTCTGGTGTTGGAAAATAGATGTCATGTGTAGCTATGTGTAATGTGTGTGTGTGTGTGTTGCTGTGTGCTTGTGTGGTTTCCACAAAGATATGTAGAAAACACAAAAGATTACAACAATGTAGAACATCACTGAATTAAATTAGCCATACACTTTACATATAAATCACATTTCTTATCAATATGTCACGGCGCGGTCAGGAAAGACACGCCGTGTGAGCAAGGGTTTTGGGTCCAAATGCAGGTTTTATTTTACTGCCAGGGAAAACAAAGGAAAAAACCGAACATAAACAGAGCTGAGACTCTGAAACAGGCTAGAAACACGCAAATGGGCACTGGTGTTCATAACTGCCAACCCCTATCTTGCATGCATCCCGGAGACAGACACTAGAAACACTTCTTAACCCTCGTGACTACAACACAGTTACTCTGACACAAATCACGCAAACAGTATCATGGGGCCGCCCCGATGTCGTGGAACGGCGCCTAAATTCCCTACGTACGGCCACAGCTGTGGTGAGAGTGAGGTGGTGGCACAGGTTTGTGGAGTGCAGGTGATGGAGTCGCGGATGGGCGACAGCTGTGTGTGTGTATGAGTGGGTGCCCAGGTGTGTGGTGTCAAGGTGACGGAGAAAGAGTACGGGAGGATGGGAGATGGCGACCTCTAGGGGTGAGAGGGAGAACACCAGGGAACGCCAATCCCCTTACCAGGACGCACCTCCCCCTAAGGACCGCTTGCCAGACGTTTCGCAGAGCGCCCCCGCCCCCAACATGAACGGCCCAGGCTAGGATTGCGTAGTATGAGGGAAGTGGGTTCCCCGGGCGCTTATGTTGTAATCGGGGTACCTGGGGACTCGGGCAGGAGCGTCGGGCTGGGACGCCGGGCGAGAACCCGGGCCAACACAGCGGTGTGTGTTAGCCTTGTAATCGCACCGTCCGTGCTTCGGGAGACATCGGTGAGCTTAACACCTGCCACTCGGGAACATCGTGAGCGGGACAACCTCCAGCTCGGGAAATCGTGAGCGACACCGCCAGCTTGGCGGGACACATCGGTGAGCGTGGGAGAGACAATAACCGGCACAGCTCGTAACATCGTGAGCGGGGGGACCCAGGACGCCTGCGCGGTCGGGAACATCGTGAGGGCGACACCGTCCGTGCCTCGGGAACACTCGTGAGCGGGAACACCTGGCCAGCTCTGTGAACCTACTGGATCGTGACACGCCAGTTCGGAACATCTGTGAGCGGACAAACCGCCATCTCGGAACATCGTGAGCTGACACCGCCGCCTCAGTAACGATCAGGAGCGACAAGGACCGCCAGCTCTTGATACATCGTGACGACACCGCTAGCTCTGTTATACTGATCGGGTATCGGGGACACCGCGCGCCTGAACATTCGTGAACATCCGTGCAGGCGGAACCCGCCCGCCGTCGTGGCACATCGTGAGCGACACCCCAGCCGGGCACGATCGGGGTAACATCGTGAGCGGACACACGCCTCCATCCGGTGAGAAGAAAAAAAAAAACATCGTGAGCGGCCATCGCCAGCTCGGAACATCGTGACTACACCTGGCCTGATCTCTGGAACATGGGAGCGGGCAAGCCGGCCAGCTCGTGGGAACATCCTTTGATCGGCACCAGCCACGTCCTGACAATCGTGAGCGTTGCACCGCCGGGGCAGACTCCGTTACATCGGTGGGGGCTTTCACCGCGCCTCGGACTCGTTAGAGCGGTACACCGTCCAGCTCCGGGACATCGGAGCTCACCTGTCCGGGGCCTCCTGTACATCGTTACTGCACCGCCGCCGCCGGGACATCTTGAGCGGGCACCGCCCGCCATCCGGGACCATCGTAGCGGGCAACGTCCGCCTCCGTACATCGTGCGCGGGCACCGGCTCCCTCACGTTGAGGCATCGTGCCGGGGTGCACCGGGTCCGTGCAGGTCTCGTGAGCATCGTGCTCGGGAACCTCGTTCGCTTAAGCACGTTTCTGACCACTCCGTTGGACAAATCGTTGACGCGGTGGTTAAAACCACCTAGGGCGTACCGCCTCGGGACGATCGTGGCGCAGGTTAACATCGGTATCTCTGGCACCTGCCGCCTGTGCGGGAGCAGTCGTGCTCAGGGGGCAAGAGGGGGGGGTGGGGAAAGGAGGGGAGCACCCAGGCGCCATCGTGGGACATCGTGCGCAGGGGGGGCACGCCGCCTCGGTACATCGTAGGCGCGGAAGGGCACCGGCCGCCGTCGGGGACATCAGGAGAAGGACATCGTGCGCGTGAACATCGAGCGCTGTGCACCCCGACGACGCATTTGTGGGGAACTACGAGCGACACCGCTGGTCTACGGGGAAACTCGCTGCACCCACGAGCCGCTCGCAAAACACGACATCAGTGTCCGGCGGTTCCCGCAGCCGCGTACCGGATTTCCCGCGATGCTCCAGGAACGGCGGTAGGTACTGTGTGCAGCAAACTAGGTCGTGAGAACCTGGAATGGCCTGCCTGGCTGGGAACTGTGACGCTCGTGCAGCCACGCCATGCCTGGAATGGCGAGCCGACTCAACTGCAAGCCAGGTTGATGTGTCCTCAGGCAGTCGGCCGCCTCCTCGTGGTGCCAGAATGGCATAAGGGATTTGAATGGCTCGGCTAGGCCACCCCAGAAACAGACCAGTGAGCAGGTCCTCTCTGTCGCTGACCGGCGAGCCACTCCCCCGAAGTCCCTGGCGTAATCCTCAATGCACCGGTCTCCATGGCGGACATTGAGGAACCTTCCTGGTGGACCCATGCTTGGCGGATGATTCTGTCACGGCGCGGTCAGGAAAGACACACCGTGTGAGCAATGGTTTGGGTCCAAATGCAGGTTTATTGGGGTGGTACTTCCCAGGGAAAACAAAGGAAAAAACCGAACATAAACAGAGCTGAGACTCTGAAACAGGCTAGAAACACGCAAATGGGCACTGATGCAATACGGCCAACCACTGGCTTGCATCAGTCCCGGAACAGACACTAGAAACACTCGTAACCCTCGTGACTACAAACAAACAGTAACTCGTGACATAACTCAACCAAACCTTAATCATCCGCCCTGAGTGGCGTGGGGAAGGCGCCTAAATAGTTCTCGTGACGGGCCACAGCTGTGTGAGAGTGAGTGTGTGCACAGGTGTGTGGAGTGCAGGTGATGGGGTCCCGGATGGGCGACAGCTGTGTGTGAGTGAGTGTGCACCAGGGGTGTGGTGTCAAGGGGGTGGACGGAGAAAGATCCGGAAGGATGGGAGATGGCGACCTCTTGTTGTGAGAGGGAGAACCACGAGACGCCATGCCCCTGACATAAACAATATACATTTAAATGATTAACAATAAAGAATTATAATAGGAACAAGGAGGCCATTACAAATAGCCTACGCGTTGAAGCTGTCCACTGTTCGATAAACAAACACCCCCGCTTATACTAACAATATGTACCTCAAGAACACAATCAAGATATAGGTGCAAACAGAAACGTAGACTTCACCTGGTTTAATAAGCAGTTTATTATTTAGGCACATAACGCGTTGGTGCAACTCATGCATCCTACAAGAAGCTTATACACCACATGTTCAATTGTTCAAGCATTACCCTTTATGAATGAATTAATGTCAGGAGCCTATGAACAATCCTAGTACAAATGGGGATGAGCGCTCACGATAGTAGGTCCTATATTCTATCCGGCAAACCGTCACAGAAGTGGACATCCAGCATAGCCACACACCCCATACAGTTAGATCATGCATAGTTGCCAACTGTGGCGGCAGTAAGTTGTAACTTAGAGAACAACTTTGTTTAGTAGAGATCAACGCGAAATGTTAGGTCGTATACACGAGGAAAACCACTCTGCGTTAATGTCGATCTAGACGAGAAAATTAAGTCGTTATAGCGCGAAAACACTCTCGGTTATGCGATATAGGACATAAAAATTACGATGTGTCGTTATACGCTGAGAACAACTTTTTTTGTCGATATAACGAGAAAATTAAGTCGATATAATGAGAAAACCACTCTCGTTATGTCGATATAACGAGAAATAAGTCGTTATAACGAGAAAACAAGAAGGAAAAAAAATAATAATGCATGGCCACTTAGAACTTCCGTACGTTATCTCCCGTTCTGGGTAGATTACTTACACATTGTAGTCCATTACGGATTCCAAATTACATGACAAAAAATTTCAAAACATTTGAAAATCATTTTAAAATAACATAAATCAAAATAAAACATTTACTAAAAAAAAAACATTTTTTTTTAACATTTATTTGTTTACCTGCATGTCATGTTACCATTAACCAATGCCAGAGAACAGTGAACATGCAAGTATGTAACTTAATTATTAACTTATTACCTTAAAATCTCAGGGGTATTTCAAGTAATTATATTTAGTGAAAGAGGATCAAATGACAAAAAATTATAATTGGAATCCTGCATTACATGTAATAGGGTGTGTTCACACGTGTAGGTTGGTTTGTTTTGGTTCATTTGGTCGTGGACCAAAAATGAACTTATACATTTGGTCCTGGTCCGCTTTAGCGTTCACATTGAACGTATATTTGACAGCAACCTAAAGACAACCGCTAGAAGGCATATTATTGTGTTAACGACCTATTTTTCGGTTGAGGATGTACAGGTGGTACGGAAGTATTCGAGCCCCGTTAAGATTATTGTCACGGTACTTTGTTATATTGCACAGCCATTCTGCTAAAATCATTTAAGTTAATTTTTGTTTCCTCATTAATGTACACACAGCACAACATATTGACAGAAAAACACAGAATTATTCACATTTTTGCAGATTTATTAAAAAAAAAACTGAAATATCACATGGTCCTAAGTCTTCAGACCCTTTGCTCAGTATTTAGTAGAATGCACCCTTTTGATCTGCATACAGCCGCATGATTCCTGTTTTGGGAAGATGCGAACAAGATGTTTTTCACACCTGGATTTGGGAATCCTCTGCCATGGGCCTCTTGGCAGGATTCCCTCCAGTTCTGTCATGGTTGGAATTGTACCCGTTGTGGACAGCCGATTTTTATGTCCTCTCCAGAGTATCTCGAATTGGTTTTTTAAGGTCAGGGGCCGTGGCTGGCTAAGAGGTACATTCGAGAGAACAGGGCGACAGAGTTTGTTGTGAAGCCACTGCCTGGGTGCGTATGTTAGCTGGTGTCTAGGTCATTGTCTTGATTGGAATGTTGAAGTGGGCCGTTCGGGTGGGGCCCATTCTGAGTCCTGATCACTCTTGAGGAATGTTTTCGGTCCATGAGGCGTCCCTTTACAAGCACAGTGATCTTTGGTTCTTCTTTATCCACTCTCTCACTCAATGGACTCTTTCCCCCGATCGCTCATGTTTGGCCGACGGCCATCATCTAGGGAGGGTTTCTGGTCGCCCGTACTGGGTGCTTCCATTTAAAGGGATTATGGGTGATGCCCTGTGCTCTTAGGAACCTTAAGTTGCAGCAGAAATTTTTTTGTACCCTTGGCCAGACCTGTGCCTTGCCACAATTATGTCTCTGAGCTCATCAGGCAGTTCCTTTGACCTCATGATACTCATTTGCTCTGACATGCACTGTGAACTGTAAGGTCTTATATAGACAGGTGTGTGTGGCTTTCCGATCTAGTCCAATCAGTATAATCAAACACAGCTGGACTCAATTGAAGGTGTAGAACCATCTCAAGGATGTTCAGAAGAAATGGACAGCACCTGAGTTTATATGAGTGTCACAGCAAAGGGTCTAATACTTAGGCCCATGTGATATTTCATTTTTTCTTTTTAAATAAATCTGCAAAAATGTCAACAATTCTGAGTTTTTCTGTCAATGTGGGGTTCTGTAAATATGGGGTGCTGTGTGTACATTAATGAGAAGAAAAATTAACTTAAATTATTTTAGCAGATGGTTGCAATATAACAAAGAGTGAACAATTTAAGGGGGTCTGAAAAGGTACTTAATCCGGTACCCCCGGTGAATATATACTAACACCGAACACCCCAAACAAAAGTGTGTTATACGCTTAAAGCGGAGCTGCGGGTGTATGATATCAAAGCACTCATTAACCGATCGGTCTGCTCAGCGCCGTTTTAAGTCGAACACACCTAATGCCATCTGCTGGACTAAGCACGCTCATTCTTGCGTTTACATATACTTTTTGTTTTCACCACCTGCAAACTCACAAGGAACTCATAAAAGGCACTTTACCTCATCGTTACTCCACGTTTGCCGTCTGCTCATTTTGTTTTGGATACACCACTCATTCCGCCTCGTCAAATCATGTCGCATAGCGTCGCATATTTTCATTACTTCCTATTTTTGTTCGGTTGGAGTATTTGGGTCCTGTAGTTGCGTTCTCTATCATTCGCACTGGCACCAGAGTTCGTTTGGAAGGGCGACCGAGACCCAGTCTGGTTTTAGCGCTCGGTCCGCTTGGTTTTGGGGGGGGTGCGCGGCTCAGTCTGATGGCAGCGTTGCACAAGCATGCTCAAATTAACCACACGGTAACAGAGCCATAGCAGCAGGTTCGTTTTAATCGAACCCCAACCAGAACACATGTGAATGCCCCTAAGGATTATTCACACCATGAAAGGTCCGCTATTATCTTCCTGCACTTCGTTTATCAAAACACAATAACCATGTTTATTTTGTTTTGTTCATTTGGTGCGTTGCACTTTCAGCAGCACTGTCCCTTATTTGCAAGTGACCAAAACTGATAAACAAACCACAACGTGTGCTGTCGGGCAGCCGTTCTGTTCATTGCAGATCAGACCGTCAGAGGTCATTTGGGAAGCGACCGAGACCACCTCTCACCTGGGTCTCTACGGTTGTTTGGTCCTACAGAGTGCGATTGTGTATTTAACACCCCCAAAAGATCTGCAACCAAAGGGAAAACAAACAACAAGAAGTTTGTACTACACCCTAGAAATACATGAATGTGTGCATTTTAATGTGTTTAAAAGACAAAAGCCTTCCAAATACATAGTAACACGTGGTTAAATAACCCACTGAGTGATAATTCAAATAACTTATGTGTCTAAGTAGTTGCTGCAATATGAAATGTGAAAACTGCTTACAAATTGAAGTATTTTGTAAATCCAGATGGGAAAGTCCCCCAAATGCTGTGTGGCCTCGTCAATTTTATATGGAATTATACCACCTGACTATATGCCTGGTCTTTTTGTGAATGTCGCACAGAACGGGAAGACCTTTCTGAATGTACAGTTTCCCTCTCAGAAATTAGAATGTCGTGGACGCAGTTTAATTATTCAGTAATTGGCATCACTCAATTAGATGAAACCCGTGTAAAACAAACATTTTTAGTGTATTTTGGCCTCTGTAAAGGTTGTTCAGTTACTGTACATGTACTCATACGTTGAAGGGCTCCTTTTCTTTATTACTGCCAACGCAATTCGTGGCATGGAGGTGATCAGGTTGTGGCACTGCTGAGGTGGTATGGATGGCCAGGTTTCTTTGACAGTGGCCTTCGGCTCATCTGCATTTTTTTGGTCTCTTTTTTCTCATTTTTCTCTTGACAATACCACATAGATTCTCTATATGGGGTTCAGGTCTGGTGAGTCTGCTGGCCAGTCAAGCACACCAACACAACTTCATTTAACCAACTTTTGGTGCTTTTGGCAATGTGGGAAGGTGCCAAATCCTGCTGGAAAATTAAATCAGCATCTTCAAAAAGCTTGTCAGCAGAAGGAAGCATGAAGTGCTCCAATATTTCTTGGTAAATGGGTGCAGTGACGTTTGTTTTCAAAAACACAATGGACCAACACCAGCAAATGACATTGCAACCCAAATCATCACAGACGGTGTAGAACTTCTCGGTAAATTCTCTCTGTTGGTTGTGCATCTTTTTCTTCCACACTGTTTCCTTCCACTCAACTTTCTGTTACCATGCTAGAACAATATTTTGTGTATTTGGTGTAATGAAATATGTTTATGCGGTTTAAGGTTTAAATAACATTGTTTTCCACATACTGTACATTGTTGTTTCTTTTCTATGCCCCGCCTTTCTGAAACGCTTTTTTTTTAACAAAGCTCATCGGTCTGAAAAGCGAGGTGTCTCTTATTTGGCCAAGCCAATCCTTAAGGGGCGTCGTGACGAGCGGCCAGCGGGCAACCACATGTGACGACCCCGGGCTGGACTCCGCTTCGTCCAACGTGAAAGCCGATCCGCCATTGACAGCGGCGAAGTTGAAGTGGTTTCCTCTGCGACCATCCCGGATCAGCGTCCAGGCAGTGACAGAAGCGATCTCAGTCCTCATTTTGAAGGACCAAACAAAGGTAGTGTCGCTTTCACAACGAGGCTACAACAACGCCCTCGGCACGACCAGGCCTCGGGCACCCAATACTACAGCTGAGAATACAAGTATAAGGCCTGTCTTTCTGGTGTGAAACATTTGGCTACGTTAGTGCAGAATCTCCCAGAAGTGACGTAGATATTGGGGCGTGTTAGAACCGAGACGTTTTAGGGTAGCGTGGTTGACCTTACCTTTAATATAAAGAATATCTTCAAATTGGATTTGGACTTAATCTTTTGCAACATTAAGGTCTGTCTTTATGTCACAGAGCTGTATACCAACTCGCAAAGAGAAGGAAGAATTGACGATAAGCATCAGTATGAACACCCTTTCAGGTGCTTCGACGATTAGGACCAAATTTTAATCTTTTGTTTTGCGTGAATTACCGTTTAATTCGATAAGTGAACTATCCACTCCTGTACGTCCTGTTGGGCAAATCGTCAGATGATGCTCTTGTCGGTGGCAGACTGTAAAATCCGCCACGATGCGTTATAGTCACAATAGCATGCGGTAAGTGATCACAAAAGTTGGTTTGTGATCTAGTCAGAAGAAGACGCTGCGTTCGCTGATCCAATGCATTACAGGCTAGTGGCTCGTCAGAACGCAAAACGTAATGTAGCGTTTGGTCGCTCTACACCGCTACTTGCTGGAAAAAGTAGTTACCTACAGGTAAAGCTACACTGTTTTAAAAGTAGCGTTGCTACTGTAAAGCTACTGAAAAATTTAGTTGCGCTAGTAGCATTGCTATTTGTAGCTAGCTACTCCCCAACACTGATTATGAGTATTTAAAAAAAATTTAATATAATCTAATTACGAGTACTTAATATTTGGAATCTGATTACATAATCCAGAATACATGTTATCAGTTACTTCTCATCACGCTTTCTCGACTAAGACTGGAATACACTGACACGACTTTGGCCGGATTTTGCCGCGATGACCTTTCTAGAGAGATTGACACTAGTGCCAAAGTCAAACCGTTTTCAGAGTTGATCTGAACGATTTCATTACAAAAACATGGTTATATGGCCCACAGACTCAGATCATACTTCAAACTATGCTTCATGACGCATCGAGACTTTAAAACATTTTGTTATTTTCAGATGATTTTAGAACACACAGTTTTTATCAGTGGTGTATAAAGTACCTGAAAGCCATACTCAAGTAAAAGTACAGATATCTTATAAATTACAAATGGAAAAAACAAACAAATATATATAAAAAAATATATAAAAATGCTTGAGTAGCAAGATTGTGTTCATTTTAAACTCTTTTTTCCATTTTGTATTTTTGGGTAAGAAAACAAAGCACTTCATCCGGTACTTAGTGTCTTTAATTCCAACATAAGAAAACATTTCTAGAATCTGCATTTGAAATAGCATTTAGATGTATTTACACAGTCGAATGTAGTTATCTCAGAGGGGACATGGGTGCATTTAAACTGCAGTTACAGATGCTAATGTTTTGTTTTTAACATATACTGATAATTGAAATAATTTCAAACGTGCAAAATTTTGTCGAAATGTGAAATAATACCGGTAGGTGGCAGCAAGTGACTGTTAATAAGCGAGTCAATGTAAAATTCAGCCGATTCATTCCAACGACTGATTAATTCTGAAACAAGCCTTTGACTAGTGGTAATCAGTGAAATCACTGAATCAGTTCTGTTCCACTGATTCGTTCAAAAAGCGGAGGCCTGCAAAAGAGCACCGTCCATGCTAGAGCTCAAACAAGTACGTGATCTTGTGTTTGGACAGATTTTCTTAGCAAGGGTTGATGAACAACAAGCAATATGATGTCTAAGAATGTAATTCATTATGGCTTTAACTGAACTGTTATAAAATTTTACATTAAGATTGTTTCATGCAGCAAACGTTACTACTTTGGTGTGATTTAAGATTACCATTTACGATATGAATTATATAATATATAAAAGCATACAGGAACAAGGGTTTTGTTGATCCTACAATTAGAAGGGCCTTGCCTTTTGAGTTCTTAATGACTATAAATCACAGTGCGTAAGAGCACTCATGTGGTGTGTGATTTTGGTGATATAGCCTATTGATACTGTCAGAACAAACGCATTACAACAACCGTACCTATGATCATGCGAAGATAGTACTGTATATCGCACACCCCAACGCTACTTGGGGTGGAGAATCGAGTCGAACATGTTTAAAATCCGTCGATTTTTAAAAGTGTGTAGTGTAAATCACAGACCTTTACACGATCAGACACAGATTCACATTCCCTGTACACAAAACCATCATAGGGTCAATTTCCTCAGAAATTGAGATTTATACAGTCATCTTGAAAGCGGATAATACTCTTTCCATTGATGTATGGATTTGTTAGGATAGGAAAATATTTGGCAGAGATACAACTATGTTGAAAATCGGATCTGATCGGTCAAAAAAAATCTAAATACTGAGAAAATTGCCTTTAAAGTTGTCCAAATTAAGTTCTTACCAATGCATATTACTAATCAAAAATTAAGTTTTGATATATTAAGGTAAGAAATTTACTAAATATCTTCATGGAACATGATCTTCTACTTATTCAGATGTTTGTCATAAAAGAAAAATCAATAATTTTGACCTAAACATTGTATTTTTGTCTATTGCTACAAATATACTTGTGCTACTTATGATTGGTTTTGTGGTCCAGGTTCACATATGATTATTATTGCTCATACCTGGTGTACAGGATCTGAACAAACCCCTGTGGTGGCTTTCGCCCCTTCTCTGAGAAATCACTTTCGAAGACAAGATTTTGATGTCAGAAGATAGACTTTATTATCAAAAGATAACAAAGCCGAGATACTCTGCAGAGGATCTCTTGAGTCTGTGCCTGCACACTCTTTATATAGGTTTCCATAAACAATACATATTATTCAGGCCACTATGGCTAGTCTATATCTCCTCATGACCTCGCATATAGTGACACAAAGCGAGATCTCAAGTTACATCACATGTGTCAGCACAAGAATCACATGTTTTTTGTTTTTTTTTTTTTTTTTCTGTTAATACCGAATCCTCATATTTGCGCACAAGGACACCAGTTAAACAGTAGCTCATCATTTGTTGACACACCAGCCAACACAGGACTACAATATAGAATAACACTCATAATGTAAACGGAGACATCCAATTCCCAAGACTGACCATAAACCTAACCAATACCTCTTGACCTAAGCACAATCTCTACGTCTAAGTACTAAATTTGGTGGTGTACCTTTTTTTTTTTTTTTTTTCCATGAGCGCACTTAGCTATGAATATTCAGTATGGGGGGTGTTGTGTCGTTAGTTGTGCGTTCCTGGTAGGGGGCGGTGGGCCGTACAGTGTGCATCTTGCAGGCCATAAAGTGTACAATATTGCCCGGATACTGTGTAAGAAGAATAGGACCAGATTCACTACTTGATGTCATTGTGGGGACTGTGGGGGAAGCCCTGGGTTCATCCTTTTTGACTTGGCCTAAAGTAAAGTTAATGCCTAGCCCAACTACTTAACCCCTAGCAATGCCAAGCCGCCACCCATAACAACCTAGCAAAACACTATAAACTACTCATAACACGATAGCAATGCCCTAGCAACCATTCAGAACTCCCTAACAATGGCCAAGTAAGTAGCAACCACCTAAAACACCCTAGCGATGCCATGGCAACCATCCATAATATTCTAGCAATACTACAGCATCCACACAAAACACTCAATGCCATAGCAACCACACAACACACCCTAGCAACACCCTAGCGTTCACACTTATCACTCTAGCAACTACCTATAAATCCCTACTCATAACACCCGTAATGCCCTAGCAGCCATCCATAACATCCTAGAAACCACCTATAACACCCTTCTCATAACAGCCTATTAATCTCCTACCCTTAACAATGCCATAGCAACCACACAAAATGATAGTTTACCCCAAAATGAAAATTTGCTGTTAAATTACCCTCACCCTCAGGCCAAGGTCAATGTGACTTTTTTTTGTTTCTTGATAGAAGAGTAAAAAGATTTTTTAGCTGAAAAGCGTGGTCCTTGATGATTCATAAAATTACAGTCATTGGCTAGGCCTGTTTTTGAGAAGGGTACAAATATCACAACAAACTACGGGCCTTGTCTCCCTGCAATCTAGTTGAGGTCTTATACTCAAACGTAGCGGTCTGTGCAAAAAACGGAACTTTTTGGCGCAACCGGGGTTATTAACCTGTAATCCATAGTTGAGGTCTTCACACAGGTCCACGGCCGAGACCCGACTAATACCGATGTCAGACCCGCATCACAGTTAGGTCGAAATTGACGTAGGCCACGGTAACTACATTAAGTAAGAGAACAGCAGTTAATGTCCACTATTGTAAATTGTGTTGGTGTACTTAGCCGATGGTAATATGTGGAAGTCTGTCCCGAGTCTGGTCCAGAATGGGTCGTTGTGTCTCACGGGGCCTCCCTTCTAGGTCCGGTTGTATTATTTTGTAGTGACATTTTTTGTTCAGATCTGCATGTGTCCAGGGCCACTTTCAAAAGTTAGTGGTGGTCCAGGGTCAGTTTCTGCATAGCGGCGAACATTTCCTCTTCTCGTTCAGATTAGGGCACCGATCCACGTATTTGGCCCAGTGGAGGACCTCGTAAGCCAAGCGTGCAGGCAAATATTAAAATCTGATTATATTCTTCCAGAGCTGGTTCTTTTCCACAGTGTGTGTTTCAATGACTGGTTCAGTTTACCATGTCCTTTACATGATCACGGGTATTATGTAATGTTGTACCGCAATTTTGTCATAAAGCATCCAATATGATGTAAAATGGTGATGTTTTACATGTCTAAAGCACATACGTGAATCATTGTCTTCATCAGCACCCCTTTTTTACATAACAGAAGAACCAGTAAAACGTTTAATTCGCATGTCCTTCATCAAGTGTGCTTAGTTTCGCACATAGCCTCGCATCATCCTTTCGGTCGAACCGAACTGTTTCCTCCGAATTCAGTGACTGTTGGAGAAACAATCATTGCGAATAAAGTTGAGGCAAAAAATGGGGGCATCAATAACCTCATATACGCCGTATTGGGGTGGCTAATTTCGATCGGATGACTGTCAGCATTCCAAAAGTGAGTTTTAGAGTTGAGGGGTAACTTGTAGATCTCTGCTACTCAAGCCTTGAACTGTTTCAAATGGTTCCGTCCAGTTTGGGAAACTGGTTCATTCAGCCGCTGACTTGCATTTTGTGAATCACCAAGGAACGTCTCGGTTACGTATGGTAACCCTCGTTCCCTGAGGGAAGGAACGGAGACGTCACGTCGGATGACAGACAAAAATTGGATCTTGCTTAGAGGGACCAATCTCTTCGCTTGAACTGTGACGATGGGAACCAATGCACATTGCATCGATGATTGCATCCACGTGCTGTCGATCACAGCATGAGTATAATAGGGCATCCGATCTAGGCGCATATTCATGTTTTCGCTGAGAGCGAGCCGTTGCCTGCCACTGCAGCGGGGTCGGAGCTGTGCGACGAGACGTGACGTTCCGTTCCCCGTCCTTCAGTAACGATGAGTTGACCATAGGGCGTACCGCGACTTCCTTTCAGTCGGTCACGGGTATCAGGGGGAGAAGGGGGATGGTAATAGGAAAGGGAGAGAAAAAACTCCCGACGTCACGTCGGATGACGGCACGAATTGGAATGCCTATCGCAAAAGCCACAGCTACTGCCCCTTCGCAGTGCCTGTGGAAGCCACTGCGCGGCACTATTTTTTGGCGCAGAGCCAGGGCCTGCACAAGTAGGACCAGCTTACTGCGACTATAAGCACTACCACTGAGTACACTTGAAACACTGGAAAAACGGAGACCCTGTCCAGCTTTTACGATTGCTGTTACGGATAAGTCCCTCGAACCTTCCTGAAGGAGGTTTTGGAAGCACTTACACATATGGACAACCGTGTGCATATGGAAGATTAGAGATGATTGTAACACTCATGGAAATTGCAGAAGTCTGCCGGGTAAACACGGGCTCAAGGCTATACCGTGTTCTTTACACATATGAGATCCACTTGGGTCTTACAAATGGAACCCAGCCTTCTACCGGTTCTCGATGATTCAGCGAGTGAAGGCCTGGCGCCGGACGCTCCGCCACGTCTGGCTGCCGAGGGGGCGGAGGAACTCAACAGGGTCTACTATATGTACTCTCTGGAGTGGTTTTTGCAAACGAACCCGAAGCCGGGCCCTCTCAGTGCTTCTACCCGTTTGAGATGAGAACACAGGAAGATACCGGCTCCACACAAAGGCTATAAAATCTTGAGTGAAGCGTGTAGGGTCGCCCACCCTCAGCTCTACAGATGATCTGCAGCTAGGCGCCACGAGCCGAGCCCGGAGGACGCAACACTAATCTAGTTGAGATGAGCTTCCAACCGGGAACGGGCGAAGGCCCACCCTGGGTTGCCGGTGATAGCCAGGGGTGATGCATTTCCAACTAATCCGTGTGGGCCTCACTCTGCTCGAGACGGCTTCCCCGGTCCTGGCCGGCCTTCCGTGAGCAGACAAAGAGCTGGTCGTTATGGTCCTGAGCTATTGCGTCCCGGGGGATCAATTAGACCACCTAAGTGCTCGTACTTAGGGGCAGAGCAAACTAGCTGGGTCTCCTCCGGTAGGCAGGGTCAAGCACTGTGGAGGTCCACACGCTGATCCCTGAAGGGAGAGAGCGGGACCCTTGGGCGACCTTAGACCGGGCCGGCCATCACGTATACCTGGAATCAGCTGGTCCGATCCTCGAGCACAACTCGTTGAGCGCGAAAAATGTGTAGAGGTCCCCTACCTCTTGATGGGGCCAATGCTAATAACAGAGGCAAGTCTTCACTGCAAGAACTCTTCAGCTTCACCAACAACGACCTCCTTCAAAAAGGCTCAATTGGCCCCATTCTGTAGAGCACATGAGCACCAGATGTCATGTCCCACGAGAGGAATAGAGGGGGTGTGGAGGATTTAACCTTCTCGCCCACTTAAGGAACCTGACAACCAGGTCCTGCTTCC
>JADLZN010008809.1:386278-455949 GCA_018155175.1 Sinocyclocheilus anophthalmus | reverse complement strand
TGCAACCAGTCCACAAATCGGCCTCAATGGGTCAAACTGAAAATGAACAGAATAATTACAATATTTATACTATAACTACAACACAACTCGCCTGGACATCATCCATTTTGGTCATATAAAAATGACCTTGGTTTTTTTATAGTATGTTAATATAAGTATATAAAATATATTATTGGTTGCTTGTTGATAAGTGTAAGGTAAATGTCGTTGCATACTCCTGGAAACTGTAAACATCAGATGGATCTACATTGAGCTAAAAACCCAAATCCATTTCGAAATTCAACTACACCCCACTGATGTGTTTTTGTGTGTGAGATCTCTTACCACACAGACATTGTGAAACAAAAAAAAGCCTTGCTCTCTCTCTAACCATTAGCTGATTAATCTGTTCATTAATCTATCCCTTGTGCATAAAATTATGATGTGTAACAATACACAATTTCAACAGTAATGAGTGTCACTAGTTATTAAAGTAAGAATTGTTTTGATTTTCTTTTTTATTTTAACTTGAAATGACAATTGCCAAAAGCTTATTTAATAATGGGCTTATTCATATGTATGAATACACTCACCTCTTCCAATAGGAAAAGGACTTGAAGTCAATACCATATTGACATCATATCAAATCAGATCAATATCAAATTCAAGACATAATAGACCTAGTGATGGAAAAAACTGAAGCTGTATACAAACAATCACTTCACATACACACAAACAAGCACACACACATACACACAGAGAAAGACATTAGCATGCACACACACTCACACTCTTTACAAACATTCTCACTGGCACACAGACACACATTAGAACATACACCTTAAATTAGTGGTTCAAAATTGGTAAATGTCCCTTCAGCCGATACTAACAGGGGTCTTGAGCCATTAAATAAAAAAAGGGGAGGGTTTGATAGAAACGATTTAAGTCACTGTAGCATTAAATGGGCAAATGACTTGGAAATATCAACCTGCATCGATTATGTTTTATTTGGTGCAGAACTGGGGGGCGCATAAAATAACCTCACCTTTATTTTGCCCGTAGGATCAACCTGAAGCAGACTTCAGAACCATGGACAGCAGCCTGCTTTGGTTCAGAACCATGGACAGCTCAACCCGTTCAAGAATTCTGATGCGCCGTGAACGGTGCTACTTTCAGCCACAAGATGGTGATATCGTACTGTTTCATTGAGTTGAGCTTGTGACAATTACACAAAACATAAATAAAACAAAAACAAATAAAAGTACTCATTAAAATTTAGCATAAATGAACTATAGCTATTACTACGTAAGTTGATTATACAACAGTTAGTTCTGGTCCTCAAATGTAGTGTGTCTTGGCACTGGGGTTGCACTAGTTAGTGCACTTTTAGTGCTGGATTGTGTCAGGAAGGGCATCCCGTGTAAAAGCTGTGCCAAAATGGTTGTGTGGATAATTCTGCTGTGGTGACACCTAACAGGAGCAGTTGAGAAGGGAGAGAGAGAGATTTCTTTTCATCAAATTTTATTGGCCAAGTGGCTTTTAAAAATTGTTGATAGTTTTATTTTAAAAGCACAGGGATGTTACATTGTTCACTGCATCACTGTTCACTGCATTGCTCTGCTTGTGTGCATTATGCCACATCAATATTACACCCAAATAATCCAAAATATGTGAAATTACATCATAAATAAAGAAATAAAGCCTATAGATTTGAATGAAAACCTATATTACCCCAAAGGTCTAATTTTCTATTTTCTATTCAATATATACAATACTGTGCGAAAGTCTTAGGCCACTAGTATTTTCACCAATGAAAAAATTAAGTTAGTTTATTCTATGCCTTTCTGTCTTGTGTCAATAGGCAATACATTTAAATGTCCAAGACATTCCGTTTGCCATTAATTGTAATAATCCGGTGAGATTTTTGTTTGCACAAGGAGTCTATCAACAGCCAGTGCTCCACACAGAGATTTGATCTGATCATCATCCAGTCTGTCTGCGATTACATGAAGAAACAGAGCAAACTGAGACAGACTCAGTCCAGAAGAACTGTGTCTCCAAGACGCTTCAAGAGACCTACCTGCAAAGCTAAAATACTGTTAAAAGTTTTAGGCCCTTGTGTAAAAATGCTGTAAAATGAGGATGCTGTCAAAAATAATGCCATAAATAGATTTTCTTTATTAATTAACTATTAAATTAAATAAAAAGAACAGTCCTCACACTCTATCAAAAAAAAAAAAAAAAAACCATTTGGGTGGTCATACCTTTGCATTTAAAGCAGTTTTTGGCCCTAGGTGCACTTTACCATCGTTTTTCCGGTAGCTTTGCTGTAGGTTACAAGAAACCAGTACTGTAGGTAGGTAGGTCTTTCTTGAAGCTCTTGGAGACGTTGCCACAGTTCTTATGGATTTAGTCTGTCTCAGTTTGTTCTGTTTCTTCATGTCATCGCAGACAGACTGGATGACAATGATGAGATGAGATCTCTGTGTGGAGCACTGTATGTTGTCAGACTCCTCGTGCAAACAAAAATCTCACTGGATTAATACAATTAATGGCAAAATGAATTTTTGGAAATGTAAACTGATATTTCCTAATGACACACTACAACAAAAGATAGAAATAACTGACTTAAAACCATTTTGTGCTGGGGAAAATACTAGTGACATTTGCACAGTACTGTATATACATTAGTGTTTGTATATATTATATATATATTATATATTATATATTTACTACACAATTTGAAACATTAAGCGTGTCCCCAAAATCCCAAAAAAAGTAGATGAAAAAGAATTCAGCATATTTAGCATAATACAATGCCATAGATGACTACTTTCCAGAGACACAGTTTCAACTGTTCAAACAGTTTTAACTGTTTCAACTGACTAAATCTTACATATGATTATGTTCAGATGAAATTGCAAAAACGTTTGGGGGGTTGGGGTCATCCAATCATACCGTGATTAGTATGCATATTCATCTTCCTAAATAGTATTATGTGACTATTGGTTTCACTATTTTTAATCTTAATGCAATTTTGTCCGCTCATCCCCCTTTTATCTCACATAAACAAACACAAAACAAAATAGGGTGTCAGTGAACCTGCTTGATTTGTTTTAATGATTACTCTTTCAAATGCTAAGGATTTTAAGATTTAGCTGATGTTATGATATTATAGGCAGTACTAGCAATTCTATTCAATATGACTGATGCTGAGAGAAAGAACGGTTACACAGATCTCTCCTTCTCAAAACATGTCTTCAATCCATACTGAAATGTATTGATGAAAACATCTTGTGAAGAACACAAATTGGCTGTACAAACAAAATGTTAGCTTTAGTGTCAGGCACATATACAGTATATGTTCCTTGTGGTCAAAGAGTTTTGTCATATTGATTGAAGAATGGAAGAAGAATATTGACCAGCTAAACTGCAGCGATGCTCATTGAGGCAACTGTGAATATCAAATGACTACTGTTGTGGTTTTGGACAGGCTTATAGACTTAATGCATTCTGGAATGTTTTAAATGTTTACAGTATAATGCAGTTATGATTGGACTTGAGTTATGACAGCTGCCTTTATTAATGTAAACATCTTTTTTCTATGCAATCTTGATCACTCTTTCTGCTCTACCAATATATAATTCTCCATCCATATTTCTTTTAAAGTATTTAGCATTTTCTGCTCAGTCTAACTTCATTAATTTCAATCTGTCTGCATTCTGTTTGACTAAATCCACTCTTTCTCTTCAGTTCTCAGCCTCACATTTTCTCTTTCTTCTTTCTCCTTCTGTTTTTGCTTTCTTCCCAATACCAGCAAGCTTAATGAGATTTAAAGTACTCTGTAACCCAGTTAATCAGATTCATCGTTTTGATTAGACACTCAGTTTAGCATTTTAACATTTCTTAATCTCTTTGTTTTTCTGGAAAACAGTCAAGCCTATTGCATAATTTTCAGACTGACTCTGTAGCTGTCTGCATTAGAATTCTCACAAATAAGTTAAACATGCATTTCCTGTCATGTGTGTCTATAGCATGAAATTGCCCTCTAAAAGATACCATCAGAGTTTGCTGTTTATTTATTTATTAAATAAGCAAACTTATGCATTACAAGACATTAAGATGTTCAACTGATTATCAGATTGTGAACATTGTGTTCTGGAAGAAATGCTATGAATCTGTGTACACTACACTATACATCAGGGATGGTCAGCTCTGGTCCTGGAGGTCCACTGTCCTGGAGAATTTAGCTCCCACCCTAATCAAACACACTTTCCTGTCTATTTCAAGTAATCCTGAAGACTATGATTAGAATTTTAAGAGACTTCAAGGATGGGATGCTAAACTTAAGATCTACAGGACCAGAGCTGCCCATCACTAATTGGACTAATGGAATGACATTTTACTGCACTGTAGTGGGGACAACCAAACCAAATAAGTGTAACCTGTGGACACACACACACACAAAAAGTCACTGTACCTGTGGCCAACACAAACAAACAAACAAAAAACTAAATTGCACTGTACTCTCTAATACTAATACTTAAATGCTGTACTCTCAGCAATTAGGGTGCCAAGCACAACAGAGTCAAAATGAGGAGCTAAGCATAGCATCAGAGCAACTGCAACAATAAGTAATTAAAGACATTTTAAAATGAAAAATCATAAATACAATCACTAGTAATATAATTTAATTTTTTATTACTTTTGACAATTGGTGGCTGTAAGCAAATTGATGTGGTGTGGTCATTGCGAGGTAACAATGACACATAAAGTTTGGTGTCAATATATAAAAGCTTTGCAGCGATAAAGCTGATGCAGTTTAGCATCATACCATCAAATTAATTTAATGTGGAAAATAAAAAATTGAAAAGTTTTTGTCGCAAAAATATCAATACATTTTTGCCAGCATGGTCTGAAGATGATCTGAGTTGAATTTGGTGAAAATCAGACCACTGGTTCATGAGGAATTTCAAAAAAGTCGTTTTTTAAAGAAAATAAAAATGGCAGATGATTTGACTGATTATGGCATAATTGGTATCAATGTTCTCAACACGATCCAAGGAATCTGTCATGACAATAGACAAAACTGATCAAAAGCTATAAATATATTTTGAAATAGCATCATGCCACAAAGTGGCGCTGCACTAAAACATCAGTACCTTCAAGACTATACCTTCAGAGTACCTTTAGGACAGGATGCCAAAGTGTTATGATGGTGGCAAGGGTGAGATAAGGCAATGATCTAAATGCAGCAAAAATGTATTATATATAAAAATGTATTAAAGAAAAACAGACAAAGATAATCCAACCAGGAACAGGGAACACAACCCAGACAGGGAGCAGAATGAAAACAGCAAATACAACAACTTACACCGACTGACTAAAACACACGACTTATATAGTGAGCACCAAACTAATAAATGACACACAGATCATAATAGGATGGGAAATGTAGTCCATGACAGAATGATAAAGGAGGTGTCACGAGTTCAGTCCATGGACTTCTATTCACTCACCATCAGAGGTCACCCATTACCACTTTGACTCTTTTCATGAACTACTACACCTCTCCCCGAACTGCATTTCCCAGAACTCATTGTACTATATTGATTACGGACTCACCTGTAGCCAATCACACACATACTATAAAGATCAGTCTCAAACCATCACTCAACGCCGAGTATTGTTTGCGTTTATCGCTGTATAGCCGATCGCTACATTACAGAGCTGGTTTTCCTGTCCTAGTTCCTTGCATCTAGTCTTAGTTTAGTCTCTTCTTGTTTATTGCCTGTTTGCCCATGTCCTGATCAACTGCCTGTCTTTGTCACGGTTCATGGGTCCGGACGGTCTTTCTGCGTCTTGTCATGTGCTTGTATGTGCGTACGTCACTCGTTAGTGGTTGCAGCTGGTGCTCAATCAGAGCGTGCCAGCTGCAACTCATTTGCACTCCCTTTATATAGGGTTCTATGTTCATTGTGTGTTTGTCGGTTCGTTATTCTCATGTTCCTGTCTCCCTGTCAGTTCTCTGTTTCCAGTTCTCGCTCAGTCAGGGTACGGATCTTCAGCCTTCTCCTTGGTTTGGTCCAACGCAGTGGTTGAAGGGATTTCTCCGTGGAGCTCTGATTCCGACCAGGACCCGAGGATTATCTTTGTTGTCTCCGTTGTTTGTGATTACAAATAAGCCTTACCTTTTTGCACTCGCACTTGGATCCTGACTCTTCTCTGCCGTGACAGAACGAACCGACCATACTCATGGATCCAGCGAGTGCGGCAGAGCTCAGAGACTTTTTGGCCAAGACTAATATTCGCATGGAGCATCAGGAGGATCAGATGATGGCCACGGGGCGGGCCGTCCAGACCCTGGTGAGTCAGCTGTCTGAGCTCACCACCCAGATCCAGCATCTGAAAGCTGAGCGGGGTTCAGCTCAGCAACCAGCCATGTCTCATTCACCGGTGTCGGTGGGTTCGAGTGTCCGCACCCATGAACCTCGGCTACCACCTCCAGCCTTTTATTCCGGGGAACCCCAATTATGTCGTTCTTTTTTGGCGAAATGTTCACTCTACGTTTCCCTCCAACCATCCTCGTTTCCCACTGAAGAGGCTAAGGTGGCGTTTGTCATAACGTTGCTCTCGGGTCGAGCAGCTAACTGGGGAACCACTGTGTGGGAACGGTGATTGCCTTGTTGCTCGTCCTTTCAGGGTTTTTCCGAGGAGCTACGGAGAGTGTTCGATCATGCTGCTTCGGGCAGAGAAGCAGCACGACTTCTTGCCGAGTTACGTCAAGGACAGAGCACTGTTACGGACTATTCTATCGAGTTCCGCACATTGGCTGCAGAGTGTGGGTGGAATGCAGAGGCACAGTGGGACATGTTTCGGTTTGGCCTATCTGATAGGATTAGGGATGAGATAGATTCATCAGCGTTACCGTCCGGGCTGGACGAACTCATAGCTCTAGCCATTCGGGTGGACACCCGATTGCGGAGGCGGGATCAACGACAACTCCGAGAACCGTCGTTCGCCTCACAGACGCACTTACCACTAAGACTGTTTTCTCTCTTCCAGAGTCCGAGCCCATGCAGGTGGGAAGGTTCCGTCTCCCACTACAGGAGAGGCAGAGACGCAGAAGAGAGGGAGTGTGCTTGTACTGTGGCGGCCCCGGACACATCGCTGCACGGTGCCCAGCAAAAGACAACGCCCGTCAGTAGGGGGGAGGTTATTGACGGGTGCCATTAAGGAACACAAATCCTCTTACTCCAGCACTCATCTTTCTGTGAGGCTGGAGGTTCGGTCTGTTTATCATGACTGTGAGGCGTTAGTGGACTCTGGAGCAGAGGGGAACTTTTTGGACATTGGGTTCGCTCGGTCCCTCCAGATTCCTATGGTGGAGCTTTCTCAGCCTGTCTCTATGCTTGCACTCAACGGCCAGGCATTACCTGCTGTCACTCACACCACGGCACCCTTAAGACTCATCACTTCGGGGCAACACACTGAGGACATTCACTTTCTCCTCACCGACACTCCTACTGCTCCGTTGGTTCTGGGTCATCCCTGGCTGGTCCTCCATAACCCTCACATTAATTGGGTTAACGATACTGTACTGGGTTGGAGCGAGAATTGTCATGCCACCTGTTTGTTGTCCGCGTGTTCTCCTGTTGTTTGTTCTGTGTTTCAGGAGGATCCTTCGGACCTGTCTAACGTGCCACAGGAGTACCTTGATCTGAGGGGAGTGTTCAGTAAGTCTCGGGCTGCTTCTCTACCTCCTCATCGTCCCTATGACTGTGCTATAGATTTATTGCCAGGTACGTCTCCGCCTAAGGGCAAGTTATATTCACTCTCCAATCCGGAGAGGGAGGCTATGGAGAAATATATTTCTGATTCTTTAGCAGCCAAGATCATCCGCCCCTCTTCATCTCCGGCCGGTGCGGGGTTCTTTTTCGTGAAAAAGAAGGACGGCTCTCTTCGTCCCTGTATTGATTATCGGGGCTTAAACGACATCACGGTGAAGAATACTTACCCTTTACCGTTGATGTCGTCGGTTTTCGAGCGTGTGCAGGGGGCGTCGTTTTTCACGAAATTAGATCTCCGCAATGCTTATCATTTGGTTCGCATGAGAGAGGGGTATGAATGGAAAACTGCTTTTAATACCCCCAGGGGGAACTTTGAATATCTTGTTCTTCCCTTTGGCCTTCCAACGCTCCAGCGGTTTTCCAAGCACTCGTTAATGATGTGCTGATAGATATGGTAGATCAGTTAATTTATGTTTACCTGGATGACATTCTGATACTTTCTCGTTCTCTCCAGGAACATGTACAGCATGTCAGACGAGTGCTTCAGAGGCTGTTAGAGAATGGGCTTTTTGTCAAGGCGGAGAAATGCGTTTTCCATGCACAGTCTGTTCCTTTTTTGGGGTACATCATCTCGGCCGAGGGGGTGCGCATGGATTCTGAGAAGGTTCAGGCTGTGGTGAATTGGCCAACCCCAGATTCCCGCAAGGCCCTGCAGAGGTTTCTGGGCTTTGCCAATTTCTACCGGCGTTTTATTCGCAATTTCAGCCAGCTAGCTGCACCTTTGACGGCCTTAACCTCCACCAAAACTGCGTTTAGGTGGTCTAGTGCAGCGGAAGCGGCATTTTCCAAACTGAGAGGCTGCTTCGTTTCAGCTCCCATCCTCATAGCCTCTGATCCTTCCAGGCAGTTTGTGGTGGAGGTTGACGCGTCAGAGGTGGGAGTTGGTGGGGTACTATCCCAGCGTTCCCCCACGGATGGCAAGGTGCACCCCTGCGCGTATTTTTCTCACCGTTTGTCCTCCGCCGAACGTAATTATGATATTGGTAACAGAGAGTTGTTGGCAGTCAAGTTGGCCTTGGAGGAGTGGCGTCATTGGTTGGAGGGTTTGGGTGTTCCTTTTGTCATCTGGACAGATCACAAGAATCTTGAATACATCAAATCCGCTAAAAGATTAAACTCTAGGCAGGCTCGGTGGGCTCTTTTTTCCGGCCGATTCGATTTTTCCATTTCTTACCATCCTGGTTCTAAGAACATCAAGCCGGACGCGTTGTCCCGTATTTTTGATCATTCGGAGAGCCCGTCCATCGCCCCCGACCACCATTGTGCCAGGGACTTTTTATTTCCCTGCGTTCCATGGGAGATCGAGTCGAGGTCCGCAGGCCTCTCAGGGTCCGCCCCCCGTCCGGGGCCCACCGAACCGGTTGTTTTTGCCAGAGTCCGTAAGGTCCGACTTTGTCCCATAAACAAAAAAACAGAAAACAAAAAAGATGGGCTCATTCTTCCAAGGTAGCCTGTCATCCCGGGGTGAGACGTACCATGTTTCTGGTAAAACAACGGTTCTGGTGGTCAGGTATAGCTCGGGACATTGGTTTATTTGTTTTGGCCTGCTCAGTCTGTGCTGTTTCTAAGTCTTCCAATCGCCCCCCCGCGGGGCTTCTTCAGCCGCTGTTGGTTCCTTCGAGACCCTGGTCCCATGTTTCGCTAGATTTTGTCTCGGGTCTTCCCCCTTCCCAGGGGAACACGGTGGTTTTGACCGTGGTGGACCGGTTCTCGAAGGCAACTAATTTTATTCCTCTGCCCAAAATACCCTCAGCCAGAGAAACAGCGTTTGCTGTCATTGATCACGTTTTTCGTATTCATGGCCTCCCGATGGATGTGGTCTCTGACAGGGGGCCCCAGTTTGTATCCAAATTTTGGGGAGAGTTTTGTAGGTTGTTGGGGGCGACGGTTAGTCTTTCTTCTGGGTTTCATCCCCAGAGTAATGGTCAGACAGAGAGGGCCAACCAAGATTTAGAACGAGTGTTGCGATGTTTGGCTTCTCAGAACCCCTCCTCGTGGAGCCAGCAGCTCTCATGGGTTGAGTACGCACACAACTGTTTACCGGTATCGGGTACGGGCCTGTCTCCGTTTGAGTGTAGTTTAGGGTACCAGCCACCACTTTTTCCCAGTATGGAATCCGAAGTTGCGGTTCCCTCTGCCCACGCATTCGTCCAGAGGTGCCGTCGCACCTGGAGCAAGGCCAGGGTGACCCTCCTCCAGGTGGGGGTGCGCACCAAGGTTCAGGCCGATCGCCACCGGTCGAAACCTCCCGTTTACGTCGTCGGTCAAAAAGTGTGGCTTTCAACCAAGAATATTCCTCTCCGATCCGTCAGTAATAAACTTGCTCCCAAATTCATTGGCCCGTTTACTTTCACCAAGATTATTAGTCCGGTGGCAGTGTCCGCCTCAAACTTCCTCCTCGTAGCAGGAATAAGAATCCGTCGTTCATGTATCCAAAATGAGCCTGTTTTTTCAATTCAGCCATTAATCCGCCCTTCCCGTTCCTCCCCCGCCGCGTCTTGTAGACCGGGGACCCATCCTATTCGGTAAGCGTATTCTGGACGCAAGGCGGGGGAAGAGGATTTCAGTACTTGTTGGACTGTGAGGGTACGGTCCGTAGGATATAAGTTGGGGTACCATGCTAGGGACATACTGGTCCCTCCTCTATCAATCAATTTAATCGCGGTAGGTCTTTCTGGGAATTCATGAGGCTTCCTAGGGGGAGAGTGTAACTGGACGGTTCATGTGTCCGGACGGTCTTTCTGCGTCTTGTCATGTGGTTGTATGTGCGTACGTCATTCGTTAGTGGTTGTAGCTGGTGCTCAATCAGAGCGCGCCAGCTGCAACTCGTTATGAGTCCTATATAGGGCACTCTGTTCTATGTGTGTTTGTCGGTTTGTTATCCTCATGTTCCTGTCTCCTTGTCAGTCTGTGTTTCCAGTTCTCGCTCAGTCAGGGTGCGGATCTTCAGCCTACTCCTTGGTTAGGTCAACGCAGTGGTTGAAGGGATTTCTCAGTGGAGCTCTGATCCTGACCAGGACCCGAGGATTATCACCTTGTGTTTCCGTTATTGTGATTACTAAATAAACCTTACCTTTGCACTCGCACTTGGATCCTGACTCTTCTCTGCCGTGACACTTGTCTTTTGAAAATCATATTTCCCATGTTACAAAAACAGCATTCTTCTATCTTAGAAACATTGCCAAGTTACGAAACATGTTACTTGTTTCTGATGCAGAAAAGGTAGTTCATGCATTCATGACCTCTAGACTGGACTATTGTAATGTACTGCTAGGTGGTTGTCCTTCATCTTCAATAAACAAGCTACAGGTATTCCAAAATGCAGCGGCTAGAGTCCTTACCAGGTCAAGAAATATGATCATATTACCCCAATTTTCTCTGCACTGGCTACCTATTAAGTTCCGTATCAGTTACAAAATATTATTACTTTATACTTTAAAATATTGACAATCCCTGTAACTAGATTGACAAACACAATCTTCAGTCTGGTCCAGAACACCTGAGAAATATATGCAACCCCTCAAAGGACCTAGATGATGCCAACCCTGAAACAATACAGATCTACCACATTTGCCTATAAGTTTTGATTGCCTCATATAATAAGTGCTGTTAATTATTATTCATTTCCTGGTTTATACGTTCTTTTTATGATTTTTCCGTACTGCTGTTTTGTCTGGTCAGAGGAGAACTGGCCCCACGACTGAGCATGGTTTCTCCCAAGGTTTTTTCTCCATTCTGTCACCGATGGAGTTTTGGTTCCTTGCCGCTGTCGCCCCTGGCTTGCTTAGTTGGGGACACTTCATTTCCGGCGATATCGTTGACATAATTGCAAAGATATTATTTAAACTGAGCTGGATGTTGACATCACGGAATTCAATGATGAACTGTCTTTAACTGAAAAATTAATGTTTACTATTGTCATTTTGCATTATTGACACTATTTTCCTAATTAATGCTGTTCAGTTGCTTTGACACAATCTGTATTGTTAAAAGCGCTATATAAATAAAGGTGACTTGACTTAGATATTTTTCTCAAAATAAACATTTGAGAAGCATAACAAGAAACATTCTCAACAAAAACTCCTTTATGAATTTACTTTTTTTACACAGGTGAAGGCAAAAGAGTTACAGTGACATGCATCCTGTCCATGCTCACCACTGCTTTTAGTTGCACAAAATAACTTTGAATTGCAAAGAAAGAGTTATGTGGATTACGGTAAGTGTTGTACTGTAAAAGAAACCTTGATACATTGAATAGACACTGTTCTGCATTTACGCAGATCAATAATGGCTCTGAATGGTGTTTTGAGGACTCTTTCATGCATATGTGGTGGACACAATGTTCTAATTGGGTGCAGCATCTGGATCCAACTAGAACATGGACTTCATTTTTAACCATAAATTAAGTGCAAATGCATTCACTGTGTGGTTTATTGAATAATAAGGAATAATGTGACATTAAGCTTTGCTGAATGCTGAGGGAAAAAAAGGAAAAAACCTCACCATCCCTATTTAAGCTTGAAGAAGTTTTTACCTCTTTTTCCACTGCAGTCATATAGTATTATCTAATGAGAAATTTACCAATATTTCAGATAAAATATTTTAGTCACATTCCAAAAAAAAAAAAAACAGATTAGTGGATCCAGTCTTTCTGAAAGGCTTTACACAAAGAGAGCCAATTACTCTTTTGAATTATAAAATTATGAATGTGTTGTAATTAAATTTTTTCTCTAATACACATTGGTCACAATGTATGGTACCCTTTTATTTTATACTTTTTGCATCATCCTTTTGCCAAAATAACAGCTCTGAGTTGTCACCTATAATGCCTGATGAGTTTGGAGAACATCTGACAAGATATCAGAGACTGTTCCTTCATACAGAATCACTCCACACTCTTAAAAATATAAAGGTGCTTCAAAAGGTTCTTCAAGCGATGCCATAGAAGAACCATTTTTGGTTCCACAAAGAACCATTCAGTCAAAGGTTTTTTAAAGAACCATCTCTTTCTTACCTTTTTATAATCTGAAGAACCTTCTTTCACCACAAAGAACCTTTTGTGAAACAGAAAGGTTCTTCAGATGTTAAAGGTCCTTTATGGAACCATTTAGACAAAAAGGTTCTTCTATGGCATCGTGAAGCACCTTTATTTTTAAGAGTGCAGAGCCATCAGATTTCCAGCTGCAGGTTGATGCTTCTCCTCTTCAGTTCACCACACTCATTTTCTAAAGGGTTCAGGTCAGAGAACTGGAAAGGCCATGGCGGAATATTTGTTTTGTGCTCAGTGACCCATTTTTGTTTTGATTTTGATGCTTGTTTTTGGATCATTATCCTGTTGTAAGATCCAACCTTGGCCCATACGACTTCTAGCATGGACAGTCAGTTTTTAATTTTTTATTTGTTGTTATTTGATAGAATCCATGATACCGTGTATCTAAACAAGATATCTAGGATCCCGGCAGAAAAATACACCAACAACATTAAAGATACAGCAGTATATTTCATTGTGCACATGGGGTACTTTTTTTTACTCCCATGTGCACCAAACCTAGCTTGAGTGTTTGCTGCTAGAAAGCTTTTCTTTTTTTTTTGTATCTGACTATAGAACCCAGTTTGAAGTTCCAGTAATGTCTTAGCAAAGGAGTATGCTGAAGTCTGTTTTTGAATGAGAGCATTTCCTTTTCTTGATTTTTTTTTTCTCGAAACCATCCCAAACAATATGTGGTGATGTAGGTGTTGTTTGACACTTTTTTAGGCTTTTTGACCCCCAAGACTCAACTAATTTCTGCTATTCAGCTGCGACCCTTGGGGAGCCTTTATCCACTCAAACTCTCCTCCTCACTGTGCATTAGGATGATATAGACACACGTCCTCTTCCAGGAAGATGTGTAACATATTTAGTTGATTGGAAATTCTTAATTATTGCCCTGATGGTGGAAATGGGAATTTTCAATGCTCTAGCTCTTTTCTTAAAGCTACTTCACTAATTTGTGAAGATCAATTATCTGTTGCTGCACATCAGAACTATTTTCTTTGGTTTTACTCATTGCGATGGATGATTAAGTAAATTTGGCCTTTGTTTCCCCTCATATTTATATTCCTGTGAAACATTTCATGTTCATAGTCACCCTGGTGTTCTAAAAATTTACATGAATGGGAATACTTCAGAGATATTTTACTCATAAGAATTTCTAAGAGTAACAATAATTGTGGCCATTGTGTTTAGAGAAACTTATTTATTTCAACAATGTGACCCCCCCCCCCCCCACCCATGTTTTTTTTTTGTACTTGCAATTAAAGATTTTTTTATTATTATTATTCTTTTTACTGAAAGATCATTGGGATAAACAATGCGATTGTTTCAAACCAGCCGTTTTGATCATATTTATCCAATGGTACCAAACCAATTCTGACCACACGTATTTCATGTTGCATAATGGGACATTAGCTTATAAACACAGTGCCTATACATCAACCAGATGAGGTACGATTTGCACCAAGTGTCTCTCTAGTGGATACCTAATGTCAGATACTACCTGTGTTGTTTATTTTTATTTATTTTATTTAGTCATTTAGCAGATGCTTTTATCCAAACCGACTTACAAATGAGGACAACAGAAGCAATCATTTGTAGTATTAAAACAACTAAAAACAGATCCAAAACTAACAGCTAAAACTTTATAAATACTACCTAAACACATTTTAAAAATAAAGAGATTAAACAAAAATGACAAATGCATACAACAAAAATTCAAAACTTAACATTTAAATGAAAACAAAAAAATAAAGCTAAAAATAATTCAAAATAGTAAAGAACAAAAGGTACGAGTATAACGATTCTAACATAACACTAAGCCAACACCAAAAAAAACAGCTACATACAGTGGGGAAAAAAAGTATTTAGTCAGCCACCAATTGTGCAAGTTCTCCCACTTAAAAAGATGAGAGAGGCCTGTAATTTTCATCATAGGTATACCTCAAATATTAGAGACAAAATGAGAAAAAAAATTCCAAAAAATCACATTGTAGGATTTTTAAAAGAATTTTTTGCAAATTATGGTGGAAAATAAGTAATTTGGTCAATAACAAAATTTCATCTCAATACTTTGTTATAAACACTTTGTTGGCAATGACAGAGGTCAAACATTTTTCTGTAAGTCTTCACAAGGTTTTCATGGGTATTTTGGCCCATTCCCCTCCCATGCAGATCTCCTCTAGACAGTAATGTTTTGGGGCTGTCGCTGGGCAACACGGATTTTTAACTCCCTCCAAAGATTTTCTATGGGGTTTAGATCTGGAGACTGGCTAGGCCACTCAGGACCTTGAAATGCTTCTTACGAAAACACTCCTTCGTTGCCCGGGCGGTGTGTTTGGGATCATTGTCATGCTTAAAGACCCAGCCACGTTTCATCTTCAATGCCCTTGCTGATGGAAGGAGGTTTTCACTCAAAATCTCATGATACAAGGCCCCATTCATTCTTTCGTTTACACGGATCAGTCGTCCTGGTCCCTTTGCAGAAAAACAGCCCCAAAGCATGATGTTTCCACCCCCATGCTTCACAGTAGGTATGGTGTTCTTTGGATGCAACTCAGCATTCTTTCTCCTCAAGTTGAGTTTTTAACCAAAAAGTTCTATTTTGGTTTCATCTGACCATATGACATTCTCCCAATCCTCTTCTGGATCATCCAAATGCTCTCTAGCAAACTTTAGACAGGCCTGGACATGTACTGGCTTAAGCAGTGGGACACGTCTGGCACTGCAGTATTTGAGTCCCTGGCGGCGCGGTGTGTTACTGATGGTAGCCTTTGTTACTTTGGTCCCATCTCTCTGCAGGTCATTCACTAGGTCCCCCCGTGTGGTTCTGGGATTTTTGCTCACAGTTCTTGTGATCATTTTGACCCCACGGGGTGAGATCTTGCGTGGAGCCCCAGATCGAGGGAGATTATCAGTGGTCTTGTGTCTTCCATTTTCTAATAATTGCTCTCACATTTGATTTCTTCACACCAAGCTGCTTACCTATTGCAGATTCAGTCTTCCCAGCCTGGTGCAGGTCTACAATTTTGTTTCTGGTGTCCTTTGACAGCTCTTTGGTCTTGGCCATGGTGGAGTTTGGAGTGTGACTGTTTGAGGTTGTGGACAGGTGTCTTTATACTGATAACAAGTTCAAACAGATGCCATTAATACAGGTAACGAGTGGAGGACAGAGGAGCCTCTTAAAGAAGAAGTTACAGGTCTGTGAGAGCCAGAAATCTTGCTTGTTTGTAGGTGACCAAATACTTATTTTACCGAGGAATTTACCATTAATTCTTTAAAAATCCTACAATGTGATTTGCTGGATTTTTTTTTTCTCATTTTGTCTCTCAATTTGAGGTATACCTCTGATGAAAATTACAGGCCTCTCTCCTCTTTTTAAGTGGGAGAACTTGCACAATTGGTGGCTGAATAAATACTTTTTTTCGCCCCGTATTGTTTATGTACAACATACACACACACACACACACACACACACACATATATATATATATATATATATATATATAATCATATATATATATATAATCATGATATATACACATTTTAAATCCTATGATTTATCGATATTATGCATTTCATTAGTCATTGTTAGGAGTATTAAAATAACTCAAATTAAATAAAACTAAAATTTAATAAAAGACCTATACAGACATAATCAATTTAGACATAATTTAACTAAAATTAAAATAAATAAATACAAATCAAATTACAGTAGTTTATCAGTAATCCTAAAGAATAACACTGCCAAACACACATGCTACAACAATTTACTTACACATCGTAAGAAATGGTTATAAAAACTGAAACATAAGTGAAACAAGTAATAGGAAAGAGGAAATCAAAGCTACTATTACTTAATATAATTTTTAATAAGCTTAGCTGCAGAGCACCTTACAGTATTAACATTTCATAAACTTTATTTTAATAACTTTTTATTCAAAGCTATACTTGTTTCTTTGTACTATATTCCGAAAAATTCACAACTTTCAGTCTCTCAGCTAGATCAACATGTACTTCCATGTCAATTTTTCACACAATGTTGGGGTCTAGGAGACAATCAGAGGGGAATGTTCGGCTTGCACTGGCAATGTATAATTACACACTTAACTCATACTTTACAGTGAACAAACAATTGTTTCAACTGAATAATGTCAAATAAAGTTACCCTGGACCACAAAACCTGTCTTAAGTCGCTTGGGTATATTTTTAGCAATAGTCAAAAAAACATTGTATGGGTCAAATGTATCGATTTTTCTTTTATGACAAAAATCATAAGGATATTAAGTAAGATCATGTTCCATGAAGTTATTTTGTAAATTTCCTACCGTAAATTTATCAAAATTTATTTTTTGATTAGTAATATGCATTGCTAAGAACTTCATTTGGACAAATTTAAAGGCGATTTTCCCCTTTTGTCTCGGGCCAAAGTTCTTATCCTAACAAACCATACATCATGGAAAGCTTATTTAATCAGCTTTCATATGATTTATAAATCTCAATTTAAAAAAATTACCCTTATGACTGTTTTTTGTGGTCCAGGTTCACAATTGGACTGAAATCACAAACTGAAAAATCTGATTAATATTCTTTCACAGAGATCTGTCTTCCCAGAAGCTTTCTAACATTATTTTGATCCAAAATTCCCAAATCAAATAACACAGAGACAGTTTCCAACCATCTAGAAAAAAAAAAAAAAACTCTCTCACAACCCCAAGGCTGAACGTGCACATGCTTTATATTAAAGGGGTCCTATTGTGCTTGATTTTGTTTTGGGGGTGTACTAGAACAGGCTCTCATACTAGGTTGTTCGAAAAACACATTATTTTTCACATATTTTACATTATTACAACACCTCTCTCCCCAGTCTGGCATGAATGGCTCGAATAGTTCCTGTATCAAATGAAGGCCCACCTTCTGAAATACGAAATGTGCTGTGATTGGTTAGCTGGGCCAGTGTGTGTTGTGATTGGCGCCTGGTCAGGAAATGTCATGCCCCTTACCATAGCTGCCTGCGAGCTTCAGTTTAATATTGCGTCAAAATCAAATCAACTTCAGCGCGATTTAAACCTGGATGACTGTAACCACTCTAAGTTTGTCTGCCTTGGGAAAGCTAGCGTGTCTCAGACATAGTGATAACACTCGCTGCCTTCTCTAGTGCAGCTCAACCAGGTCTCGTCCCATTCATCGGTATTTGTGATATCACAAATCCTGGAAAATATGCGTTGTAATTTTTGAAAAGTGATTTCTGTTAAATATCTCCTTTTGAAGTGGACTTTGAGCTTTGTAACTTTACAGATCTTTTGTATGCTCAAACCGCAACATTACAGACTAACTAAAGTTGAAAAAGTGAAAACGCATAATAGGACCCCTTTAACTGAAAAAGTACTAGTCATAATTGCACTACCTTTCCATAAATAAAGAAATAAAAGCAAACTTAACATCAAAGTGATACACAGAGGGAGGTATTCACTTGGAAATAGCAAATGTAGTTATTTTTAGTCAGTTTTCAATGAATGAATGGAGGAACGAATTAATGAATTAATATGTTTTTATTCAGTTTGCAAATCACATATGGCTACACTTGAACACATTTATTTTAGTAGTGACAAGTGGCTATGCTTGCATAATCAAGAAGTACACACAATAGAAATTAAATGACCATTGAATTAATGTCAAACAGCTTGACTGACAGGTTTCATTCCTGTACATACGTACAGTATTTCGAAAGCGAATGACACATTTAGTGAAAATGTCATATTGACATCAACACATCACACAAAGCACTGGATATGATGTTTTTGCATTTGTGACATCACAGCTCATTGGAATGCTCAAAGGTAAATTTAGAAACTCACTAGCGGTCATGTGACATCTGTTCTGGAGCAAAACGACTGTCCTAATGTGTATAGACTGAGCAGTGTGGGACAGTGACATCATGTTGGACTTACAGAGAGAAAATAATAATAATAATAATAAACATCTGATAGAATGATAATTTTAGTGCTAATTTATTTCATTATTTAAACTTGTGAATCTCACAAAATAATAAAAAACATGTCATCTTTTAAACTCAATTTTAAATTTTGCATTGAAATGTCGCCCTAGATAGATATATTAGTTTTTTTTTATTATTAATTTTTTTTTTTTTTTATTAAGCCATAATGTTTCTTAAAACAGACTAAATTTTCAGTTATTATCATTTCTCATTCATGTATTTTGATTTTGAGATTAAATATCACCAGGGCATTAAATGTGGCAATCAAAAAGTGTGGCAATCATTTGCAAAAGTTACTCATTCTCTAAAGCACAATCTTGTCAGTCTAAGATATTTTTGAGGAGACTAAACCTTCCTTTCAGCCTTAATTACAAGCAGTGAAGCTGCAAATGAACGAAAACAGTTCAGAACTCTGAGCTTGACTGACAACAATTCTGTTTTTCAGCAATTCATTTTTAGAAACGCCATGGACATTTGGTAGTTCCAGTGTATCTAATTAACGACCAGTAAAATACAATAAAAATAATTTTATTTGAAGACCTTGACTTATAGTAAGAAACTAGTGAGCTCAAGGAGCAACTGCTTCTGGTACAAAAGAAATTCCAACATTTATTGACAAAAAATTAATGTTAAGAAAGTAAAATATTATGATGTTTGGAAATAAGACTGATTTACACAGTGATGTCTGATTTTTATGAAATTTTGTGACAACATACAACAGGTCACTATAGGTGCAACAGCATGACGACATTCAGTAATATACAATAATCAGATGACTAACCATGAGAAGGTGAATGAGGATTCATCAAACCATAAGTTCAGTTCCCATGGAAACACATGCGATTTAGTCTTCTGTCTGACACCAAGCTCGAGTCTCTGATGACTGAGCAATAATGTAAATATAACGAGACAGAAGTGATAAAGAATGTAGAAAGAGTCTAGGCTGAGGAGGTCAGCATGACCTCATCATTCTTGAAGCACCATCTCAGCCTAATCCACCTAACTTCACCCACTGCACTGTATCACATCTGAAAAAATATCAGCCCTTTGAGTATAAAGACATATACACAAACAGTAGAGCAAAGAATTCTACAGTCAGATCCATCAGATATAAGTAATAAGAGAATAATTCAGAAAGAAGAAAACAACAGAGAGATATATCAATGATCTCTGGAGAACAGACACACCAAACCCTCAGTCTGAAAGATAACACATACTGATGGCTTTTACAAACCATTTCTCAACATAACATATGGAAAGCTGGAGAGTAACTCATGTACTTAAGATATTCTGCAAGAGATGCAGGTTCAGATCTGGCGTGAATCATAATAGCCAGGTTTCCATCCAATGTTGCAAATTTAACTTGTGCGCAAAACTGGAATATTGCATAAAACATTTGCGAATAAGCACCGTTTCCATCCAATGAGTCAAAGAGAACAAAATCGTCACTTCCTGATAAACTGGCACTAAATATAACTAAGAAAAGTAGGAGAAACCACTGAATATAATACTTTTCATATAAAATAAATTAATTGTGCCTCAGAGCGAGCAGATGAAACACAATAAATGCAGTCATTGCTTACGGAGGTGGATGCCTGCTGTTTGGGAACACAGTCGTGTAAGACAGTTCTGGGAGGCAATTATACAGAAATACTTTGATGAAAGACTTTGCCCGGGCATTTAAGAATTACCATAACAATAATTCAGATGTCCACTAGTTAGTCAGGTTATGCCGGTCCATAGTGCAAAGTCCCAATACTTTTTTGATGTGTTTGTATCTCCCATTATTGGCATAAAACCTTTTTCGCACAAGTCAAAAACCACCTCAAGCAAGCGTGAAAACTTTTTTTGTGAATTAAGGAATGAATTTTCTCGAAATTGGGCTATTCCATCACTCGTTACTAATGCGATACTTCAAAATATGCATAAAGACAGGCTGATGAAAATATCTCTTCTCTGGTTCTTCTCCAACATTAAAAGGCTAAAAAAAAATTTATAGATTAGTATAGGAATTAATAGGACAGGTGATGGATAGTACAGAATAAAATCCTGTCCTAGATAAATACTTTGAAGAAATTAATCAGGAAAAAAAGTTATTGTTATAGTTATGTCATACAGTAACTTATACTGAATATAAAAAAAAAAAAAAAAAAAAAATATTAATAGTATATATAGATATATATATATATAAACCATGTACCACCCGTCAAAATTCATTTCAAAAGTTTTCTATTCCTAATATTATTATTGTAGAAAAAAAAAACTTGGTTCAATTTTGTAAAGATGGTCCTATTTTATTAATACTATTGTTACTCAAAAGGGCTGGAATAGCCCTTCGGTGTTGTTTGAGTGTATTTGATTTAAATGTGTATAATTCTTTTTAATGAGCATGTGAGGGGCTGTTGGATTTCATAATGTTTCGAATTTCTGCTTACTTGTTAGATATGTGCATAGCTAATGACTGGAGTCAAGGAATAGCTGAATACAGCAGTAACCTCACACACCTTGAGAGGAAAAAAAGATATAAAAAAACTGAAGGATGGAGTGAAGATCAAGGCGGTGTCTGAAAATGATGCAACTTTCAAAAGCTGTGTGACTGTTTTGATGAAAGGCAGGTGATGGTGTTCACCTTTGATATCCAGGCTGAATTCTGCCGTGCTACCAGCATTTTTGAACGGCTAATTGACAGATAATAGCATTTTGCTTGATCACACACCCAGACCCATTCAGGTTTGTACACTACTGTCAAGATGACATGTAATTCAAATAATTAAGATGATGTGATGTCCTTTTTTGGAGGTTGGAAGTTACAAACAAGAACAAAGTTATTACTGAGACACACAAATGCCTTTCGCATATCTTACACAGTGTTCGCAAAATAATAAGGATAATTACCCAGCTAGTAATATGAGTTACAATTTAATTGAAAGGGCTTTATTGGACTGACAAAAAAAATAAATAATGTGTTGCAAAAGCATAAACAATTTAATACAACAGACTGTGATCTACAAAGCCAAATTAGATTAACTTGTTGAGAGCCAAATTATATTCCAGGAAAATAAAAAATAAATAAATAAAATAGACAAAAAAAAACAAGTCCATGCTTTATTTTTACTACAAAATCCTTAAATACTAAAATTAATACACAATATAATGTAATTAATTTAAACCATTAATGTAATAAATTAATCATTTATTATGATTTTTGATCATTTAAATAATTCACCATCTCTCTCTCTCTCTCTCTCTCTTAAAAAAACAACAACTACACAAAGCTAAAAAAGTAATGTTTTTGCATATTTTGATAAAAGCTTTTAACATGACTTCACTGCTAGTCCCTTTGGACAAAAGCATCTGCTAAATTAATAAATGTAAATAAATGAATGATGTAAATGTTTTCTTTATTATTCAACATTATGTGCAAGCATATGGAAGCACTACACTATTTTTTTCTCTAGTTTCAAAGGGAATGTCACCAATAAATAAATAAATAAAACAAAAACAACTGCATTAATGTTGTGTTTTCAGCTAATACCATTGTGTCACAGTACTGTTGCTAACACACTGAAGTCATTTCCTGAACCACTGCTGCATTTGCATTCATTATACTACTAATATAGTTCCGCATGTCAAAGGTATATCACTCTTTTATTAAGCCTCTCAAAGAGCCTCTCATCACTGCTGAGAAGTTGGATATGCATTTCTTGGAAAAACCTGTTTTGCACATCATGAGATTTTGCAGAATTTGCCAGAAGTACATAGTGAAATTAATAATTATTTAAGCATATTACCAGGACACCATTTTTTTTCTGTTTAGCCTCCACAGAAAATGTAAAACATTTGTTAAACAAAATAGATGCATTGTAATAATTCAGTGAACCCTGTCATTATTAAAAGAATAGTTTCCCTAAATATACTTTTCCCCCAGCATCTTTACACAGCTCTTTTCCATTTATCTGCCTGTCAAGCTGTAAAAAAACACAATATAAGTATCACAAAAGTAGACCATATGTCTTATAATGTCATATGATAGCTTTGTGCGAGAAACAGACTGATATTTAAGTTAAAAAAGGAACTGCATTAAAGGGGTACTAAGCAATATTTGAAAAAAAAAAACACTTTTGACCACAGTATCGGGCTGAGTACCAAAACACACTCACTGTCAATCAGCAGTAAGAGAGGGGGTCTAGTAATGATAGGGAGAAAAGAGCCCTCAGTGAGTGCACGGGACGGATATTAGCAGATCGAATAGTGAGAGATGGCAGATCAAAAACAAAAAAAAAACAAAAAAAACAAACAAAGAGGAACAAAACATTAAAAAGAGTTCTATTTTATAAGTGAACTATTCCTAAAACAAGAGTTGAAATTCTACATAATAATATAAAACTCTACATAATCCAAATACATTTGGAAACAGCTTCCAAGTCAAATAAGTATCCTGTGGGAACTGAAGAAGTAGTCATGCATTACTTGTTCTTCTTTCAGAAAGGCCCCCTTGGAACCCTTCCCAAATTCAGAACATTAAGAATCCCTCTGTCTCTTCTCATTGCAGTGCCCTGGATTCAATATTTAAAGCACTTCAACACAAATAGGCTCTCCATCATTGCTAAGGTAGGCAAAATTTCAGACAACTGCCTGGTGTTTGGTCTGATAAATGAACACCCTTGGCATTTACTCGGGGACGGGAACTCAAATGAGAATAATCCATGTTCTGGAGGGAGAATGTCCTTGGTGTTCAACACTGATTCCACACGATGGGGATGTGGAAGTGACATACCAATTTCTTTATGCAAGATTACACGATGTTGAAATGATAGAAAGGATAGATTCAAACACAAGATAAACCAAGGACAGTCCAAAATGCACAACAGAGGGCAAATGTTCTGCAGAGTTTAGCTCTGAAACACTTGAGTGGAAGCCTCTAGTAATCCTGAAGACTTTGATTAGCTGGTTCAGGTGTGTTTATTTAGCATTCAAAGCTAAACTCTGCAGGATAGTGACCCTCCAGGAGCAGGATTAGACAACGATGACCTAATTAAAGTCGCAATGAAATGCTGTTTGCATTTGCACTTCCATAATCGAATGTATTTCAGAGCGAAACATGATATTCAGCAAGAAAATAACAAATAAAAAAAAGTGATAATTGTTTATACAATGGGAACTGATTATATGTCAAAATGTAGCTATTACATTCAAGAAAGTGGTGAAAATACATTAAAGAAAGTGGTGGATTGTATTGTACACTGCAGAAGTATTTATGTTAGGCTCAGTATCAATCGCACTTTGACAGGATGTACTGTTCAAACTTTTGGGGCTGGTAAGATTGTTTTGAAGGTCTCTTCTGGTCACCAAGGATGCATTTATGTAATCAAAAATACAGTAAAAAGCATATATCAAGTGTATTTCAATATCATGAAATATTATTATTTAAAATAATTCTCTGCATCCATAACTCCAATGTCACATGATTTATGTGAAATTATTCTAATATGCTGCTCAAGAAACATTTATCGTCAAAGTTAAAAACAATTGTACTGCCTAATGTGGTAATGGTGATATTTTCTCAGGTTTCTTTGATAAATAGAAAATTGTTTGTTTAAATTTTTACTCTCATGTTGTTCTAAAATCATATGACTTTTCTAAAATCTTGGAATATAGTACACTTTACTGCAGAGCCTCACTGACTATTATGATACATTATGCGTTTGCATGCAAAAGTACAAACTATAATCATAGTATTATAAAAAAAAAAAAATAAGTTTAACAAATGAAAAAATCATGCACGTTTGGAATGACATGTGATAGTCGGATCTCTACAGCATTTTCAAGGCACACCACATCCCTGGCAAACTGAATATATGCGAGGCATCCAGCATGTGTTTAACCATATGACCTTTATCAAAAGTAATTTCCAACAAGAGACTTTATCATAGTCCTCACAGAGCTCTATGCATAATACAGCATCAGCTGATGGGGTCCATGAGTTATTTCTCTGTAGTATTTTCCTATGATGAACCCCATCCCATCAAAGTGAAACATAAAAAATGGGCGACGGACCAGCCCGACCCCACGCTTTCCAATAAGCTAGTGTTTGTCACGTTACAGATTTTACATTCCAAGTGATGGACTGTACCTCGTCATCCACGTGAATAATTGGCCGTGCATCAGAACAGCAGAAAAGGTTAATTAAAATGGCATTATGTGCCATAGGGATCTATTAGAAATGCCATGATGGTTCGGTTGGATTTTATTTAAGGCTTCCAGCTTGACAATTGAATAGAGACCGATACAGTCACGTATCTCTAGACCGTGAGGTTTTGTGAGAAAATAAGGTCATATTGTAGTTTGCATGGCAGTTATTGGTGATCAGACTGAGTGAATTCAATATTAATGTAGTCTTTACCCCATTGGCCTTTCAAATCAGTCCTAGAATGAATAGGACACGTCCTGGCCTCTCATAGACCTGAAGTCCATTGCGATTTATCACACAATCGTGTCTCAACCTCCGAGCCATTCTGTTTGACAGACTACAATTCTCTAATTGCACTCAGGGCTGGGGAACTGGAAGCCTTTGATAACTGTGATTGTGCCCAGTATGAAATTAAATTAATTAAAACTTCCTCGATAGGAGGTTCGTTATTAGGTCCAACTTGTTTTATTTGTAGCACAATAAATGGCACTTCTATTCAATGAGAAGACAATCGGGTGTACTGTATATACTTTCTGCTTGTGGGAAAGTTAATTTTACCCTTTGTGCATAGTTATGTTATGTAAATATATTTCTGATCATGTTCCAATAAATTAAACTCCCTTTTTTATTACTTTAATTAATTCTGACTTCGTGACAGCAACTCCCAAGTGTCCTTTTTCAAAACAGACCACGACTACACAAATTATTGACATCATCATGGAACACACTCAAATATCCTAAATGATTGAACTTTAATTATTTTTAAATAGTTTTTAAGTTGCCAAATGTATTGTATTGAATAGTATGGCTGGAATTAGCCACACAATATATACTGTAAACTAGTAAGAAGCTTCTTGAACTACTCGGTAACACTTTACAATAGAGAAGGTTCAATGTGTTCATTAATGGACTATGAACTAACAATGAAACATTTTAAGCATTTATTAATATAGGCTAATGCTAATTTTTAAGATTTCAAGTTAATGCATTACAAACAAACATGAACAAACAATGAACAACTATATTTACATTTAACTTTAACCTAGATACTTAATACTTTAGGAGTTAATGCTTCAAAACATTGTTGTTACATTATGATACCCAATGCATTAACTATTTTAACAAACCTTATTGTAAAGTTTTACCAATTACTCCATGTTTGATGTTAAAAAGCTGGGGCCTGTAAGAATTATTCATAAAAGTTTGATACTCACAACATATATTGACAACAACACACAATAGTAAAAACAATAACGTTTGGAAGTACTGTTTTAATTTAATAACTTCTATTTTGAATATATTTTAAAATATAATTTAATGCTTTATTGTCACAGCTCTTTCAGACATCATTGCCATATGGCGGAGTTCAGCTCCAAAACATTTCTTATTAATATCCATGCCAAAACTTATACCCATATTTGGCGGATCTCCAATAACCAAAAAACCAGGCTAATTCTTGACTATTTCTTGTTTCTTAACGATAGGGACACTCCGTAAAGTGTTAGATGAAAAAACCTAAGATACATCCTGAGAAAATCTGTATGTAAAAAAAAAAGAATATATAAGTAAATAAGTATAATTAAAATAATAATAAATGACTGTCACCAAATTTTTGAATGGTAGTGTAAGTAAAACCCAATATTTGCTCTTGTTTTTGTGTGTGTGTTTTTTTTTTTTATTTCTCCTGTTTTCTGCAATTTGTTTCTTTCACTCTTTATTCTCTAACCTAGATTGGGCAGCACCTTCAGTTGATTCACCTCTGGCCTTGATGGGAAGGACATGTGGATAGTCGCGGGCGACACATATGTCAGAGTCCATGCTGGCTCTCCTTCACTGGCACACCAAATGCTGAAGCAGTTAACATGAGTGGGCTTCTGCTTGTTTCAAACTAGTGTTTCAGACGCAAATGATTGTAAATATTTGCATATAGACTACACTCTAATCACTCATTTTTAGAACAGCGTGGGAGGTTTGTGCTCATGGCGATTTATAAATATTTAGTTGATAAAGATGAAATGCAAATTGTTAATAGCTAAAACAGATGTTTTACATTTTACAAAGAACATGTGAATAGCACTTATCATAGCAACACTTGTTTAAAAAAAAAAAATTAAATAAAAAAATAAAAATAGGTTTCAGTGTACTGTATTAACATGAATGAATTTCCCATGTTAATTGTGTGTTTTACCTGTATTTTGAATTTTGCACTTCATTGTGTTTTAGGGATAACAGAAATGTCTGTAAAATTAATAATGTCCTGGCAGAAAATTACCAGCAGAGGTCAGTCTCTGTTTGGTTTTATATTATTATTATTATGTGTATATATCTATATAGATATATTATTATTTTTAGTTTTTTGTATTTTTTGGCTTTCCATCCTTAAAATTTCAATGACATCAAGTGACAGAGAATGGCAAGCAGCAGCTTGGGTGTACTGCACGCCGATGACGGTTTGAAACAGGCTCCTAGAGGCAGGGTTAAAGTCATGCAAAGCTAGTCATAAAGTCATGCTCTGACAATGCTCTCCAACTCTGACGACTGTTTTTTTTGTTTTTGTTTTTTCAGCAGGACAATGCTCCATGCCACACAGCCAGGTCACTCAAGGTGTGGATGGAGACCCTGTCATGGCCAGCCCAATCTCCAGACCTGAACCCTATTGAAAACCTCTGGAATGTGATCAAGAGAAAGATGGATGGTCACAAGCCATCAAATAAAGCCAAGCTGCTTACATTTTTGCACCAGGAGTGGCATAAACACACCCAACAGAAATGTGAAAAACTGGTAGAGAGCATGCCAAAACACATGAAAGCTGTTATAGAAAATCAGGGTACTACCACCAAATACTGATCTCTAGACTCTTCCTAAGGTACAACATTAGTTTTGTGTTGTTAAAATAAATATGAACTTTAACATTACTTGAGGTCTGAAAACACTGCATCTTTTTTGTTATTTTGACAAGTTGGCATTTTCTGCAAATGCTCTAAAATGACATTGTTTATTTGGAATTTAGGAGAAATGTTGTCAGTAGTTTATAGAATAAAACAAAAATGTTCATTTTACTCAAGCACATACCTATAAATAGTAAAACCAGAGAAACTGCTAATTATTGAAGTGGTCTCTTATTTTTTATTTGTATTATTATTATTTTTTCCAGAGCTGTATATATTATTTCATTTCAGTTAACATTTAGTTCAAATGTTTTTTTGTTTTGTTTTTTGTTTTTGCTATGTGTTTGCTAAGGTGTTCTAGGTTGTTGCTAAGTGCTTGTTTACTGAATCAATTAAAAAAAGACCACTTTTAAGTAGCTCAGGTTCCTCTTTGATGTAAGTCTAAGAGATTTATTTTCCTTTTTTTTATTGCCTGCTAGATGAAAATTGTTTGTCTGATCTTTTGGTGAAGTAATATCTGTCGTCTGCATTTCAAAAAGTTTAATAATTGGGCTTTGGAGTAGAAGTAAAAGGGATAGTACACCTTCAGTTACTGGTCCCCATTGACTTCCACAGTATGGAAAAAAAGCAACTGAAGGTGAACTATCCCTTTAAGTACCTAACCGTACGTATGACAAATAGTAAAAGTTATTCTTTCTCTAGCAAGCATCACTAATGACTTGTTCTAATATTGAGCTGCTGTCAAATCCAGCAACCTTTTGGATGTACCAACATCTCAATCACATGCAAAGGAATCTTTCCAAGCTGTATAGCATGCAGAGATACCAGGTGTATTTTGAGTTGGTGCCTGGCCCAGTGCCCGAGGTCTTTGGAGTCGAGTTTCAATGATAATGTTCAATTTCTCCAAACAAGTTCTCTAATTTGTGATGGAGCGCTTTAGTCTTTGGTCCAAATTCAATGGTGGCACCAAAAAGTACTTAGACACCTAAATAATGTCTGACTGTCTTTGCATTAAATAAAACCGCAAACAAATCAAGTGCCATTTATTATAAAGAAACGGCACAAGCACAGATTTTAAGCTAAAACAATAGTTGAAAAATAAGATAAAAAGCATTTTTACTTTGTGAAACATTAGTGAATGTTCAGAGTGAATGTGATAAAATACACATTTGGTTACTCTGCCAAATCACCAGTTAATTAAAAGTCATAGAGCAAACATTTGGAAGAACAGTGAAGTGAAGAAAAGATCTGACAGCATTTGCTACTTGATGTTTTGCTATCTGATGCAATACAATTCATACAGTACTTCCAGAATTAATATTGCTTACACTAGTCTTACTTCTAGTTCATTACATACATTTATTTATTTATTTATTGTACATTTGGGTGGATGGTGGAACGTACAATATTGATGTAGATATAGATGTACTGGCAGCATCTAAAATGTACGTAGCGTGACATTTTTAGAGCTTTAGAAATATTTATGTAAAAATATTTATGGATTATAAGTAATTATGGATTTATATCATAATAAACACAATAGAATCAACCAAAATAGTCATAGATTAAGGTAAACATTTGTTCATGTATACATTGCTTGTGTTAGATGCACTATTTTAGTGTCACTGAAATTAGTTTTTTTTGTGTGTTTCTATTTTCTGATTCCTTTTTAATTTTAGTTAAAGTTTCAATAATTTTGTTGTCTGTTTTTTTTTATTGTGTTTATTATTTAGGATTAGGTTAACTACATTTTACATAAAATACAGTATATATAAATATTAACGATTTCACATTTGTTTTTTGTTTTTTTGTAACACAAAGGGTTGTTCTTTGGTCGCTTATCTATCTATCTATCTATCTATCTATCTATCTATCTATCTATCTATCTATCTATTTTACACATACTTTCAACATTTTTATACATTCGAACAGAATGAATGAATGAATGCATGCATGAATGCATGTCCAAAGAGATTGCATGTTCTAGAGTCATTTGTATTGCTGCTGATAAAAACCTATATTGTATACCTGATGAGTGTCTTCAGGGTGGGAATAAATTCACAGAAAGAGGGTCGTCCGAAAAGGATTTTGTCTTCATTTGGCTAGGGTGCACAGTAAAGCATAGCAAGGTTGACTGTGTCTCAAATTGTATGCATCACTCTCATAAAGGAAGGGGAATTGTGCTGGTTTCTTTCTTGATTTGCATGACCTCCTCATCTTCCTCTGCCCTTCACATCTTTGCATGTTTCTAACATCTCTTTTTCTGACTTGTCTCTGCTTTTTGACTGAACGTGCAGGATTTTCAATAACTGTTTGCACTATGGTTGTCTTGTAGAAAGGGACAAACATTGGGTTGCTTTGAGCCTTCAGAATAATGAGCAAAGCTCTAGAGGATGATTGCATATGAAAGCATATCTCTACACAGAAGTTTTGAAGTCTGATGTCAAAGCACTTGATGCCATAATTATGTATGTGAATAATTTATATTAAATTCATTGTAATTTAATTTAATTTATATTATGCATGCAACCCTGTTACTACATATGTTTCCCAAAAATAAATTATTTACTGACAAATAAATAATCTCATTCAATTTTCTCAGTTCTTATCAGTATTGTATTTTTGATTGTATTCATTGCGCTCAACCAATTAATATATTAATTTAAGGTGTGGGAAATAATTGATCAATAGCTACAAAATAAATATTGGTCAAAAACTAGGACGCCTCTAGAGAGTGACAGCTTACCTGTTACCAGTTGTGTTGTGTTGTATTTAATATTATTTCATTTATTTTTTCGTTTATTTTTTTTTCTAGCATATATCACAATTTTTTTTGTAACAGGCTATAAAAAGTGCAGTCCTTACATAGTATAAATTGAAATAATTGTAATAAATTGAATTGTAATAAATTGTTTTCCTGGTGTTGATAATTAATATATATTTGTTTGTGTTTAAGCACCAGACATTTCAGTGGCCATTTGCTGTAAAATAAAACAAAATACTTATTTTTTAATAGTTTCTGTCTCTGTTTGTGTACCGTCAAAGTATTAAGCCTATTTATCATTTACTATAGTAATTATTTTGGTGGTTATATTATGCATGTAACTCTGTCACTGCCTATATTTCCCACCTCAATATCATTAATTCAATTCTGTTTTTAACAGTTTATTAAATAATCTGAAAGACAAACAAAAACATGTAATATTTAATGTTTTCTTACATTTAAGTAGTGGCCATTTGTTGTATTAATTTTTTAAAAAGCCTTCATTTTTATTAGATTCTGTCTCTGTTTGTGTACCCTGTACAAAATCTGTTTTATCTCCATCTTTGTCTTTTCTACTTAACTTTGTGCTGTGTTTGTCTGGTCTAAAGTATGTTTCCAAAAGGACAAAGTTTGGGTTTCTTTGAGTCTTTAGAATTGTAAACAATGCTCTAGAGGACGACAAGTCTGAAAGCATATCTGGGGGATCAATTCGCCCTCATTAATGATCCCATTTCTGCTTCCACGCTTGTCAGGCCTTTTGAAGCCTGTTGTCTCTCTGGCCAAACACTGAACAAAGCCGCAAGCTCTATCCACGGTCATAGAAATAAGAAGCAACTTCTGTTTCTCACTCTCTCTCATACACCCAAACACACTCTCGCTAATTAAAGCTGTCAGGAGTACTGATAAAAGAACATCAAGCAGAGATGTCCCAGTGTTTTAACAACAACAGCCATTAACTGCTCCACGCTTCCTGAAATATTAGTGATAAAAGAGAAGCGAGACGCATGAGGAGGAGAATCATAATTTACCAGAACAAAGGAAGCGAACTCACGGGGTACAACGCGACACGTTCTTGATGTGAGCGTCTGTGAAAATGACGACCTTCACACGTTTGATCACATTGTGGAAAATGCAGAATGTTGCTACATCACAGCAGTATTAATCACAATCGCTGATTGGTGTTTTTTACAAGGGCTTTCTGGAATGCATTCAATTCCGCTAATTCCTGTAAAGTGTACCTTAATTGGTGCCCAACACATATTTCTGGGGTGTTTAAAATTAATTGCTCAGATTAATATGATTTATTTATGTGCATGAGGTCTGTAGCTGTTCAAGAATTCAAGTATTCAGTGCAATGGGTAAGTTACTGAGTGGAGTGGCTGAAGGGATAGTTCAACACAAATGGTAATCTTTGTCTTTATTTTTTTATGTCATCCCAAACCTATATGATTTTCTTGCTTTCACAGAAAAAAAAGGAGATGCATTATGCCAGGATTGACATCAGACACTAAATGTAACTGGCTATTGCATATTTCACAAACAAATATGAATATGCAAAAGGGTTTGGAATGACATCAGGTAAAAAATGCTATTGTGTGCCATTCCAGTTGGACTTGAGAATGACTTTTAAATTACAATTATTTTCTTGTATTTTAATGGCATTTGAATCGAGGACAGATATATAAAATACATTTACTTAATATATAATATATTTAGATATGTTTAATAAAAATACGTATTATTTAATATACATATTTAATTATATTTCTGTATTTGCATGGAGTTTGAATTGAAGATTAGAGATGTCTAGTCTACTTTTGTCTAGTTAAATTCCCTAGGCATGGAGTTGTAAGTTTACTATACTACAGGCTAATGAAATGTACACTGCCTAATCCTTTTTTTTTCTAATGGGAAATACATCAGGCTCTGCCTGTAAACAAACCACAATGAATCATATACTGAACACAACAGCCAAAAATGTCTTGACAACACTGACAAATCTGACATGCTGAAAGACATAACACTGCTGAAAATATACTATAACAAAGATGGCATTACACATTACACAAAGAGGTTCCACATTTTCTCACAGCTTCTGCAGGCTTACTTAATATTGATTCGGCTGTCGCACTGTTGATGCAAGGACATACCAGACTTGAGCAGAAAGACACTGATTACCCATGACGACTTCTGATTATCTAAGGGATCTTTTCCTGTTTTGAGTAGTGCTCTAATTCACTCTCTCATATCTAAGAGTCATATTATTAGAGTTTGCTAAATCTGTTCCCACATACTGACATTGATACTTTCTATACAGTAGTCATGTCTACATAGTCTAAAATTGTAAAATATGAATTGCCACTTTTCAGTTATTCCAGTGTTTTTATAGTAGCCATATAACATCTAATAAAGAAACAAGATCTTTTTATGTGGGTGAACCTTAACAGTCTAAAATATACCTTGAAAGCACTACTATAGACTTAAAACTCCAGACAAGAGTCATAATTTGTGAATAAACATTTCTTGGTTTCTGATTCTACCTGGCAACTGAAGTGCCACAGAAATAATTTTCTTTGCCTACTGGCTCTGACATTTCTGCCTGTTGCCAGCAGGTCTCAGTTATGTTGTTTTGACTGTTTTGAAAGCAGACTATCATCCAGCGGGACTGCTGTCCCATACGGCGCTGGAGGCTCAGCTGTGAAACTGCACCTTGTGTGTTTACTCTGTGCATGCTGGAAAGTCTCTGATACAATCCGACAACAACACAGCTTTCCCTGCACGCAAAGGGAAATGTTTGTTTCCATTCGCCTGACATACAAATGTGTACCATACACATACCTGTGCTGATTGTGTGCCTTCCGAATCAACCTCCACAGATTAACCCTTAAATGCATTCCGCGGGTCTTTAGCGACCCGGGACATCATTCTCTACCCTCTCCTTCCTTCATTTTGTTAAGTTAGACATCAACTTTCTTAGTATTCCTCAATCTATTAATTATAAACAATATAACAAGAAAAAAATAATAAAATATTGTAGCGTCTGGACCAATCAAACACACAATTTTTCATTTGATTTAACAAATCAGTTATTCATTAGATTAACAAATCGTCACAGTCCCCTCACCCAATAAACTGGGTGCCAGGATGTCTCCAACGACACCAGGCCCCCCCTGGTCCCTGTAGCGAATTAGCGCACAACAGGAAATATGAATAATTAACAATAACTAGTTATAATTAACTATTCATATTTTAGATCCGCTGTAGATAATTAGCTGACCTCTCAGGGTCAGCTGTCTTGTCAATTCTAAGAACGTTATTTTCCTGGTTAAGGGAAATAACTTTCTTACTGTACAGTTCTACAAAAGTTTGTAGCGTAAATCTGCATGATTATTGACTCCGGTTTTGAGTAAACAATGAACACGTCAAGTGTTATACAAGTAAGGTTTTATTAACTACACAGACATTTAAACTAGTCTAACATACTACATACTACATAAACACATAAACTGTCTAACATACACATCCACACACACACACATACAGTTGGTATAAGAAAAGGGTTAAAGCTTAAGCAGTAAAGAACAGCAGAAATGTACATTTCTGGCAACCATGGTGCTATTCAGCAGATCTAAGCCTTCAATAAAGAGAAAAAGGGATACGTCAGGTTCTGAGTTCAAACACACCTTTGAAAAAAGGTGTAACTGATACTTAATGCATCAAATTAATAAGACTAAGTTTGATACTTTGCGAGTCTCGGCGGTCTGAAAGAGTTTCCTGATGCAATCTTAAGGCCCAGGATCTTGCTGAAATTAATTGATGAAAAGAACCAGTTTGAGTCAAAGAATCTTTGGTGAATGGAAAAGTCAAGGCCCAACGAAAGGCCCTGGCACTGAGCCTGATATCCCTGAAAATCGTTTCTCACTTTCATCTTAGCAGCGACCGAACCATCGACTGGGAGGGTCCCTGGAGCAGGGACTTTAAGGTCGGAGAAGATCCCGCCTCTCAAGATGGGCTTATCCACTGAGAACGTCCTGAACCTCACGTGGGGGGTTCTGAGATACATGGCATTTTTTATGGCCCTTTGTGGGAAAGCTGGTAATTTGTCTGGTATAAGCTTGTTAACAATTCTTAAAGCCTCTTAGAACACTAGTATGTTGCTAGAGTGTAACATACAATATCCATTCTCATTAGATCATCCGATACGAATTCATAGAGTACTAGACATGTAGATTTACTTATATAACTGAGTTGTTTTTATTCATAAGCATGAATAAAATATCTATAATACAACAGATTATTACAAAACAGCAATAATATACACAATGTCCTGAAGGATATGTGTGTTCATTCAACGAAAGGTTTTCCTATGAATTAATTAGTAGAAAAGTCCATTTCTGCTCTGCCTCTCCTATAGGGACAAACAGTGGGTTATCCTACTCACATTCCTGCGGGGGTCATAAAACCAGTGATATCATAATTAGTTGTCATGGTGACCAAGGGGGGATGGTGTTCATCAGAAATCCTGGCATCCAGTTTATTGGGTGAGGGGTCTGTGAACGTTTGTTAATTTAATGAATAATTGATTTGTTAAATCAAATAAAAATTAGTGTGTCAGATTGGTCGAGACGCTACATCCCCATGGAAACCAGACACATTTGCTAGACCAGATACATAACGACATAATGCATGTTGAGAATTACCCCTCTCACTACAATTTCTATAGGAAAGACACAGTGCACAGTAAAAATGGACTCTTCTCTGATTAATTAATAGGAAAACCTTTCTTTTAATGAACACACATATCCTTCAGCTCATTTTGTATGTTGTCTTTGAGATTTTATACTTTTTTATGCAGGCTTATGATGGAACCACTCTTTCCTGTCATCTTACCTATATGTAATCCTACCATGTTTAGTATCTATGAATTCGCCTTCTGATGATCTAAACGAGCGTGTATATTATATGTTGGTACATAGGCAATATATTAGTGTCCTGAGAATCTTTATTAATTTCGATTCAAGTTCCATATGTAAATTACCATGCTTCCACACAAAGAGCCAAAAAAAACTTCCCAGTATCTCAAAACTCCCACTTTGAATTCCGGCCTTTCTCATTGGACAAGCACATCTTGAGAGGCGTGAATCTTCTCAAGACCTTAAAGGCCTCACATTCAGTGACCTGCCCAGAGTCGGTGGTTTGGTTGAATTTTGAGAAGATGAACGTGTGAGCTACAATGCTCCAGGACACCCTACGTTTTGTGCCCGGCCTTCGGCCTTGACTTTTCCATTCACCAAGATTCTCTGATGCAAACTGGTTCTTTTTCATCAACCAACTTCAGCAAAGATCAACTTGAACCTTCAGACTGCATCACGCCTCTCTTTCAGACAGACGAGACGTGAAAGTATTCAAACTTAGTCTTATTAATTAATACATTAAGTATCATCGTAAATCACCTTTTTTCTCTTCTCTGTACTGAGTTAAGCTTTAACTCTTTCCTATACCAACTGTATGTGTGTTTGTGTATGTGTATGTTAGACCAGTTTAAGTGTTTATGTAGTATGTTAGACTAGTTTAAGTGTTTATGTAGTTAATAAAACCTTACTTGTATTACACTTGACGTGGTTCATTGTTTGCTAATAACTGAGTCACTTAATCATGCAGATGTATGCTACAAGCTCTGTGTAGAGTAAGAAAGTTATTTGTACAGTAAGAAAGTTATTTCCTTTGACCAGGATATTAACGTTCTTAGAATTGACAGACATTTGACCCTGAGAGGTCAAGTAAATATATACAGCAGATCTAAATATTTATAATTAAATACAACTAGTTATGATGATTCGCTCCAGATTTGGTGAGAAATTCGGGCATGAAAACAATGGTTATGATCTTAACTTAACTGGGCACCTAAGGTGTGCTTGATAGTCAGTTATAACAGGCGGACTTGAGATACGCTGTTGTGTACCTAGTTTGCGGTTGGTCATGCAGAATAAAGTAGGTGCTTGAACTTGGTCACCGGCTATTATAATTGTGAGAGTTTTTATGTATTTCATGCTTAATGGTATCTGTGTAAGGTTAATCTGATTTTAGCGAAGAAACCCTAATTTCAGTATTAAAGCATAAATCTGTTCTGACAAAGCATAAGTCTGAATCTCAGCTCAGCGGCATGTCCAAACCATAATGTATAATGCTTTAGTGAAGAAATCGCAAAATTGCAGTATTGTTTTAATTGTTTCTTTGAAGAAGAAATCTCAGTACAGTTATATCAAGGTAGATTTGAGTGTTGCTCCTCTTTCTACAGCATAAAGGCCTTATAGTTTATAATTAGATTGAAGCAATTCATCTATACTTTGACTGTATATATGCACAAGCCTAGCAACCTGGTGGTCATTACTGTGTTTCACTCGCTGAGTGAAATTAAAGGTGTAATACTGTACTTTAGTATTCATGTGTGAGGCACACATAAGTACATATATGTTTAAACCGGCTTTAAATTACAGTAAACCCATTTTGGTTATTCTTTAAACAAGTGCAAGATGTTTATTGTTAAATTAGAGAAGCACTCACAGAAGTTAGTCTTGAAGGCTGAAAGCACCACGTTCTAAAGCTGTGACTGTTTAACATAGACAGGCATTAAACTGCGTTAATTACACTGGCTTGCATTGGTTACCATGACAACAACTTTTCACAGGAAGCGCTAACTTCACATAGCTCAACCGACGCCATGTTGTAAACAAACCACCTGAAGCAGTTAAGCTAACACGACTTAGCATAGTTTAATCTTAGGCTAAGCTACCAAATAGCTTTAACAATTAGGGGTTAGCACTCTTTAATTGAAGCTTTTAAATACAGCATGTGTGTATGCAGTGTGAAGTAATTTGAATTTAACCTAATCCCTGGTTTCTGATTTTTCACTTTCTTTTCCTTCTTTTTCTATGTTTCCCAATCTTCAATTCGTCTCAGCGAATTTAACTATCTTATATGTATCCTTCCTGAATGCTATTGCTTAGTTACTAGCTAATTAAATCTAAATTGAATTACATTTTAACTGTCTATATAGAGAAGAATCATTACGTTATTGGGTGTTTTTAGTAACACAGTGAATAATGTACTACGGAGGGCGGGGCACACACATGGCATGGCCCAGCATGGGAGCTGAACACGCAGCAGCTGTGACCAGACATGGTGTGTTGCCCAAGACAAATCTTACAGTTAATCACTAGTGCTACTGATTGTTCCTAATACCAGATTGATTACCCTGTTTTAATAATAGCAGTCAGCTAATTTTAAATCAATTTGCATGTTATGCCCCCTTTTGTCCCACTTTGATTTGATGTTCTTTCTGAACCTCAAAAGGAACCAGAGACACTTCTATTTTTGATTTGTTTATTTTCAACATGTGCCCTAATTTTATGACCCTGTTACACAAGTCATCGAGACAAACACTAGGGCATAATTATCGTCCTGAGCACCAAGCAATAAGCACAATCTGAATAGGAATGCTCTCCATCTTCCTTTTCCCTCCTCTACTTCACTTCCTCAGAGGTTAAGCCTGTTGTGAAACATCAGTAAGTTCTGAGTGATAATTTGACAATAAGAGCAGTCTTAAGTCATCAATCAGAACTCTGTTTACGCCCTTTTCAGCAAACATATGCTGACCCAAACCTATCTTAGCATTCACAGCTAAGATAATAACCTAATACTTCAGCTAAGCACACCTGGCAAAACCTAGCTGTAAAACCTAGCTCCACACTCTGTTTGATCTTGTAGTAGTCTCTAGCCCTTACTCTCAACACAAGTTTGCCAAAATGTTGCAGATGCTCAGACTAACTGCCCAGATTGCAGACCAAAGAGGACTGGCCAGGCGTTGTGAGGAACACCCTTCCACCCAGGGCTGACAACCACCTACTGAGCCGAAAGCAACTGGACACAGAGGGAAGAGTACCACAGACTCATGACTCAAGCGAGAGTTATGGCTACAAAGAGCTCACCAAGATCATCATCTTCCTGGCCCACAACCTCATGGGTCTGAAACAGGAGGTAAATGATCTCAAGCAACAGATCACGGCGGTATCCCACAAGGACCCCAGCAGAATGGAGTTACAGAAGGAAATCAATAGATTTCAAAAGGCTCTGACAGCTGCTGAACAGCAAGAGCACCTGGAAAAGGTAGCCAGAAAGGACCTGGAAAGGAAACTTTCCCACACAAAATTACTATTAAAGCAGCAAATTCTGAGCTCTTAGACAAAGTTGCCAGAACTGAGACTCTGACCCAGCAGCTGAACAACCCTCAAGACAAACTTGACATGGTCCAAAGAGAACTCAGGTACTCTTATAGGCTGCAAAAGGAAACACAGTGGGAGAGACACCCTACTCCTGCATCCTCACTCAGCATTGCAAACTCCCTCAGGGTGGCCCCAGCTCCGAGGGGGAGCCAGCACTTTTCTCTTAACACTCAACAGACAGAACCAAAAACCCTCCATACCACAGAGTCCCCCGTAAAGTGTGGCAGACTCTTCCGGTTAATCTGACAACAGCACCCCTTCACAGACCTTTGTGTAAACAAAGAACTGCATGTAGCCAATGCTAACTCTTTAGCAGCCGCACAGGCCTTGAAGCTAGCCTTTACGCTCACTGCTAGCTGTTAGCATCCTACAACACTTAGATAGGCGTGTAAAGTGTAACTTTCAAACCACTCCTCTCTCTCTCTCACTCTCTCTCTCCCCGTCACTCCCTGAATTTCACTTCCTGTTTATGCTATCACCTTCTCTTTGGATTCAGTTCGGTCGGTCCCTCCCCACATACTTTGGTTTTACTTGTGTTATTGTTTATTTTTGTTTTGACTTTATTCTACCTCTCTTTGATTTTATTGCATTTATTTACATTTGTTTAGCACGAATGTACAAATTCAGCTAAATTTATTTTTATTAAATTTGAGATTTAATTAAATCAATTTGTTTATTTACTTTCCCTTTTAGTTTCCTACAGCTATTAGGACCCTTTTTTGTTTTGTTTTACTTTTACCTTATTTTAGTTATTTCACCATCACTATCTTCGCTTTTTGTATAGGATTACAGTAGTTCTAGCAACTGTTGTTTCCTTAATGAGTTATACAGGTTATTAGTAGCCTAATCCCTGTTTCCTCTCTACTTCTCCTCACTCCTCAGTGCCAGGCCTAGTACATTGAAGTGCAGTTACTGTTCAACACAATGTAGGCCAAGATAGAACTAGGAACAATTCCCATTGTTTCTTTTTCTTTTGATCTCTTTTGATGAGGTATTTGGTGTGTCCCTGCTAGTTTAACCACTTACTGTGCGCCCCTGTTTTTGAGCGTTTTCTGAAAAACGACATACCCAAATAAAAATGTCTGTAGCTCTTGAACCCTATGGTCTATATTTATACATCTGGTATTGTTTGAAACTAGACACTTGATCCTTTGTTACTCTGGAGTTATAATAACTCAAAATTAGTATAGCAACAGAGGTAAACAAGGTCAAATGTACATGAAAGTGACCCACAATATCGCCACCAATATCTTTAATGAAATTCACTAATGGAAAAATGGATGAGTCTTTCATGCCAAATGCCTAAAAACACCATAAAGATAAAGCTGAATGTCTGACCATATTTCTATTCAAATTTGAAGATGATACTCCTAAAAATGTAGTTTCTGTAAGCTTTTATAAAAAAAAAAGTCTAGGCGTTTTTTCAAAAAAGCCATTTGGAGACTCCAAATTGACACCTGGTAACCAAATGAGGCAAAACTACATAATGCATATATGCATATCAATTCAGAACTCATCTACCCATGAAACCACACACAAACAAAACTATTTCAGAACAACATTTGAACATTGTAACTAAACAGTTGTAGCGAATCAGCTCATGGAAAATATGAATAATTAACCATAACTAATTATAATTAATTATGAATATTTAGATCTCTGTAGATATTTAGCTGACCTCTCAGGGTCAGCTGTCTTGTCAATTCTAAGAACGTTGGTTTCCTGGTTAAGGGAAATAACTTTTTTACTGTACAATTCTACAAAAGCTTGTATCATAAATCTGCATGATTATGGACTCCAGTTATGAGCAAACAATGAACACGTCAAGTGTGATACAAGTAAGACTTTATTAACTACATAAACACTTAAACTAGTCTAACATACTACATAAACACAAAAACTGGTCTAACATACACACATATACAGTGTCGGACAGTATTCAACCCCCTTAAATTTTTCACATCTTTGTTCTAATTGCAGCCATTTGGCTAAAAATCATTTAAGTAATTTTTTTTTCCTCATTAATGTACACAGGACCCCATATTGACAGAAAAACACTGAATTTTTGACATTTTTGCAGATTTATTTAAAAAGAAAAACTGAAATATCCCATGGTCCTAAGTATTCAGACCCTTTGCTGTGACACTCATATATTTAACTCAGGTGCTGTCCATTCTTCTGATCATCCTTGAGATGGTTCTACACCTTCATTTGAGTCCAGTTGTGTTTGATTTTACTGATTGGACTTGATTAGGAAAGCCCCACACCTGTCTATATAAGACCTTACAGCTCACAGTGTATGTCAGAGCAAATGAGAATTATGAGGTCAAAGGAACTGCCTGAAGATTTCAGAGACAGAATTGTGGCAAGGCACTGATCTGGCCAAGGTTACAAAAAATTTTTCTGCTGCACTTAAGGTTCCTAAGTGGCCTCCATAATCCTTAAATGTAAGACGTTTGGGATGACCAGAACCCTCCTAGAGCTGGCCGTCCGGCCAAACTGAGCTATCGTGGGAGAAGAGCCTTGGTGAGAGAGGTAAAGAAGAATCCAAAGATCACTGTGGCTGTGCTCCAGAGATGCAGTCGGGAGATGGAGAAAGTTGTAGAAAGTCAACCATCACTGCAGCCTCCACCAGTCGGGGCTTTATGGCATAGTGGCCCGACGGAAGCCTCTCCTCAGTGCAAGATACATGAAAGCCCGCATGGAGTTTGCTTAAAAAACACCTGAAGGACTCCAAGATGTTGAGAAATAAGATTCTCTGGTCTGATGATACCAAGATGGAACTTTTTGGCCTTAATTCTAAGCGGTATGTTTGGAGAAAACCAGGCACTGCTCATCAACTGTCCAATACAGTCCCAACAGTGAAGCATGGTGGTTGCAGCATCATGCTGTGGGGGTGTTTTGCAGGGACAGGACGACTGGTTGCAATGGTTGAAAGATGAATGCGGCCAAGTACAGTGATATCCTGGACGAAAACCTTCTCCAAGTGCTCAGGACCTCAGACTGGGCCGAAGGTTTACCTTCCAACAAAACAATGACTCTAAGCACACAGCTAAAATAATGAAGTAGTGGCTTCACAACAACTCTGTGACTGTTTTTGAATGGCCCAGCCAGAGCCCTGATTTAAACCCAATTGAGCATCTCTGGAGAAGACCTAAAAATGGCTGTCCACCAACCAACGTTTACCATCCAACCTGACAGAGCTGGAGAGGATCTGCAAGGAGGAATGGCAGAGGATCCCCATATCCAGGTGTGAAAAACTTGTTGCATTTTTCCCCAAAAGACTCATGGCTGTATTAGATCAAAAGTGTGCTTCTACTAAATACTGAGCAAAGGGTCTGAATACTTAGGACATGTGATATTTCAGTTTTTCTTTTTAATAAATCTGCAAAAATGTCAACAATTGTGTTTTTCTGTCAATATGGTGTGCTGTGTGTACATTCATGAGGAAAAAAATTTACTTAAATGATTTTAGCAATTGGCTGCAATATAACAAAGAGTGAAAAATGTAGGGGGGTCTGAAAGACTTTCCGTACCCACTGATATCACACACACACACACACACATACAGTTGGTATAGGAAAGGGTTAAAGCTTAACGCAGTAAAGAGAAGAGAAATAAGAATATGAAACTATGGTACCATTTGATATTCAGCAAATTTACAGCCTGAAGGAAACATCAGATTCTTAGTTCAAACACACCTTTGTAAAAAGGTGCAAATGATACCTAATGTATCAATTAATAAGACTAAATTTGAATACTTGCACGTCTCATCTGTCTGAAAGAAAGGCTTGATGCAGTCCAAATGTTCAAGTTGATCTTTGCTGAAGTTGGTTGATGAAAAATAATCAGTTTGAGTCAGAGAATCTTGGTGAGTGGAAAAGTCAAGGCTGAAGCCTGGCACGTACTTAAGGATGTCTTGGAGCATTGTAGCTCACATCTTCTCAGAATTCAAACAAACCACCGACTCTGGGCTGGTCACATGGTGTGATGCCTTTAAGGTCGGAGAAGATCCCTGCCTCTCAAGATGGGCTTGTCCAATGAGAAAGGCCGGTATCCCAAGTGGGAGTTTTGAGATACTGGGAGTTTTTATGACCCTTTGTGTGAAAGCATAGTAATTTGCATATGGAACTTGAATCGAAATTACTAAGGATTCTCAGGACACTAATATATATTGCCTATGTACCAATGTATAATATACACGCTTGTTTCGATCATTAGAAGGTGAATTCATAGATACTAAACATGGTATATGTAAGGTTACATGAATGAGTGGTTCTATTATAAGCATGCATAGAATAGTCTAAAAATATCAAAGACAACATACACCATGACCTGAAGGATATGTGTGTTCAATCAAAGAAAGGTTTTCCTATGAATTAATTAGTAGAAAAGTCAATTTCTACTGTGCATTGTGCCTCTTGCTATGGAACATGCAGTGATTTTCCCTGCTTCGCATTCCATTGGGTTGTAAATGTATCTGGTGTCAGGGTTGCCATGGTAACCATGGTCCTGGGCCTTGTTCACAGATAACTTGGCACCCAGTATGTTTATTGGGTGAGGGGTCTGTGAACGTTTGTTAATCTAATGAATAATTGATTTGTTAAATCAAATGAAAAATGGTGTGTCTGAATGGTCCAGACACTACACAGTATTTATTTTGAACGATTCTAATATAACAAGGTGAAACCAAAAAGATGATTCAGTGTCATTTTAGAGTTAATGAACACACCACACTTTTTTTACATTTGTAATTGTAATTTTTTTTTTCTGCTAATTATTATGAATATCCAGTTACTGAAAAACTAAATCAACTATTTACAGTATGTACAGTGTAGGAAGACACTCAAGGCAGTCACTAAAAAGGTTTGTTCTCTGACCAACTGGATACCAAAGTCACTGAAACACAGGAAAGGGAGAGAGAGCGTGTAAACAAAAATCAAACTTGCAACACTGTGTTTACATGTTGTATGCACACACATAAGCATACATAATACTCATACATACACACACACACACACACACAAACGATACTCGTACATACACACACACACACTCAACACACATGCACGCATGCACAAACAAACAAACAAACAAACACACACACATACTCAATATACATACATACACACGCACAAACATGCATACATAAATCATGTAGCTCCCTCATATTTTTCCTCTCCGTTGTCATTTTTATAATCTAAAACAGCTAACATGAAACAAAATCTGCAAACACATGATAAACGCATAAACATTCAAGAGAAAGGTGTTGAAACTTATGTGCTAATGATATCCCTGCATGTCATGCATCTCTCTGGGTCTTTCTGCTGCTGTTCACCACTGCTTCACATCACGCTCTCCAAAACACTATCAAACAGCACACAAACTCTTCTAAAGTCGATGTCCCATGATGGAGAGATTCAGATGCAAGCTTCGGAGAAAGTCCGCTCGCGGATAAACACTCTGTGTAGCGCCGCGACGCCATTCTGTGAACGCAGCGTGCGAACAGACGAGAGCGCACTCAGCTCAAGAATATACACTCACTTTGCGCACGGGTATTCTTCAAGCCTTCTTACGTAATCTACACAAACTGTCAATCACTGTAAATGTCCTTGTGGTTGGCTAACACTTCCATCCATCAAAACTTTGCTGGCTAGGCATTGGCTGGCTTCAAACAGCCCAAAACTGCGGAGCGCAGATTGGCACCTCGTTGAGCCTTTCAGCGACTCCCTCTCTGGTCTGGGTTATAACATCGCCTGTGATTGCAGTAGAGAGACTGGGAGGGCTCATTTTGCTCGGAAGAGACTATTCTATATGAAACAAATGCCATTTCAAAGCTGGAATCGACATTTCTTTGAAAATGGACTCTATCGACATCTATAACTCGAATCGCTCATGTTAACTAAGGAGGATCTTTTGTTTTTTCCCCTATTTTTTCGTTGTTTTGGATTAAAAAGTGGGATGCATTTTGAAGAGTGGACCCTTATTTTGAAATGTTGTGCTGGTGTTTCTTGGTATAGTCCGAGCTGACCAGAACTATAGGCGATGAAACGTAAGTACTGCGTTCACTTTGTACATGCTTAAATAGCCGGTCCTTCAGCATTTATGTTAACCCTTTCCTCTCTGGTGTATTGATTTAAAAACAAGCTCAGAACATGGATCTTGAGTGTTTTAGGTGTCAAATGATACATAGTTTATGATAGTTAATTGAATATTGCTTTAAAACAAAGGTAATTAAAAGCATAGACACACCTAAACATGCCCTTCTGTTGCGGGTTAACAGGTTAAAGAGAGTATAATGGGTTAACAACATCCATTAATTTATTTAAAAATCATGTTTTTATTATAACAAACAAAAAATACATTGTATGAAGTGCAAAGGTCAAAGAAATATAATAGAAATGCAATAAAATTTAGTAAATAAATACATCAAACTAAATATTAATAATAAATACAAACATAATAAATAATTATTATATTATATTATAAATAATTAACACAATAAATAATAAATTTAGTGATAATCTGTGTAAAATGTATGATAAAAGACAACTAGCATTGTAATATAAGGGTGCGTTCACACTTGTAGTTCAGTTCTCTTGGTTCGTTTGGTCTGGACCAAAAAAAGAAAACAATACATTAGGTCCTGGTCCGCTTAGCGTTCACACTGGCAATTTTGACAGCAAATCTAAAGATACCGAACCTAAAGCCATAGTGATACGTTCACAACCTGATTGGTCGGATTTAATAACATATATTTTGTGACGGAACTCACCGAACACCCCAAACAAAAAGTGCGTTAGACTTAAAGCGGCGCTGCGCAGACCAATCGGTGTATGACATCATCGGATACCGCTCATTCTGCATCGTCAAATCATAGTGTCGGAAAAAAAAAACAACATTTACGTGTTGCGTTCATATTTAATTCGAACCACACCAGAGTTCATTTCGAAGCGGACCAAGACCCATCTTTTTAGCAGTCTCGGTCTGTTTGTTTGGTGCGCACCAGGGCAGCGTTCACACTTACTCAAATGAACCGCACTAACAGAGCAATCGCACTAGAGCTCCTTAAATCGAACCAAACATGACAAGTGTGAACACCCTAAAAGAACAATTTACTGATATGGTGTATAGATATGATATGTAATATGTAACAAAGCACTGTTTTTTGTTGTTCAAACAATGGAACCATTTCTCATCCTTAGCTAACTCTGGAGATAGATTATAATACAAATATTAAAATGCATCTAATGTAAAAAATAATAAATTAAAATAAAATATCAAACACACACTGTATGGGCAGAAGTGTTTGGACGCCTGACCATTGCACCAACAGGAACTTTAATGACATTGCATTCTAAATACATAGACATTAACACTGAGTTGGTCCCCCCTTTTCATCTATAACCGCTTCCACTCGTCTCGAATGGCTAAGGCCCTGTTAGTGTAATGGTCAGGTGTCCCAATGCTTTTGTCAATACATTTACATCTGGTGATATGCAACAAAGCACTGGATTTTGTTGTTCAAACAAAGGAAAAACTTCCCATCTCCACATTTGGAACATCGCCAACGCGACACCTTTGCACAAGTTGCACCTCCCTCGCTGAGTGCCAAATATGGGCCAGTGTCCAATGCCAATGTTGTGGACCTCCAGGCTGGGATTGAGAGCTCAGGGGTTAGGGACTTGTGGCTTGTGCTTTGCATTTGGGGGCCAGCCAACCCTGGCTGGTGCCTCGTTGGCTCCCTTCAATGTGACTGCCACTGACAAACAGAACTTCTTCAAGGGCATTGGTTTCTCTTTGAGAAGGTTGCAGTCCCACTTGTAGATAAGCCATGCATTCACAATGCTCAATATGTCAATGATGTACCCAAACAAAGGGAGGTACCAGTGCCGTGCCCTCATTGGCGTTTTCTAGAGGTGCACAAGCACATCAGAGAGACCAATGCCTCCCATGGCTTGATTGTATGCCAGGACGATGGATGGGCAGGGGACATAAACCTTCTGTTGTGCCTCCTTTTTGTATCTTTTCACTGAAGATAGCGGCTCCACCCCACATGCGTTGCTCAGCAGGGTGACACACTTGTTGTCAAAACACTTCACTGCAACGACTCCCTCTGATGAACATAAATCAACAACACCTTGGCCTTGCTTCACCATCTTTTTGTCTCTCATCAATTTTGCACCACATGAAAGACATGGAAATTAGATTTTTTGTGTGTGTGTGTGTGAGTATATATTCTAATAACCCTAATACAGTTTTAAAGTAACCCTTAAATGCATACCTCGGGTCTTTAGCGACCCGGGACATCATTCTCTACCCTCTCCCTCCTTCATTTTTTAAAGTTAGACATCAACTTTCATAGTATTCCTCAATCTATTAATTATAAACAATATAATAAGAAAAAAAAGTAAAATATAAAAGAATGCCTGGTTTCTGATTTTTTTTGTAAAAAGTGTATAGGGTCGCTAGAGACCCGAGGTATGTAAATGTGTAAATATTTTTTCCCTGCGCAACTATATTTGCATATCTGATGAATCAATCTGTGCAATGCATCTTTTTTCCTCAAGGTGGCACTGTTTGATACACAATGATGATGTGATGTTTCACTCATTATTACCAGCAGGCATAAAACAAACAAATATCATCAGCAAAAATGTAACTGGTTTGAATGGCTTTAGTGCAGAGCAATTACTATACGCAATGAAATATAAATGCCACTGCCATTTGATGCTGGATGTGGTGAATAAGCTGCAAGTGATCAAAATATTGAATAAGAAGACATTGAAAACGATAGTTTTGAGAATATGGTTGAGAACGTGAATATGAGGCAGATGCTGAATGCACTGTGGAAGTGCGCTCTAACCATGACGGCTATGGTAAAATCATCTGCTCAAATTTAACCCTTTTAAGTTTCAAAAGGTAACGAAATATGCTTTATTTTATTCTTCTGTAATTGTTCTTAAAATATCAAGAGAGTTTTTTGCTATTGCAGCAAAAACCAGTGCTGGATATATTGGTTATATATGGATATATATTTAAGGGTTAGAAACACAAGATTGTGTACAATATATCTGCATCAGAAGAGAAAAATGTGTGTGCAAGCTTGCATGCATGGTGTGTTTATGTGTGTGGGTGTGGTTGTATAATTAACAATTAACATGATTTACATCACTGAATGTACATTATGTACAATAATGTTTTGCCCTGATGGTACTCACACTTCTCAGTCCGAGGTTGGTGTGCAGTTTCTTCACCAAGTCGAAACTGGTAAAGAAGTTGTCATAAAACACCTCAGTTGCCTCTTTGTGTGTGATAGTGTTGCAGAGTTTTGAGACAACTTTGCCACCTAGGGGGAGGACTTCCAAGCCCAGATGTGCATGCTCTTCCTCTTGACTGTTGAATAATGTTGTGGCCCCTTGGTAAAGGATGAAGTCGTGGATAATGCCAATAGAGCTGACCTGACAGAAGATCTTAAACCCCCACTTATCTGGCTTGTTTTGAATACACTGCCAGAGTTTGCCAGCTATGGTGCCCTTGTAGGCCACCTTCACTTCATCAACACTCTGCCTGTTGGTGGGGGAATGAGAAGGCATTGTTCTCTCAGCATGTCAAAAAGAGGGTGAATCTTATGGAAGCATTCAGTGCAGCCTTCCATCTGGAAGTTGTCATTGAAGTGGACATTTCGTTGTGGCACTTTAAAACGCTTCACTGACATGGTATCAGCCACTGGTGGGAATCATGACTCACAGGCCCAGTAATCTTCTAAAGAGGGAAATTTAAAAACTCACATGTACAGTAAAACTGACAAAAAATCTTTCATTTCAGCAACTGTGGTGTTGACGGAAGTCCCGGTCTGTTGAACTGAGTACTGGTTGGTATGCTCGGATATGTGCTCAATCATCTGGTCAGTGAAGAGCCTCTTCCAATACATAAATGGTGTCTGGACTGACTCTGGAAACATGAAGACAGGCTCGGGCACAGTGAAAGGTAGAATGTCCTTCTTGATCCATGTGGTCTTTCTCATCTTCCTGAACTTTGCAGGATAGGAGGGAGTTTGACAGGTCTGTAGAGACTTCAACAAGCTTGTTCCTATTTCTCTGTTGATTTGGAGGGGGTGTCAAATCTTCACTGGTTTGAAGGACATGATCATAATTTTCATCGTCTGGATCACTGAGATCTTCTACTTCAGAATCACATGAATCAGCAGATAAAATTGAAATAGTGCTGTAGACTGTAGATGTAGGTCTGGGGTGTCCAGAAAATGTTTGACAGTCCATTATGCCTGAAAGAGATTGCACATAATAAGCATTACAATACACAAAAATGACAAACTGTGTCTTGATTAATCAGTGCCTCAGATACAGCTATCCATGAAAGTTTAATTATCATACTGATAAACTGTTCTCCCAACATAGACGCATTGAGATTTAATATAAATTGATAAGAAAAATGGCATGTACTAATAAATATATTGTGTACTGTGTATGACACATTGAATAACACACAACTATGCAATTAGATAACAAGAGACATAAAATATTCAGGTGTGAATGATGAGGTAATTTTACTGTGCTAAATAAATGTAGGGTATCAGACCGAATCAGACAATTTAAGATTCGAGCAAGGACATGGTTAAAACCCGAGGAGCTGAATTACACAGAAATGCAGAAGACAACAGATCCTAGCACTAGCCAGTCCTGAGTCAGCTAACACTCTTTCACAGAACGCTTTTCAACATGAACACAAAAGGAACACACTGATCATAACAACTCAGGAAGGAGATTGTCAATTTTAGGGCAAGAAATCAAGATTAAATGGTCAAAGAGATGACAGCATGACCATCCCATGATAGTAACCACAATCACAAGCTCTGTGGATTGACTTCCCCCCACCTAGGAGACAAAGAACAGACTTTCAGAGATTCCTTACAGACCTCTTAATCTCTGGTCTTCATACATTCACAGAATGGCACAGAAACTGCCTTTCCATGCACCTAAATGACACTAAAAGGACTTGTGAGCAACTAATCATTTCTATGCATAACTCCATATTATGTATGTAACCCACATGTGACTATCAGGTTTTATCATTTATTGTGTGCAGTATGTATTTTGAATAACTATTGAATAGGTTAAGGGTTCATATTCATGTTTAGTATGTGTGTGTTTGAATCTTCTTGCTGAAAACGTTTCTTCCAATCAATTATTTGTCAACTGTATCATATTCTTGTTATAGAAATCATGTCCAAAATTATACTCTGCAAGAGCGGAAAACTCGGACCATGTGCCTTATAAGATAACATTTGATTTAGGAATTGGGAGGAGAAATATACAACACCCCGAGCAAAGACGACATCTAATTGGTCAAAACACCATTTGGGAGGTGTCCAAAAGCCTGGTTTAAATACTCAGGACACCATCAAATCACCCTCCTCTTGCTTTTTTTTTGGTCATGGCTTCTAGCCGTGCTTTTCAGTCATCGTTCTTTTGCGCTCTTTGAGCGTGCTCTGGCTTACACGCCAGCTCCTCCAAAACCATGAGGAGAAACGCCACCTAGTCTCGTCAAACTTTACTTCTATTTCTTTACTTTAGTTTATTTTCTTTTCCGTGTTTCATGATCTGAGTTAAGTTTTGCCTAACGCCACGTCTCCGAGTCCGACCTCGAGTGCCGTCTAAAACTTTAACCTGACCACAACTCTGCGTCTTCAGCCAACACCCAACCACTGGCTTCCCAAGACTGAACTTCCAGCCAATCAGCAACCTCGGGAAACCCCTTTTCTGCAAGACTACAACAAAGGGAACCCCCCTACTCAGGCAACGCAAGTACCTCCAGATTTTATCTGAACTGGTGCATTTAATATAAAGTGTAACCTCATTGAGGAACTCAATGCGAGGGTTAATTAAGTGATTGATGGTTGTTCAGGTCTATGCATTTTCACATATTGCTGTAAACTTGGGATTTCACATTTTCATTCTCTTAAACTAATTATTTCCTTACTTTCTGTCTTTCTGCAACTTGTGTGAATGTGTGTGTTTATGTGTTAGATTAGTTTAAATGTCTTAGATTTCTCCAATAAAGCCTTATTTATATTGAAAAGAGAAGTATCTTGTGTTTTGTGCTTACAAGTTAATGTCTTAAACTGCCGATCTTGTTACTGTGCTAATAAATAGTTTTCACTATACTTTGGATATTAATATCCATTGCAGAGTTGATGTTGTGCGGCTCGTTCAATGAATCGCTGGCCGTCTCAGTGATCAACCGTAAAACAGTGATTCTGTCCAAATTCCCTTTAAAATCTTAAATGATTCCCTTTGAGCTAAATTGACCTGTTTCCCTTACATAAAATATGGACAAATATGTCCATCCATCCTTTAAATTGCAAACTCATAAACATGTTATATTGTGTCAGATTATTGAACAGAAAATTGAATGTTTATAGACAACTACCCATCTAGACAGCTGTAGCTATAGCTATTTGATGTTATTCCAAAAAGGCTTGGATACAATGGCTATTGTAGAAATAATAAGTAGGACTACTAGCTCATATCAAATTATGTAAGGATTAAACTGACTTAAAGACATGACAATCTGAAAGTAAAACCAAATACTGTGTAACTAAGGGTAAAATACATACAATTCAGTGTAGCAAGGAAACTGGCCATATGTTAACATCAATTCATTTGACCCTAACTGGACAACTTGACCGAGCGGTCAAGCACATTTTCTGAGGGAACACAGAGATAAATTTGATCACCATGTTTCTGCCATTCAACAAAATATAGTGTTAGGAGGTCTAGAACATGAAATTAGATGTATAAAAATCTTAACTCAACTTTCAGCATCACTAGCGGCAAGGGTTTGAAGAGAGCGCCAGCTTCTCAAAAACTTCTGGTTTTGTTTCGGCTCCTCAGCAACAAATATACCCTTGCAGCATAGCCACCCAATGGATACAATTGAAATTACACCCTCTATTAAATGAGGGGTATAAAGACAAACAGCCAAAACTGCTGTTTGGTGAGTTTTAATTACAGCAATTTGATGGCGAAAAAAGGTCAACCATGCGGTTACAATGCATGTTAAAGTGTTAAAAGGGCACCACGTCCTGGTCCAGCGGACAACATGACGTTGGTAGCATACATCTATAACCAAGGAGGTCTCAGGTCACATTCCCTTTACAGGATGGCTCTGCACCTCCTATTTTGGGCACAGAGCAAACTCCTCTCACTAAGATGGGTTTATGTGCCGGGCATTCTGAACCTTGGAGCAGACATGCTGTTCTGAGGCAAAGTGGCTCTGGGAGAATGGACCCTACAACATCAGATGGTTCAGGTCTGCCTTCGGGAGGGCAGAGGTCGACCTCTTTGCCTCAGAAAACAACAACTTTCACTGCCCAACTTATTTCTCAATGCAGCGAGATGCCCTGGCCCAGCCCTTGCTTATATGCCTTCCCCCCCAATCGCCCTGCTTCCTCAGATCATCAGATGGGTCAGGGAAGCTCTGGAGGAACCAGGCCGATACCATTGAGGAAGGTCCTTCTCTCACAGGCAAAGGACATGATTTGGCACCCCTGGCCAGAGCTATGGAGCATCCATGAATGGAGCCTCGACAGAAGCCTGTACAGCTCCCAGTGAGAGTGAGCAACACCATTTTAGAGGCTAGATCACCTTCTACAAGACACCTTTACACCCTTAAATTGTCAGTATTTCATGACTGGTGTTCTGCACAAAGCATAGATCTGTGATGTGTCCCATGTGCTAACTTATTGCTGGACAATGGGCACGCCCCTTCCACACTCAAAGTTTATGTGGCAGCTATCACAGCAAATCATTCCCTCAAAGCTGCCCAATCGATCGACAGAAGTGATCTGATCGTTAAGATCTTGAAGAGAGCCTGGGGATTGAATCCTCCTCGTCCCCAGACTGTGCTGACCTGGGACTTGTTAATAGACCTAAGGGCCCTACGGGGCCCTCCCTTTGAGCCACCCCATTCAGCTGAGCTGTGGCCCATGTCACTTAAGACCACCCTCCTATTTGCATATAGCGTTGGTCAAGAGAGTGGGTGACTTTCAGGCACTGTCAGTCAGTGCTTCCTGTCTTGAGTTTGCTAATGACAGTAAAGTCATCCTTAAGCCAAGACATTGTTATATACTGAAGGTGCTCTCAACTCCTTTCAGAGACCTCGTTATCACACTCCTGCCACTCCCCGCTGCAGATAGTGAGCAGGGTCCTAATACACTCTGCCCAGTGAGGGCTCTTAGAGTGTACTTCAAGCGATCTAGTCTGTTTAGACAATCAGAGCAACTCTTTGGCTACGTTCACACTGTCAGTTTTTGGGATTGACAACCGCATTTTTTTGGGATTGCCAACCGCATTGGGGTGGAGAGCGGAGCATTTGAGTCATGCGTCAAAAAACAAACTGACAGGAGCGGCTCCGGTGGAGACTAGGGCTGGGCGATATGACAATATTATTGTATATTGATGATGTCTTACAAGTATCGCGATGTCAATAAAAAAGTCAGTTACAGATGATAATTGCCAATATAGAGAAAACAATTACAATTATATTTAACATAGTCCCATAGTTACCATGTACACATTTATTCACATGAAATAGCATGAATGAAATATTTTGTAGCCTATGCTAGTAGCTAATTAATAGGGAATAAAAAATATATTCTGGAATCACTTAATTTACTTAAGGCCGGGAATCGAATAGGCCTACTCTTTATAAAAATAATTTTTTTTTGCTTATTAATAATGTTATTTTATTTTTAATTCTTCAAGCGCGAGGTGAATCATAAACTTATGTAGCTACCACCGCACGCTGTGTTTCTGAGCTGCGCACATTAACATTTTACATTAGTCATTTAGCAGACACTTTAAAAAAAAATTTTTATTATATCCTAAATAAAAACAAACAGAATAGAAAAAGTAATAGAGCAAATCTTTTTTTTAAGAAAACCAAGCAATAGTAAAATGAATTAGTGCAATTCTAAAAGGGGGAAGTTTTTTTTTTGTTTTTTTTTATTTTTTAGAATTAGAATAGAGTGCTAGAGTTTAGAGGGTCAAATAAAGATGGAAGTGATGTGTTTTTAGCCGATTCTTGAAGTTGGCACAGAGATGAAGATGGCACAGAGGTGTGACATGCATTCTGTTCGGCTCATTAAAACTTAATCTTGCTGCCGCATTCTGGATTAATTGTAAAGGTTTGATAGAACTGGTTGGAAGACCTACCAAGAGAGCATTGCAATAGTCCAGCCTGGAATCTTGTGACTCATGTTTCCGAAAGAAAGGGCCTGATCTTCTTAATGTTGTATAATGCAAATCTGCAGGACCGGGCAGTTTTAGCAATGTGGTCGGAGAAATTTCTGGCTGTTTTTTGAAGGAGTTATGGTTGATGTGCCTTACTGGATGGTGAAATTGTGATGAAACGAGGGGTTTGATGGAACCACAAGCAGTTCCTTCTTGGCAAGGTTGAGTTGATGTTCTGGTAGCCAAACGCTCCACGTCTATCTAGTTACTATTAAAAAAAACATACGGTTTCAAAATAACATAACTGCTACAAAAATGGGTGTTTTGGTATGGATGTGTGTAATTTAACATTGTAAACAAAACACCACGTATCACAAGTTATGTTCCACAGGGCTTTTATTTACACATACATTGAAAACCCCCATATAAACCCCATAGGAAATCTCGAAAGGAACCGTTGCAAATTACTCTTCTGGATTTGACTCATATTTTCCCCCCACTTTATAACGCTGCTTTTATCAGTAATACAATAAAATGTTTAATGAGCAGACTCAACATTCTGTCTTTACTATTTTCGAAGTGACGTTTCAAATTAGTACGGAGCTTGGGCTCAGCAGTTAAATTGTCCAACGAGATTTTAAATCTGTGGTGTAAGTATTTCTGCACAAAAGATGGCAGAACTCTTTTTCCTCCTCAAAACTCAAAAGACTCCGTGTTGTTTTTTATTCATTTACACACTATTATCCTCTCTCGCCTCTCTCTCTTATATATATATAATATATATACAGTGGGTACGGAAAGTATTCAGACCCCCTTAAATTTTTCAGTCTTTGTTATTTTGCAGCCATTTGCTAAAATCATTTAAATTCATTTTTTTTCCTCATTAATGTACCCACAGCCCCCCATATTGACAGAAAAACACATAATTGTTGACATTTTTGCTGATTTATTAAAAAAGAACAACTGAAATATCACATGGTCCTAGTATTCAGACCCTTTGCTCAGTATTGTAGAAGCACCCGTTTGATCAATACATGCATGCGTCCCCCTTTTTTTTGGGAAAGATGCAAACAAGTTTTTCACACTGATTTGGGATCCTCTGCTTCCTCCTTGCAGATCCTCTCAGGTCTGCAGGTTGTATGGTAACGTTGTGGGACAGCCATTTTTAGGTCTCTCCAGAGAGGCCAATTGGTTTAAGTCCAGGGCTCTGGTTGGGCCATTAGAGAACAGTCACAGAGTTGTTGTGAAGCCACTTCTTCGTTATTTTAGCTGTGTGCTTAGTGTCATTGTCTTGTTGGAAGGTAAACCGTCGGCCCAGTCTGAGGTCCTGAGCACACTGGAGAAGGTTTTCATCCAGGATATCCCCTGTACTTGGCCGCATTCTTCTTTCCCTCGATTGCAACCATTCGTCCTGTCCCTGCAGCTGAACAACCCCCCCACAGCATGATGCTGCCACCACCATGCTTCACTTTTGTGACTGTAGTGGACAGGTGATGAGCAGTGCCTGTGTTTTCTCCACACATACCGCTTAGAATTAAGGCCAAAAGTTCTATCTTGGTCTCATCAGACAAAAAAAAATCAGAGAATCTATTTCTCACCATCTTGGAGTCCTCCATTCGGGCTTTCATGTGTCTTGCACTGAGGAGAGGCTTCCGTCGGGCCACTCTGCCATAAAGCCCCGACTGTGGAGGGCTGCAGTGATGGTTGACTTTCTACAACTTTCTCCCATCTCCCGACTGCATCTCTGGAGCTCAGCCAAAGTGATTTTTGGGTTCTTTTTTACCTCTCTCACCAAGGTTCTTCTTCCCCGATAGCTCAGTTTGGCCGGACGTTCAGCTCTAGGAAGGGTTCTGGTCGTCCCCAACGTCTTCCATTTAAGGATTATGAGGCCACTGTGCTCTTAGGAACCTTAAAAATGTTTTTGTAACCTTGGCCAGATATGTGCCTTGCCACAATTCTGTCTCTGAAATCTTCAGGCAGTTCCTTTGACCTCATAATTCTCATGTGCTCTGCCGTGCACTGTGAGCTGTAAGGTCTTATATAGACAGATGTGTGTTTTTCCTAATCAAGTCCAATCAGTATAATAAAACACAGCTGGACTAAAATGAAGGTGTAGAAACATCTCAAGGATTATCAGAAGAAATGGACCGCACCTGAGTTAAATATATGAGTGTCACAGGAAAGGGTCTTACACAAATCACAAATAAAAAATAGATCCAAATGTGAATGATATTAAAAAAAGATACACGTTTTTTTTTTTTAATAAATCTGCAAAAATGTCACCAATTCTGTGTTTTTCTGTCAATATGGGGTGCTGTGTGTACATTAATGAGGAAAAAAACTTAACTTGAATGATTTTAGCAAATGGCTGCAATATTGTTAAGAGTGAAAATTTTTAAGGGGGTCTGAATACTTTCCGAACCCACTGTATATATATTATTAAATATTTTATTATTATTGGTGTACCATAGATATTTTCGTAACTTCCATGTGGTATTCCAAGGCTGTGCAGTTAAGCCAATAATAATAATAATCATTATGATTATGATTATTATTATTATTATGGTCCACTGTATTATATAATGGAGCATTAATAACTCCATTATAACCAAAAGTGACCTTTCATTAGTAATGCAAAATGAGGAAAATTTATCTGGGCTAGAAACTACCCATCTTTTTCACATGCTTTCTGAATTGTGCATTATTTCTGGCTCACCATATGGTTGATTTTAATCAGTGATGTCTAATCCATTTTTCTAATAATTGTTTTACTGTAGCTGTGTCATATTAAAAAGGATAAAAAAATGCAAGAAAGCTAGGCCTTGTTGTCCTAATATCTTACCACAGTACTATAACTGTTTATTTTCATTTATTGTCTAGCTGACATAAATTAAGTCTGCAATATGTTCATTTATTGCCTTTAGCACGCGTGAGGCATTCATAATCCCACTGTCATTCAAGACAGCATATCCCCAAGTCAAATGTCAAGTTAAAATCATAAAACAAAGAATATTAGGACCTTGATGCATTTTCCCCAAATACATCTGCACTTAAGACACCCACACTCACCCTGCGTTTGACATTTGCCATGTTATTTTCAACCAGTCTGACTGTGTTAAAAAAGCAACATAAATAACGGATGTTACACACCATTACCATGTCAGAAACAAAAGCTCTACCACTGTAGCATCTTCTCCAAAACATATAAATTTGTTTGCACTTATTGTAATGTTTATTCGCCACTTGATGTGTCTGTGAAATGCTTTACTTGGACAAAAAGATTATATAGTTTCATAACATATCTCGCACTCAAAAAATCTTTGAGCATATGCCACATCTCTCAAGGAGAGCCGCAGGCCCTTCATAACTTTATGATCTTTAAGGCACGAGGGACAAAATGTAATTAAAGGAAAAACAGTGCAACTTTCAAAGACAGTGATGCCGGAGCAGGAACTGTAGCTAGTAAGTTAGTGGAAAAATACTCCCAGAAATCCCAGAGACTCACTAATTCCCCACAGGATTTACCGTTAGCCTGACCATGGAATGATGAAGCCCCAGCAGACTGAAGACCACGGAGACATGGAAATAGAGCAGAAAAGACAGAGACAAGTACAATGAGAAGTGTCGTGTAGTTCTTGTCCTTTCTCAAAGGTTTGGTTCAAGAATCATTTTGGCGATGCAGCTGGAGTCCTTTCAGCTCCACTTCAGGGCAGAAAACAAGGTAATTTATGACTTCTCTAGAAGCCGGATGATACACATTTGTCTTGAAGTATCTGGGTCTTGGGGTCTGGAGAGTTTGTACCAGCCATGATGTATCACCTAATTGGGTGAAAATCTGCCAAGAACAAGTCTAGATCATATTTTACCACCCAAAATATATGTTGTACTATCTTTAATTTGTGCTGATGTCGAGGATCCAGGTGGCCATGACAGAGCCATATAGTGACGATCACCAAGATGTAGGTGTGGATCCAGTGTCCAGAGGGCGAGCTGAAGTGACCGAGTAAGGAGGCGGAGCCTCTCAAATTCTGTCAATTTTATTACGAAATTCAAACAATAAATAAATACTGTTTTGGCTTCTCTTCATCTTTAATAATGTAACAAAATGAATTGTGTCTTATGTAACACAAGATGAAATTAACTCTAGAAAGGAGCATTTTGCTAAATATATGCACACTATTACATATTCATTGTCTTATTTTTACTTAAAGGGGTGGTTCACTGGGTTTTTTCTAGGCTTGATTGTGTTTATGGGGTGCAGTTTAACATGTGTTTAAAAAACACATTATTTTTCACATAATTTACCTTTATTCCACACCTCTCTGTCCCTTCTCTGAGAAACAGGCTGATCATTTCCTTCTTTTATGAAGCCCCTCCCTCAGAAATAGGCGATGGGCTCTGATTGGTTAGCTAGCCCAGTGTGTTGTGATTGGCTAATCCGCCTCTAGTGCGCATATAAACGTCCCGCCCCTCACCTCTGCGGCATGTGCTCCTGCTGTATTGTAAACGATTCCTGCCACAGTTAATTAATATCGCTTATCAGTTTGAGCCTGATTGAGAAGCAGAGGATATTATTGAAGAGGATCGTGCAGAACCTGTGCAAGCATGGCTTTTAATGGTAGGCCTATGTTTTTTGTTTATTGTTGTCTCATTCTTTTAGATACGCTGTTATTTGTAAATGCTACTGTTTATGTTAGCTTTTAATATACAGTTTCATCCTGATTAAAACTTTAATACAGTACGGCAACTGCACGCGCGTCCATGATTAACGCTTCTCATAACTATGGGACAAATAAGGTATAATTGTAACAGTTCAGTGTTGGAGGTGAGCTGAATGAGAGAGAGAGAGAGAGAGATGCAGAGCAGGGGGACGCAAGAAACAGTATTGAGAACGCTGCTTTTGAACATTGATTTTGAAACTTGTGAATCCATTAGAATCGTTAGAAGACAGAAACGCAATTCATATATGAATAGATTTTTACGTGCACGTCTAGTTTTCTCTTCCTCTTCTCTAAAGCAGCACAGCATGGACTCGCCCCCTTTGCTGCCTTTTCCCGAGGGCGGGGTTATCTGGGTTTGTGATGTCATGAACACGGGAAGTAACTTGTTGTAGTCCCTACAAGCCATTTTTGTATTAAACTGCCAGAATTGAAGAGACTATCTCCGTTTGCATTGAACTTCAGCTTTGTAACTTTGCAGATATGTTTATGCTCAAACAGCAACATTAGACACTAACTAACGTTAAAAAAGTGAAATCGCAATGATGTGAATGAATGAATGTGTCTCTTCAATATACAGTAGGCTATGTTTGAATAAATCCATAATGAAAGAAATGTTATAATTAACAGAGATGTTAAAAACATGCTTTGATTGAATTGCATTTCATTGAATGAATATATGAAAAAATAATACAATGCTCTTCTATAATTGATCTAGGTATAAAAAAAAACAGAGATGTTAAAAATACGCTTTGAATGCACTCCATTGCATACTTAAGTAAATAAACATACTGTCACTGGGGTTAGGTAGAGGATGGAGAGAGGACTCAGTATTGCAGAAAGGGTTTTAGTGGTTAATAAAATAACAAAACGGTACACAAACTACACGGGGGGGAGGAAAAAAGGCCTGCAAGGCAAGGCAACGGCAAGGCAAGGCAAGGCAAGCAGGATTGGGACACTCCAGGATCGGACGAGACGACCCTGACGCACGACTGCACACACAAGGAGAATAAATGGAGAGCAAATGAGGAAGGTAACGAGGGACCACATGTGGGGCAAATTAACTAATAATCAGGTAACAAGATGGGAGGGGTCAAGACAATTGACATGAGCACATGGCACACCGAATCAAAGACAAAACGCCATGTGCTCACACAAAACAAAACACAAGCACATGGGCAGCAAAACAAATCACAAGCCATGTGCAAGAACAAAAGACACGAACACGCAGCTAAAACTCATAAGCCGCGTGTTCACACAAAACAACAAGAAAAACACGCGGCTGAACACAAACCGCGTGCATCACAAAACACAACACACGTGGACAGAAGAGCGCACGGCCGGAGCGAACTCGAGACCGCACGCTCCCAAAACAGACAGAACATGGAGCGCGAGTGACCGGACCCCGACACGAAACCGAAACTCAAAACATGAGTGCCGGGATTTGAACACCACGCTCCAACATGAAACAGTACACGCAGATGAGAGTGCACGGCTCGAGCACTCTCGAAGCCGTACGCTCACATGAAAACAATGACATGACGCGAGTGTCAGGGCTCTGTCACAAAACCATGAATAAACTAGACCGACGTGACAGAACCCTGACACATCATGAATATACTATATATAGATATCATAGTATATAACTTACATATACACAAATAAATTATATAATGCTATGCGCCACATGGTTACTCACTACACTACATGTTTATTTTGATGACTGATGACTTATGATCTAGGTATAAATAACACAGATGTTTAAAATATGCTTTAAGTGCATTGCATACATAAGTAAATAAATAAAATATCATGATCTGTTTCAATACATCCATTTCCACTTCTACTCAACTTCATACATCTGTTTATGACAATATTAAAAATAATTGGAACCAAGTTTAACAATGGAGTTGCACACATGCTTAAAGAGACTTGTAGGTTCTTCTATCTGTTTGTCTTGGCACGAAAACACATTACAATACCCTGAATTATCCTCTGTCCAAAAACAATGCAATATGTTCAGCAAACAAAACAACAACACTGTTTATTCAGGCTCCAGCAAGCACTCGGCCAGCATTAAAATAAAGCGGTGCCTCCCACAAGTTCAACTGTCTGAGAAATCAAATCTCATTTGGTGCATACTGTAGATCACATGTGTGGATCAGAGATATGAGCTATTCTCTTTGACAAAGCGTCAGGCATGGTATTGAGGAAACAGGCCTGTCATTGATTATTCCTCAGCAGACTTTCAGGCAGCTGTCGCAGCTCTGGCCTGAGGCTTGCTTTGCGGATCAAGACGGACCATGGTGGGCTAAGGAAACTGAGAGAAACTAGCAATGCTTCCTATTAGACCTCTGAAGCATGAGAAGGGCTCATAAATAGACTTGTGCCTGCCCAGACAGGTCAACCCCCCCTATTAATCTCAAAGGGGGAACAAAGTTGGCCTTTACTCTATAGCACCACACAACTCTGTATTGCTACATTTGTGCTTTCAGAAGCAAAGAGCCAAGGTTGACGTCTGCAACAGAGCTGGAGTGGAAACATCAAACAAAAATATGGAGAAGGAAGCTGAAGAAGTAGAAATGCTTTTACACCATAAACTTTGAAGACTTCTCTACAAGAGGCCTCAAGTCTTTCAAACAGATTCAGCATGTGTGTGTTGCCATGGTGAACGTGATTTCACCAAGTACAACATGTTCCTGGATCAACATCATTTTTTTGATCCTCAAGAAGCAGTGTGTTGCATCTCCATATTTCCAGAGTCTGTTGTCATATAATCTCTATAAACAAACAGCAGCTGGAAACAATAAGTGTAAAGGCACATTTTAAGTCCAAACGCCCAGAGTTTTTGTTAAGCTTGACTCATAACATTCACATAATAGTTGACATCCAATAAATGTGTTTTCAATACTTGATTGTTTTCCTCTGATGGGATGGAATTAAATTCCCTCACTGATTAACATGTTCACTGTTTCCTCCTAATTAGTCTGCTAATTGCCCCCTTTCTCAAAAATTAATCTGTGCATTCGATTGGTATTGCACACAAATGAGTCCTTGCAGGTCCGATTGAATAGGTCCCATCTGTTAGAATAATATAATGTAAAACTATGTAATGATTTAAAAAATATAGGCATATAATTTAATGCTATGACCAACATTTGGTTGAGTGTAGAAATAGAAATGTGTATTTTTTTTCTGTACACATGCTATATCTTTCCTCACATTCCAGATCTTCATGTTGCATAAAACATCAGTCTCTACATCATTCATCAGTGCAAGCTAGAATGTTAAAAGGTCAAAGCCATTTCTATGCTGATTTTTACTACTAAAATATAAAATAAAAATGTCTTACAATATACATGTGTTTCATATATGTGTTTATTCCCCTTCTGTTTAATAAACTTGTGATTTTACATCTAGGTTTCTTCTCAGACTTGATAAATATATTTATTTATTTCTATGACCTTAGCCAATACTTGTTTCTTTTTGGCTACAGAAGTTCCAACCACTAGAGGAATTAATTATAAACTCCAGAGTAAAATCAACTTTTTGCAAACCCTCCTAAAAGACATTTCTTTCTGTTTTAATACACCTGTCAAATTCTCTTTAGTTTTCCAGGTTGCATGAGACATCACTATAACATTTTCAACATATTTATTTCTATCTATATCTATCTCTCTCTCTCTATCTATCATCTATCTATCTATCTATCATATATCTATCTACTATCTATCTATCTCACTTCCAGTGCGGGTGTTGAGCGTGAGTGGATGGAGTGGTGTGAACGTGTGAGTGAATCTTTTTTTCTCTCTTTATTCTCTACGCTGGTTTTGTTTGTTGTTTGTTTGTGTTTTCCCCTTTCCTCGCTGTTGTGTTACACCTAGGGTCGCGTGCTATCCGTTTTTAGGAAGCATGTCGGCCCAGTGGGTACAGGTTTTGTGCTCACTCACGAGACGCCACGCAATTAAGGTGGCATCCGTGCTGCGTGTGGAGGACTGTTGCTTGGCCGTTGGGGAGGTGGTTGGACACTCAGGTGTTTTATCCGCTTCCAGGATGAATAATGCGATTGTGGTTTTTCTGGATAGCGTAGATAAAGCGAATGATTTGGTAGAGCAGGGAATTGTAGTTGGAGGAGAATTTGTTTCGGTCCTACCACTTTCTTTACCTGCCAAAAAAGTAACTCTATCTAACGTGCCACCATTTGTGAGTGATGCGATTTTAACGCAAGCTTTGTCACATTATGGCAAGTTGGTGTCGCCAATTAAAAAGATACCAATCATCTGGCGAAATCGCCAGATGATGCTGATTTAGACTTAACACTTAACTTTCGGATTGATGATTTCAGCTATACCATTTTTGTTACTACTGGAAAGATTAAGTGTTTTGGATGCAGAAAAACTGGACATTTAATTCGAAACTGCCCAGGTAAAAATATTGAAGGCGAAAAAGAGAATGAGAATGCGCAAGGTAGCGAAGATAACAGTGTAGTGGAGGCTGCTGTAGCAGTGACAGGAGAAGGCTCGGCTGTGACAGAGACCGTTGAAAACGCTCCAGGGGAGATTGAGGCAGAAGCGGCCTCATCTCGGAGTGGGCAAACTGAGTCAGTCCCTAATGACATGCCCGCAGCTACCGTTTCTAGTGACTCAATGAGTTTGGTTCCTCTGACAGATAAACAAAAGGAAAGTACAACCAATGAACAGATGCAAGTTGCTGTTAACGAAATTTGTGAGGAGGCACAGTTAACAATGGAGAAAGAACAGCTTCTTTTTAAGACCCCTCAAAAAAAGAAAAATGAAAAACAAGTCATTAGATGCGAAAATAAGCAAAACTGACGAGTTACAAGGTAATGAAATGCAGGACACAGAGAGTGACAGCGATTCCTCTGAATGCAGTGTGAGTCTCTTTCAAAGGGAACCCATTACTCATAGTTATGAACTTGAAGACATACAATTGTTCCTCAGATCAACAAAAAATAAGAGAGGAGTACAAGTACAAGAATATTTCCCTGATCTGAAGCAATTTGTTGATATAGTAAAAAGTCTGATGGCCAGAGACTGCTTTACCAACAAATTAGTATATAGATTAAAAAAAAAATTGTGAGGAACGTCTGCATTGCTCTAAATAATGATACTGTTTGTTATGAAGACTAAGAATAGCTTTCTTCTTTGGCTTGGTAAGATGTATCTTTTCTTATTTTTCCTTTTTATAATGAGTGAGGTGCATCTTGCTTCTCTGAATGTTAATGGTGCAAAGAATTAAAAAAAAAGAGCAAACATTTTTGAAGAAATTTAACAGAAATGTATATATAACTTTTTTACAAGAGACACATAGTAGCTCAGATAATGTTGTTGATTGGATGAAAGAATTCAGTGGAATATCTGTTTTAAGTCACAGTTCTACTCTAAGTGGTGGAGTTGCCATTTTGTTTAGTAGGAATTTTAAACCAATTTCATATGATGTAAATGAGATTATTAAAGGTAGACTCTTAAAAGTTAGAGCTACTTATGAAAGTTTTGTTTTGGTACTTATTTGCAGTTATGCTCCAACTGCACCTGTGGAAAGATTATTGTTTTTAGATACCCTCTGTTCAACTTTACAAAATTGCTGTACTGAGGAGTTTTTGTTTTTAGGGGGTGATTTTAATTGTGCTGAACTTGATATGGACAGAAATCATGTTGAACCTCACATGGTTCGTGTAAACATTTAATTCATTTCATTGAAAAATATGATCTATGTGATGTTTGGAGAGCTCTAAATGGTAATGAGAGACAATATACATGGGCTCACACACGTGATAATTGTTTATTTTTAGCCAGATTAGACAGGTTTTATGTTTATAAGCACCATTTGAACATGTTTAACAAATGTTATATCACACCATTACCATTTTCTGATCATAACATGGTGAGTTGTAAATTTATTTTAAATTCAGTAAAACCTAAAAGTGCATATTGGCATTTTAATACGAATCTTTTAAATTATAATTTTTAGGGATTATGGTAAGGTGCAAATAAAACAGTTGGCACAGCAATACACTCGAAATGTCACAAAAGATTTAACTCACTCATTAGAAGTGCTTGAAAAACAAATAATGGATTTGCAGAAACTGACTCAGACCTCAAGTGATATTAATTGTTTGGAAACCTTTTTAAGGAAAAAAGCTGAATTTAAAGACCTGCTAGATCATAAAACACAGGGGGCACTGATCCGGGCAAAATTTTTGAACATTGATCAGATGGATGCACCTTAGAAATATTTCTTTGGCCATGAAAGGAAAAATGGACAAAAGCGCATAATTCACGCCTTACGTTCTGAGGATGGTATTTTGCTATCTAATCCCAGAGATATTCGTGAAGAAGCAATGTGTTTTTACCAGTCCCTGTATGGAAGTGAGCTTGAGCCTGAAGATCGGGGAAAAAATGTTTTCCTAGAAAATCTTCCAAAAATCTCAGAGGAGTCCAATAAAGAGCTGGACAGTGCCCTGACCTTAGGAGAGCTTTATACAGCACTCCAGAGTATGGAGTCTGGAAAAACTCCAGGTATGGATGGGCTGCTGGTTGAGTTTCTGAAAACCTTCTGGTCTGAGATTGGAGTGGATCTGCTGGAGGTGTTCAATGATAGCTTACTGAAGGGTGGGTTGCCGTTGAGCTGCCGAAGAGCAGTGGTTACTCTTCTCCCAAAAAAAGGAGATCTCACTGAGATTAAAAATTGGAGGACAGTCTCACTTTTATGCAGTGATTACAAATTACTTTCAAAAACATTGGCAATCAGGTTGGCTAAGGTAATGGGACAGGTGATCTATCCGGATCAGTCTTACTGTCTACCTAGTAGGTCAATTTTTGATAATATTTCTTTTATTAGAGATATTATACAGGTTTCTAAAATACTTGATATCAAATGTGGTCTGTTGTCCTTAGATCAAGAAAAAGCATTCGACAGAGTGGAACGTTCATATTTATGGAATACCTTGGAAGCCTTCGGTTTCCATGAACATTTTGTATGCTAAAAATTCTTTATAGTGACATTGAGAGTGTAGTTAAGATTAATGGTGGCTTATGTGCTCTATTCAAGGTTAATAGGGGAATTAGACAAGGATGTTCATTGTCAGGTATGTTATATTATATTGCTATTGAACCACTACTCCAGCAAATTAGGAAGAGGTTGGATGGGTTAAGAGTACCACAGTGTGATTTGAATTTTTGTTTATCAGCCTATGCTGATACGTTATAATAATAATCAATAAACAAGAGGATATGCATGTCCTATCGAAATTAATAGAGGAATTTGGAAAATGGTCTTCAGCAAAGGTTAATTGGAAGAAAAGTGATGCTTTGTTATTAGGAGATTGGCATGATGGAAAACCAACTCTACCTGAAGGTTTATGTTGGAGTAGATGGGGCATAAGATATATTGGAGTGTTTTTAGGAGATGACAGTGTTTCACAAAAAAAAACTGGGATGGAATGTTAAAGAAAGTAAGAGGTCGTCTAGACTGGAAATGGCTTATTGTCACTTATAAACACTTATTGTCAATAACTTGGTTGCCTCACTTTTATGGCATAGACTGGCATGTATTGACCATCCTGCAAAATTGATGGCTGAAATTCAAGCGGTCTTTGTTGATTTATTTTGGGATAAACTTCATTGGATCCCACAGAGCATATTGTATTTACCTAAAGAGGAAGGCGGTCAATGTTTAATTCATTTACAAAGCAGGATTGCAACTTTCCGGTTACATTTTATACAAAGACTTCTAGATGGACCGGTGAATGTAAGCTGGAGGGCTATCAGTTGCAGTATACTACAGACTGTTGGAAATTTTGCTCTGGATAGATCTCTGTTTCTGATGGACCCCAAGAGTTTGAACCTTTCACAGCTGCCTCTTTTTTATCAGAATATTTTTAAAGTGTGGAGTTTTTTTCACATCCTGAATACTGAGAATTTTCATTCCATTTACTGGTTATTAAGGGAGCCTCTGATCTGCAAGGCAAGACTGGACATTTCTTCTTTCACTTTTTACCGGGTTTCAGCAAGGCACTACAAAATTCAGGAGTTTTTGTTATAGGTCAGTTACTGTCTTTAACTGGACCTCATTTTAAGGACACAGAGGCTATTGCAAAAGGACTGGGACTCCGATCTATTCGCTCAATTACTCATTTTTTATCTAAACTGATAGAGGCATTTACAAGTGAAGAGAAGCTGATTCTGGAGGACTTTTTTTCAGGGAGTAATATCCCTGATAGTGAAGACCCTTTCCACTGTTTGACAATCCAACCGTTCTTTGAAGAATGTTCAAGTATTTTATTAAAACAAGAACAATCTTTTTCTGTTGATTTCTTTTCTTGTACAGGAAGGGTTTTGTGTAAGATGTGTGTTCTGATCCTTAACAAGAAAATGCTTGACAAAAGAGTTGATACCCCATGGCGTTCAGTTTTTAAATTATGTGATGATGTAAAACCTGAATGGAGAGTGTTATATAAGCCCCACCATTATCAAAGAAAACAGGGAATTCGCAATGGAGAATTCTCCATGGAGCCATTGCGGTTAATTCTTTTATTTCTGTTTTGGATTCCAATAATAACCCTGTTATAATGTTATAAATTATATTCCACCTTTTTATTATATTGCATAAGTTATCTAATAAGTTAAATGCAGACTGCGATTGTGACCTTTTCCCACTTATAAATCCAATTTGCTTCTGTAGCTTCTCACTATCTCAAAGTCTTCGAGATAAGCCTCATTCCTACAGTGAAGAACAAACAAAGCCACTAACCCTACTAAAAAGGCCATCTATTTAGGTTTTTCCATTCTCCAAACAATTAATATGTGATCTGGGGGTGGTGCAGTGTTATTCATCTCAAGAGGAAACTGCTCTAAGTATGCAATCTTTAGGAGCTTTGTGAAAGATTACATATCGCTGCTTTCATAAAGGTGCCATTACTGTCTGGAGAATAATGGGACCCGCTAATTTGGCACTTTGACCTTAAGCTGTTCATCATAGAGTGCAGAGATGAGATGACTGTGTCAAGAGAGAGAGCACATTATTATTTGGCCAGAGGGACTGGGAGGCTAATGCTGGGAGAACAGATAGCAGTACATTCTCTGAAGACTTGGGCTCCACACCAGTGCTTAGTGGCTAAAGGACCACTGTCATTTTCCAGAAATGATACCGAAAGCAGCGTACAAAGACGATGGCCGGGATAGCACAAAGAATAAGATATGATCTGTACCTACTGGCTAAAGAAATTAACAACACAGCAGGAATGCTGATCAGTTCAGATGAATGAAATTCAAGCAGCAGGATCATATTCTGATTGAATAAAGTAGGATAGAACACTGCTAACATTGATATAACTGGGGTGGGGGGGGGTGTCTATGATAACCCCGCATGCAGCTACTAAAAAAAAATGCTACAGTTATTTGGTTTCAATTAGACTTATCAATTTCCAGTGGTCCTTTAAAAATGTTTCTGATGCAAGTTTGGCTGGTTCAGTTTGCTGACCATCTGAAATGACCATCAAATTCACCAGTATGAGGCATGTTTTGAGCTTTTTCATGATCAAGCTGGTCCTCGAACAAAATCAACAATAACAGCATAGAGCCAATCTAAAATGAATTAAAAGCATCATCTCAAAATCCCACTAGTCCAACCTGTACCAAAAAAAAAAAAAAGATGTAGAAACAATTTTCACTCAGAAATTGGAAGTAAATTTCACAAATAATTACAAAAAAATGGCAAGTTAATGACGTAATGTTAATGATCTCAATTATACAATTCTAATAAGAATAAAATTATTAACATAACACCCCCCCCCAAAACCATATTACTAAATAGTTAATATTTTCATTAGCTAAAACTATTTTCTATTTTTCACATATATATATTGTTGTTTCTCAACTAATAAATAAATAATTAATTAATTTATAATATTTTACACATATATATCATCATCTTTAAAACCAAATAAATTTTCTCAGCAAAACTGTATCAAATATTTTATAATATTTGATGCTCGATTTCTGTTAAATCAAAATCTACACTGAAAAAAATGGTGTAGAAACAATTTTCAGTCAGAAATTGCTAGTAAATTTCAAAATTAATTGCAAAGAAATGGCAAGTAAAACATTGAATTCAATGTGAACTGTTGAACGAAATACTGAAACTGTATTTCCTTTTTATAATAAAATTAAAATAAAACAAAATAAAATGATGATAAAATGTTTCATTTTTTGTAATGTTTCATTTACTTTTTTTATGGAAGAGGATTAGGATTAGATGATTATTCTTGACTTTATTCTCATAATTTAATTTTAATGTAATTAATTGAGATTATTCTCAACATTTTAATTGTTTTGTTTTTTTTCTCGAAACACAACAACTTTTTTCTCGTAATTTAATGAGTTTATTCTCAACATTTAATTTCGACTTTTTTCTTGAAATTTAACAAGTTTAATCTCGCATTATAATGACTATAGATTTGTTTTTGTTTTTGTTTTTATTACTGCTTGGCCCTAATCCTCTTCTGTAAAAACAAGTGAAAAAATATGCCATTGAAAATACACATTACAGACAAATTCTCAGATTCTTAATATCTCATGCAGTATGTTTTTTTTATTTAATTTTATTTTATTTTAAATTGGAAATGAGAAACGAATGCATGCCATACCTTTGTTTTACCATGGATATAAATCTCAATAAATCTCAAATGCTCCTAAT
>JADLZN010008809.1:143778-383778 GCA_018155175.1 Sinocyclocheilus anophthalmus | reverse complement strand
TTGAGCGAGGCACTTAAACTCCATCTGCACCTCAACTATACTAGTTGTGACATTTTGTTTTGTCTGTGTGTCAAACAGAGTTATGGGCAAAGGAAATAAATTAAAGCTGTGCTCAGCTGGCAAACTATAGAGTTAATCTTATAAAAAAAATTAAAGTCCTTAGGTTTACCAGCAATCATTATTAGCGGCATAACACAATCTCTCCATGCAATCAGGAGAGCATGTTTCTTTTATGAAGAGAATAATGTTCCATTCTCTTTTAATTTTTTGGTTTGTTTAAACTCAACGTTAAATCAAAAATAGTTCATGTTGTTCTAAAGAAAAACGTTTTTATAAATCTTATTTTTATTAATCATAATTACTTGCTCCACCTATTAAACTTTTCATATGACGTCACTTGGGTTACATATAAATAATATAATGTTAACTTACAGTTATAGGTAAACCAGCCTTTCAGTCTGTACTCTATAATAAGTTTGTACATGGAGAATTGTTCCGGGACCTTTAAATAAAGATGATTATTTGCAAATATAACATCAGTAATAGCTGTGTCTCTTGAACATTCATGGGCCGGGAGGTTGGGGTAAAGTTTTGACTGTAGCAGAAGATTATAGCTGGCTCTGTGCCGCAGCTTCACTTACATATTAGTTTTATATACCCGCCCGAATCCACGCATGCCCTTCCTCCTGAGATTTCTACACAGTTTGAACTGGTTACTGTTTGAATACTTTACTTTGATTGATTGATTGATTGATTGATTGAGTGATTGATTAATTGAATACAAATGCATTTGTAACAGTTATTGCGGGGAAGAAGACTATTTTTTTATCCATTTTTCATCAAATAACTTCATTCATTCTTCATTCAATACATTCATACATTTATTTCATATTCATTCATTTGTTTTTATATTCTTTTAATAAAATATAATATATTATTATTATTATTATTATATTGTGTGACTTTACACATTTAACATTTTTAAACTATGAAATGAATTGTAATTAACATCACTCTTATCAATTTTATTCCCCATGACTGATGGTTAACTTTCAGGCCCTTTTGAGATTGTCTTAAGTATTTATATAAATGTTGTGCTTGTGCATGCTCCTTGTCCTTGATGGCCCATAAAACTCAACTTATTTACTAATTACTAGCAATCATTATCATTTATGAATAAAAATATAAAATTAGAACTTATGACCACTGAACCTAAGCAATGTTAATTGTCTAACTGGCAAATATGGCGTAAAGTGTTTATTGTTGGTTAATCTAGATGTTTTTGAAAATTTGCCAGTTGAAGCTGCAAAATATCGTTTAAAAACCTCAAAACATTTTGACTGGTGAAACAGGACTGCTTTGTACGTAGTGAATTCACCAGCAATGTGCTAAACATCACTACACATAGCATGAATTCTTAGGAAGTCTGTATCGGCCTTTCGGTAAGTCTGCACATTTAACAAGAGTTCCGCTCACTGGCCAAAATCAATACTTGATTTAGCTGTAAATCAAATTTCCACCAACACAATCGCCTAGCTGACCTTCCTGGCACTCACTTTTAGTCTCACATCACATCAAAGAGCTTCGTCCAAATGATCAACCATCTCTCAGAGGTTCTCTGCTGCTTTTAGGTTAGTGTGTATGTGTATGATTATGCATTTCATTTCCCAAATCTTTGTACCTCTTGCATTTGATTGCGTCCTTGGATGCTGCTTTCATCCTGAAAGGACAATTATATACTGCAGCTGGAACGCCACTCTCTTGTGTACACTGTACAATAGTTAGCAGAATCTAGAGATTATGGTTTATAAAGTTTTAAATATGGATATTTTTCTTACACAAACACATCAGTTCAATTCAGAAGGCCTTTATTAACCCCCTGAAGCTGGGTGGAGCACTTTTTATGAGGTGAATGCCTTATTTTGCTAAAATCTCGACCTACCATTCACTGCATTTATTAAGCTTGGAAGAGCCCGGAATTATATATATATTATATATTATATATATATATATATATATAAAATAACTCCGGACCGTATTTGTCTGAAAAAAAGAAAGTCATTAACCTAGGAATGGCTTGAGGGTGAGTTATCTGGGTAATTGAGATTTTTTTTGGTAACCTCTCTCTCTCTCTCTCGTCTCTCCTCTCTCGCTGTCTAATAATTCATTTATTTACTTCAGTTAGTACACACAATGTAAATATGCTTTGTGTTCTATATCGTACAATTTAACATGCACCATGTAGAGCTAGTCAAAGTTTATATGTACATTGGGGAAAATATTTATTTGATCCCCTGCTGATTTTGCCCACTTACAAAGAAATTAAGGGTTTTAATTTTTATGGTAGGTTTATTTTAAAGGGGTCATCAGATGCCACATGCACTTTTACAAGCTGTTTGAACTGAAATGTGTGTTGGCAGTGTGTGTACACAACCACGCTATAATTATAAAAATCCACCCAGTGTTTTTTTCCTTTTTTTTAAAAATCTCGATAAATCCAAATCCCTTTCTCATATCGAGCCGATCTCAGATGCCTGTCTGTGTGACGTCACACAGATGGGCCCCTCCCACGATAGTTTGATTGACAGTAGTGTTTCAGCACAGACTGGATTGGTGTCTTACCTTAGCTCCGCCCTGATTGAGCTGTCATCAGTCCACCATTGTTTCGACGCTGGAGCAGATGTAGACAAGAATGTCTCCTAAGCGATTGAGGTGTTCTGTTGTTGGATCTAATAATGAACATACCAGTCGTCATTTACTCCCAACATCTGATCCGCTGAAGACGCAGTGGATTACCTTTTTTTTTTTATGGGAATGCGCCCCCGATCTACCTAAATGCATCTATGTTCGCGTGAATCATTCGTGATCCAGCTTCATCTACAGAAGAAGTGTGTAAGGTTTTTTTAAATTAATCTTTACAAATCGCCTTTCCTAATACCGTGCTAGTTAGCAAGTTTCACGATGAACGCAGCTAAAGTAAACAGTCTCTCTGAAAGCAGCTCGGAAGAGAGGGGCGGGGTGAACAGAGCTCATTTGCATTTAAAGGCATTTTTTGACAGGGTACAAACTGGTGTTTTACCACTACCATTGAGAATTTTAACCACACTATGTTTCCAGAATTTTTTTAAAGGGGTCATATGATGCTTTTTTAAGATCATTATTTTGTGTATTTTGGTGTAACAGAATATGTTGACATGCTTTAATGTTCAAAAAAATTTTTAAATACTGTACATTATTGTAGGTCCTGTATGCCCTGCTTTTCTCAAATGCTTCGTTTTCTACAAAGTTCCTCTTTCCGACAAGTGCAGTCTGCTCTGATTGTCCAGCTGACCCGGTGCATTGTGATTGTCCGAACACCGCAAGCACTCGTCGGAAATGTAACGCCCCTTAACTTAATCGCGAGCTTCATCTTTCAAAATAAATGTAGACAGAGCCCGAAAGGGGAACAGAGAATCGCGTGACGATACACAGTGATGAAGCTGGTATGTGTGTTGCAGTACACAAGCCACGGTTAAGACCACTGACTCCACTGTGATGTGACCGTCTCTCTCTCTCTCTCTCTCACACACAATCTCTCTCACACACACACACACACACGATGCGCAAAAACTCCGCATTTAAACAGTCAATAGCAAATACATAAACAAATAACAAAACAGTAGCTGACTCAGAAGCACCAGATTGTCATAGCAAAAATCAGAATGACCTCCTCTCCTAGGTTCACAAAACGTTCGTTCATAAAATGCTTTGCTGTTCTGTTGTAAGTGATCTTAAAGATTCTTAAATGCATCTACTTTCAGAAGGCCATTTAAAGTGCTTTTGCTTTCACCTAGAACACACAGCGTCTCCCTGACATGGCTGCTTCAACACTAACGCTGCGGTTTACTGAATACCACGCCTTCTTTCTTTGCGTGCACCTTTGGGCGGCATTATGCTAATATTTCACATAGTGAGGTAGATATGTGGGGGCGTATTAGAACGAGCCGTTTTAGGTAGGCGTGGTTGATTTTTAACTTTTATAAAGAATATCTCTTGGTTTGAGACTTTAGTCTTTGCACTTCAGGATCTTATCTATGCACAATCAGCTTGTAACACTCCAAATAGAAAGGTAAACTTGAAATCGCATCATATGACCCTTTTAAGACCAAAAGAATCATATCAACTTGTGGAAAATGGGCATCTGATTTCCCCATTAAATTATAGAGACCGAATACGCCAACCAAAAAAATTCCATAAAAATTATATAAAGGTTAGAAATTGATTTGCATTTCAGTGAGTGAAATAAGTATTTGATCCCAAAGCAAAACATGACTTAGTACTTGGTGCAGAAACCCTTGTTGGCAAGCACAGAGGTAAGAATTTTTTTTGTAGTTGGTCACCAGGTTTGCACACATCTCAGGAGGGATTTTGATCCACTCCTCTTTACAGATCCTCTCTAAATCCTTAAGGTTTCTTGGCAACTCAAAATTTCAGCTCACTCCACAGATTTTCTATAGGAATAAGGTCTGGAGACTGGCTAGGCCACTCCATGACCTTAATGTGCTTCTTCTTGAGCCACTCCTTTGTTGCCTTGGCGGTATGTTTCGGGTCATTGTCATGCTGGAAGACCCATCCATGACCCATCTTCAGTGTTCTGGCTGAGGTTCTCGTCCAAGATTTTACAGTACATAGCCCCGTCCATTTGCCCCTCAATGCGGTGAAGTCGTCCTGTACCCTTAGCAGAAAGACAGCCCCAAAGCATAATGTTTCCACCTCCGTGCTTGACTATAGGGATGGTGTTCTTGGGGTCATAGTCAGCATTTCTCTCCCTCCAAACACAGCGAGTCGAGTTAATGCCAAAGAGCTCAATTTTGGTCTCATCTGACCACAGCACTTTCTCCCAAGCCTTCTCTGAATCATTTAGATGTTCTTTGGCAAACTTTAAACGGGCCTGTACATGTGCCTTCTTGAGCAAGGGGACCTTGCTGGCGCTGCAGGATTTCAGTCCATTGCGGCGTAGTGTGTTACCAATGTTTTGCTTGGTGACTGTGGTCCCAACTGCCTTAAGATCATTAACAAGCTCCTCCCGTGTAGTTCTGGGCTGATCCCTCACCTTTCTCATGATCATCCTTACCCCATGAGGCAAGATCTTGCACGGAGCTCCAGACCAAGGCCGATTGATGGTTGTTTTGTATTTCTTCCATTTCCGAATAATCGCACCAACAGTTGTCTCCTTCTCACCAAGCTTCTTGCTGATGGTCTTGTAGCCCATTCCAGCCTTGTGCAGATCTACAATCTTGTCTCTGACATCCTTTGACAGCTCTTTGGTCTTGCCCATGGTGGGAGAGGTTGGAATGGAAGATACAGATTGTGTGGACAGGTGTCTTTTATACAACTAACGAGGTGACATTAGGAGTAACTTCTTAAAGGGACAGGATTAATCTGTGTTCCACATGGGCACATAACCAATCTGTGGGAGCCAGAATTCTTGCTGGTTGGTAGGGGATCAAATACTTATTTCACTCACTGAAATGCAAATCAATTTCTAACCTTTATATAATGTGTTTTTCTTTGTGATTTTTTGGTTGATATTCTGTCTCTATCTATTAAAATCAACCTACTATAAAAATGACAGACCCTTAATTTCTTTGTAAGTGGGCGCCTTTGTAAGGAAAACTTACAAAATCAGCAGGGGATCAAATAAATATTTCCCCACTGTAGCTAATATTAAATAGTCATTATACTACAATAAACAGGATGCGTTCTCTCAGTTGAAAGATCAAAACCCTGAAATTACAATGAGCAAAACAAAATGTATTAGTATTATACAAATGTATTGTCATAGCCTATATTTGTCCTCTTATGTCAGATTATTTAATTTAATCTATAAATCCAATCTGAATGAAAAGACATTGGCTTTTAACAATCAAATAAAGTCACTATCAACAAAATCCATAGATAGATTTTGCATAAATAATATTAAGTTTAAATATAACATTTTATATGTAGAAATATTAAATGATTGTAAAAATTAAATAAGCTACTTTTTTTAAAAATATGAAACTACGACCGCCAGTAGGTGGCAGCAAGTAACTCCTTTAATGAGTGAGTTGAATACTTAAATCAACCAATTAATTTAAAATGCTTATTAATTTAACTTTGCAAATGATTGTACTTATAGCCTGATTTAATCATTTACTGGTCCATGTTACGCTGAAGCCAACACTGTGTTGGTTGGAGATGCAGCGGTTCTGCTGTTTATTCTATTTACTTTTTAATGGAGTAAAGCGGAATTTTGTGTCTGAAAGTTACTCAGTAACTTGTTTATTGTACATTTGCGATCGTGCATATATTCGGAAAAAGCAGAACTCTTGTTTGTGAGATAGGCTAACTCTATCATAGGCACATGTTAGGCTATAAAAGCAGAAACTCATTAAATGGCTATTTTTATTTTATTTTTTTAATCATTTTGATGACATTTCTGCCCCACTATGTGTGATGGCTGCAAGACGGGAGATGCTCAAACTCTTCAGAGTCGCATAATTAGTAGAACATTATTAATAATTAATAATTATTCCTTACATTTATATAGCACTTTTCTGGGAACTCAAAGCGCTTTACATAGAAAGGGGGAATCTCCTCAACCACCACCAGTGTGCAGCATCCACCTGGATAATGCGACGGCAACCATATTGTGCCAGAACGCCCACCACACACCAGCTTATTGGTGGAGAGGAAACAGAGTGATGAAGCCAATCAGCAGATATGGGGATGGTTAGGAGGCCATGATGGTCAGAGGCCAATGGGCAAATTTGGCCAGGATACCAGGGTTACAACCCTACTCTTTTTCAAAGGACATCCTGGGATTTTTCATGACCACAGAGAGTTAGGACCTCTGTTTAATGTCTCATCCGAAGGACGGTGCTTTTTATATTATAGTGTCCCCGTCACTATACTGGGGTTTTAGGACCCACACAGACCACAGGGTGATCACCCCCTGCTGGCCTCACTAACACCTCTTCCAGCAGCAACCTAGTTTTCCCAGGAGGTCTCACATCCAGGTATTGACCAGGCTCAACCCTGCTTAGCTTCAGTGGGCAACCTGTCTTGTGCTGCAGGGTGATATGGCTGCATTAATATAATATAGAACCATCCTCTTTAAAGAAATGGGCATATGAGAATGTATCATTACCTTTCTAAATGTGCGCTCTTTTGGGCTAAAGGTTTAATGGAGCTGTTTAAAGTAGCCATGTTATGACAAATTAATCGGCGCAGATGCGATTCAATACGTGTGCCCTTCTTCTATGTGAAATAATCATAAATACCAGTTTATGCTGTTTGATACCCACTATTATATTGTTGGGACCCCCTATAAGGCAGGGCCCATGGGCTGGAGCCCAGTCAAGCCCAATGGTAACTGTGGCTATCCCTGCCTCCCAATATTCATACTATCCATCCTAAATAGTATGTGAGATTAGAATAGGTGTGTCCCAAAGCATAGTATGTTGAAAAGAGCAGTCTATGCCAAAAGTCCCATGCGAAGCATGGTGTCTGAAGCACGTTTGAAACAATGCCAATCCTATTGGTCCACGTGGCCCATGATGTCATAGGCCAGAAGCATAAAACTGCACCTGCTGAATACGTCACCAACTTAGTTGTCTGAAGGAGACGTAAACAGGCAGGTCGATGGCATGGCGAGGAGATGCAGCGTCAGGTTCCCTCTCGGGGAACCATGGTTACATACGGAACCTGAGACGTTCCCCTTCTAGGGAACTTCCACGCTGCGTCCTCTAGCGGACAAAATGGGGAACGAAATGCCAACTATGCCATGCCAAGGCGCATGCCTGTCCACCGGGAGAGAGACCAAGGAAGTGACAGACATACACCAAGCCTTTCCTCAGAAAGGGGTCAAGCCACTGATGCCTCGGGCCACTCACATAACCTGGCAGAATGGGGGAACCAAATTCAGATAAAGGGGAACATCCCACCAAAGTTAAGAACACAGCTATCCTCAGATAGCTATGTTATGTGAGTAATACTAGCCTGGATACACAAGACCACTGAGAGTAGCTGCTGAGCTAGAACACAACAATCCTCAGATAGCTATATTCTACGGGTCTTATGAAGGCTCATAGACCATTTTAGAATGAACAATACACAGCTAGCCCAGACCACTGATAGTGGGCTATCTACTTGCAACCCTAGCAGGGGAGATAGCACTGTCTAGGCAAGGGCTCAAGGACACCGCCACTTAAAGACCCTAAGAAGGGGAGCAGTCACTGAGCTAGCACATAGATATCCTCAGATAGCAATGTACCTAGGAAGGGGCTACCAAAAGGTGGACCAACTGAGACTACCCAGACCACAGAGAGTGGGCTGTCTACTTACAACCCAAGGAGGGAAGACTGTCTAGGTAAGGGCTCAAAGAGACCGCTACTTAAAACCCTAAGCAGGGGAGTAATCACTGAGCTATCGTCAGATAGCTAGGCTCTAGGAAAGGAGGACAGCTAGCACATAGATATCCTCAGATAGCTATGTTTCCAGGAGAAGGCTCACCGCAACTTGCCAGTTAAAACACAGCTAGCCTCAGATAGCTGTATTAAGTAAGCCCGTCCTGCCATAACAATGACTGGAATATAACCACCCTCAGATGACTCAGGAGGTACTAAGGAGGTCCCCAATCAGTGTCAGTTCCACAGTAGGCTAGCGAATCACTGTGTTATCGACCAGGAGCTCACAAGAGGGAGATCCGGACCATCAGTAAATTATTTGCTAAAGTGCGAACACATAAACATCATTAGTCCAAGATCAAAGCCTGATGTAAGCAGTGGCCATAACACTAGAGGCCTGTACACAGCTATCCTCAAATATCAGTTCCCTCCGATAAGGCTGAAATTTGCCCAGACCACAGAGTGGACCAGCACAGTCTAGGCAAGGGGCTCAAGCAGACCACTACTTAAAACCCCCTAGAGGGGAACAGTCTCCAAGATGGAACACAGCTATCCTCGAATAGCAGATTCCTAGACAAGAATTCAACGCTTACTTGAGAGAGCTTGTGCCGAGGGGGAACCCAACCTAGTTATAGAAGCCAGGCTAGAACATAGCTGCCATCAGACCGTTATATTCCAGAGCAAAGTGAGAAGTTTGAGCTGGAGCATAACCATCCACAGACAGCTACACTCTGAGCAGAGGCAGGTTCACTTAAAGCCCTGAAGAGGGGGAGCATTCTACTCAGCCCAAACTTACTAAGCGGGATTCAGAGGGACCGCCTACTTAAAAATACCCAGAAGCCTGGGGAGGCAGCCCACTCCTAAACCCATCCGGCCCAACACAGGAAGGAACATTCCCCATAACCACTCTATGTGCTGAAACACCCTGTGAGAGAAAGCTCGCAAGCTTCTCTCCACAGAGTATTTAAATATATCCACACTTTAGTGAGACTCTCCACACACAATAACATGCATATTAGAGAGGCACGGCCGAGCTGAATATAGCTCCACCCACGATCTCTCAAGATCAGGGATGAAACGACTCTTTGCTCACACTTCATCATCATAACAACCCAAATGCTTTCTGCAGCATCTGACAACCAGTTAGGAGACGGTTTGTGGATCCCGCAGATCAAAGCAATAACCACGAGCTGAGATAAACTGTGCCACGGCAACGGCGGAACCGGGTCGTGAGACACAAACACTTTGTTTCCGCATCCCTCCGGAAGAGGAATAAACGTGAGTGGAGCCTAGACATCGTGACTCATCACAATGAGCATGTAACACTGAACGCGCATGCTCTTCGCAGGGACAAACGCAAAAGTGGAATATGTTAGAATCCAAACATAGAGGTTCACACTCCTTAATGCGCTGCTCGACTCAATATAGCATTATCCACTGGATCAAAAACTCCTAAAAAGAGTGTCTGAAACCCACAAACCCCTCAATCCAAGTCTTCACAGTGCCTCGGCAGCAGTGGGACCTGAACCGCGAGACACAGCCGCTTGTCATTCATCTCAGACACTGCTTCAAACACTGGTCATGGCTGCAGCATTCCCCATTGTGTCCGCTAGAGGACGCAGCGTGGAGTTTCCTAGAAGGTGAATAAAAACAGACATTCCGACACGGAATTAACATTTTCAAAGTAGAATAACTGGCTTTTGCATTGGTTTTCGAAGAAACAAGTATGTGAATTTAGCATGTTTCCTAAATACTTGTGAACATATTATGGTGTTTTATGCTTTGGTACAGACATTTACGTACAGCACTTTTAATATCAATTAAATCAGAAACTGTTCATGTATGTAGCATCTTTATTTGGATCATGATTAAAATGCAGTGTTTGCCTCTGATTTTAAATGGCTACAGAGAGTTTGGCCTGTAATAGAGCAAATACATCTTGTTATACACTTATATTTTAATTCTCTTATCTCTTGCTTTAAAAAAAAATAGTGGAAAGCAGCTTTGTTAACATTAATTCAGTAACTTGTTAAATAATAATTTTGATTATTGTCAAAAGTAGGCTACTAGTACTTTTGTACCAAGTTGATACAAAAATTTTACAAATGTAACAATACAGTAATTATATGTTGTTCAGCGTGAGAAAATTTGACGCAATATTGATGTGTACATGCACAGTGATACCGGTTTTCATGAAGAGTGATGCAATGGCCAATCAGAGGTGGTTAATTCAGATCAAGTCAGAATCCACTAATTTTTCACTTGACCCCATTAAAGCAATACTTTATTGAAAAAAAAAACAGCAGAAAAACCTTTGAAGGATACATGCCAATATTTTAAAATATAGTTTTCTTTAATGTGATTATTAGCATTATTAATGAACTAATTTAATTTATTTTTATTTTCAAATAGTTAATAATAATTGCAAGCTAATTGTTAGTTTATATCTCGCAATTCTGACTTTACATCATGCAATTCTAAAAAAGTCAGAATTGTGAGTTTAAATCTTACAATTCTGAAAAAAAATTCAGAATTGTGTTTGTATTATGCAATTCTGAGAAAAATAGTCAGAATTGTGAGATATAAACTCGAAATTGCAAGAAAAGAAAATCTGAATTGTGAAATAAACACTTGCAATTAATTTTTTTTTTTTAATTCAGTGTTGGAAACGGACTTTCATCATGTATTTCCCTGGTGTTTGACTTGTGCAAAGGACAATAGCACAGCTAATGGATAAATAAATGTGAAGGATTGGAGTTAAAGATTTTTTGGGTATTCGGTCACACCACAATTACGTCCCATTGTCATACAGGACATCGCAGGAGGCTCATATGTGAGGGGGATTTAGTTTGAATCTCCTTGACATGGCTGACAGCATCTGTTTGTGAGCATTAGTGTGCAACCAAGTGTTAATTATGCCTGCCAGAACAAGCAACTGTGGCAAAGGTCTTCAGCAAATTAACTTTAGCCTCCATTTCGGTCACTTGGGGGGTAAACAAGAGATGAACTAGCAGGACGGGCACATTATTGTGATGTGCTTCTATTCTCGTAATATGTCTCTCCTTTACGTATCCTTTTAAAATGCATTGTGCAAATTGCTGTCATATTGCAATGTAATATCTGTCCTTGGCTCATAGAGCTAATGCTCTGATGGCAAATCTTTTAATCATAAACTGCACTGATGTTTGACTTAGAAAGAAGGTCTTGATGTAAAAGCAGCAAACTGGCCATCAGTTGTGTTTGTAAACGGTTGAGAGGCATGGTTTAATCTCGTTCAGCCCGATTGTGTGTGTCACTTAACTGGATGGCTTTGATGTTGGTGTTAATATTCTGTACTGTCCAAACAGCGTTTGATTCAGACCACAATGGTGCGTCTGCTGTGCAATTATCCGCAGTCTTCCTCTCTTGCTGGGAGGGTGGAACTGTTTTGAAAGATCATTCTGTTCATATTGGGCACATACTGTATCACATTTGTTTGAACTATGTAGTTGGTGCACTTCATAAGCTCACTTTGACAATGAAGTTAATGACAGTATTGCTATTAACTTAGTGAGGAATAGTCACTAAGTTAATAGTCACTACTTAGTGAGTAGTGAGGAATAACTTATTAGAGGAATAGTTCGCCCAAGATTTACTCACCCACAGGCTATCCAAGATGTAGATTCATTTGTTTGTTCTGGGAACAGATTTGGAGAAATTTACGTCATATCACTTGCTCACCAATGGATCCTCTGCAGTGAATGGGTGCCGTCAGAATGAGAGTCCAAACAGCTGATTAAAACACAACGATAATCGGCAAGTAATGCACACGACTCCAGTCCATCAAATAATCTATTGTCTCTCCTGCTTTAGACGAGACATTTTTTTTTCTTTTCTTTTTTTACTGGAGAAAGCAATGTATGGATTAATATTAATTAATATAATTAATTAATATTAATGTTATGGTCTCATATTTTGGACATGACAGTTAAAATGTCTTAATGAAGGATGTGTTTCTTACAAGCACGCAGCTGTTCACTTCACAAGATGTTAATTGATGGACTGAACTATTATTTGATGATTATTGTGATGTTTTTATCAGCTGGTTGGACTCTCATTCTGATGGCACCCATTCACTGCAGAGGATCCATTGGTGAGAAAATGATGTAATGCTAAATTTATACATCTTGGATGGCCTGTGGGTGAACACATTTTCATAAAATTTTTGTTTTTGGGTATATTCAAATATTTTCTTTGACCTTAGTTTTGCAAATAAAAGCTTTTCTTCAGGTCTTGAGCAAATATTTAGTGGTTTAGTGGTTATATTTAGCAGTCACCTCCCCACTGCTTTTATCAGTGTGTTTCTTCATAGTTAATTTTATGCAAGTCATTATCAAGCAGATGTTCCCAATCAGCCACTAGATTAAATGAATGAATGTCATAATATGATTTGAATGGCCAAAGTGGCATTTGTATTCCTGGGGAAATATGATTTGCCACCTTATTATAAATCCACTTTAATAAGGCCAACTAGATAAAAGGGTCTGTGAAAAGAGCAATAAAGAGAATAAAGTAAATGCATGAGAAACATGACAATGTCCATGAAACTGTGATTTTTAATAGTTTATTTTATGCTATATAGTTATTTGCCAAACATATTTGTTGCCAAATCAGGGAATTCTCACAAGTAAAACGTATGCAGAAAGTTTCCAATAATTAAGATCCTTCAGAAATAATTATTTTTAAGATACACTTTTATTTTTATTTTATTGTATTATCAATGTTGACTATAGAAGCTCATTGCCGCCATTAAATAAGAAAAATGGCTTTTTCAGACTGTCAGTCCAAATCTGTTTTTTTTGTGTGTGCATATCCGATTGGAATCTTATCATATTTAGCCAGAATGAACAGGGGGAAAAAAACACATGAAATCCTTTTTTTTTATTTATTTTTTTATAAGCTACATTCATATGCAGTGTGAAATCCTATTCAAATCACATTTCTGGAAATCCATTTCACTGGCCGTTCAGTTTGAGTTTAGCACTGGCCAGCCTCCGCTTTGAAAAGCACGGTCATTCTAGCCCACACATTGTTTTGCGGTATGTGTATATACTAAGCATTATGGTGATAGTGTGTAAAAACTCAATTCAAAAGAAAAGGAATTATTGGAATTAATTTATTCAGCCAGTTTATCTGACAATAATGAATAAATAAGTAAAACGTAAAAATGCACAAATAAAGACATAACATCAATAAATCTAAAATAATAAAAAGGTTAAAAAAATAAAGGTCGGATAACATGAAAATGACTCCAAATGTTGAGTATATACTAAATGTTGATTTTCCAAATAACATCAAAATAACTGCCTGATGTGAAATAACAAGATGAAAGCCTTTCATAAACTCGTATATAATCTTTAAATTGGTTATAAAAAGAAAAACCCCATGTTTCCACAAACCAGTTTCACTTCAGATTGGTAGTTCACCCACCCAGAGTGCCACTCAGCCAATGTCAGGACTGTCTGTTGTTACATTACAAAATAAAAGCCCTCCAAAAACTCATATAGGCGATAAAATGTGCTGTCTGTGATTTTGGATAGCTATAAAAAGAAAAGACTGTGTGATTTAGCATTGCTTTTTGTCTGTGTCACTTTCTTATGACAGCATAAAACCTGTGAAGGTTTTGCAGAGAAAAAAAGTTGTGTTGCCAAGTTTTTTCACGGTCCGAGTGGAAACCAAAAAGAAGCAATATAGCCGCACCAAACACCTCTTTTGAGACCGGCGGAGACGGCAGCACAGAATAAAGTCAAGAACTCCCCCGATCCACCTTTCTGGCTCTGCCCCCAAAGACGGTTAATCCACAGCACCGACGGGCAACATGTTGTCCTGTTGTAAGACAACATCTGTATTGTACACTGTAGTTAGCTGTATTGTGCTTTTAGAGTAAGACTAGTACCGACCAATCATCATTTTGCCATAGAAAGACGAAATGGCAGACTGTTCAGTTAAGAACTTGAGAGCTATACAGCACTGTAGAGAATCAACAACTGGCAGACGATCTGACGATTCTACTGCAGGTTTGAAAAAACACCACACACCCGCCCTGAACACCTCTCCACAAAACCATTCACACCTCCAGCAACCCCCTCTCCCCCACACCTGCACTTCAGATCAGTGAAGATGATGTGCGTCAGGTCTTCCGGAAGCAGAAAAGGAGTAAAGCACCAGGCCCAGACTGTGTTACTCCAGTCTGTCTGAAATCCTGTGCTGATCAGCTGGCCCCCATCTTCACACTGATTTTCAACAGATCACTGGAGCTGTGCGAATTCCCTTCATGCTTCAAACGCTCCACCACCATCCCTGTCCTAAAGAAACCCAAAATTACTGGACTTACTGACTACAGACCTGTGGCTCTAACGTCTGTGGTCATGAAGTCTTTTGAAAAACTGGTGCTGGCCCACCTGAAGGACATCACTGGACCCTTGCTGGATCCTCTTCAGTTTGCCTACAGAGCAAACAGGTCTGTGGACGATGCAGTTAACATGGGACTGCATTATGTTCTGCAACATCTATACAGACCAGGGACTTATGTGAGGATCGTGTTTGTGGACTTCAGCTCGGCCTTTAACAATATCATCCCAAACCTCCTCCTGCCCAAACTAACTCAGCTCTCTGTGCCCACCTCAGTCTGTCAGTGGATCAACAGCTTCCTAACAGACAGACAGCAGCTAGTGAGGCTAGAAAAATACACATCCAGCACCCGTACGATCAGCACTGGAGCTCCTCAGGGTTGTGCTCTCTCCCCACTGCTCTTCTCCCTCTACACCAACGACTGCACATCTAAAGACCCCTCTGTCAAGCTCCTGAAGTTTGCAGACGGCACCACACTCATCGGCCTTATTCAGGACGGTGACGAGTCTGCTTACAGACAGGAGATTAAAGACCTGGCTGTCTGGTGCAGTCTCAACAACCTGGAGCTCAAAACTGTGGAGATGATAGTGGACTTCAGGAGGAACCCCCTGCTCTCCCTCCACTCACCATCATGAACAGCACTATAACAACACAGGAGTCATTAAGGTTCCTGGGCACCACAATCTCTCAGGACTAAAAGTGGGCACTAAATTGCCTCCAGTGTGAAAAGGCCCAGCAGAGGTTATTTGTTTATCGGTGTTTTTGCTATGTCACTGTCCTTCTGTTACACGTCGGAAAGACCGTTGGCTAGTGTTCAGATCAAAAAGCAAATTCAACTGGTTTACGACAGACAGCCCTATAAATGTATCTCCTGACAGGCATAGAGTATGCCACAGGTCTGCACGCACTGTTGGAGGCTTGGAGTTTGAGCTGTTTATTTCTCGACCTCGCCACCCTGGCACAGCGGGAGTGTGTGATGTTATTCTCAAGGTCATTTAAGTCAAAAGACTGTTGATTTTTACCGTTTGCTATTAGGGTTGCCGTCTGTCACTATACACCATGTTTGCCAACTCGGTGCCTTCCACTGTGCTTGCATTGGACGTGCATAGGCAACGCAATCCAACACACGCCTACCTTTTACCCTAGCACAGACGTATTAATTATTTTGAATGTATGGGATCGTGGGGAAGAGATCACATAATGAAACACTTTTGCATTCTGGTGCATTTTTCATTTAATGTTAATGTCAGGAAAACATGTTTGAGAATAAAGAAAGTGGTTTTTGACTTTTATTCAAATTCGAATTCATTGATAAACTCATTGATATAAATGTGGTTATTTGTTAAAAACTATTACAACAAGATATTTGTACACTATAACAGTTCATAATTGTTTGAGGAACATTTTTAGATTTTAATTCTACGCTGAAAAAAAAAAGAAGGAAGTGTAGAGGAAATATTCGCTATTAACACGCATTATTAAACATTGGCTTCATGCAACTGTCAAAACATCTTAAGAACAATTATGATAATCGTTTTTGGTATGCTATCTCTCTCCAGGCCAGGTGGGGGAACACGAAAGGCCACTGTGTCATTCTTTGTGTGACTTGTTACACAAATGTGCTAATTATAAATTATGACTAATTTTGTCAGAGACAGGAGCTAGACCTGTCACGATGAAACAACTTTTTGTTGGGTGATATACATTGCCCAGAAATAAGCGCTCAAAGCGCCAATTATTATTTAATTTTAAAAGGACATTTTTATGCACACTGAATATATACATCATAAATGCGTAACAGCACTAATAATTGCAAGGAAGGGCTTACACATCTTTCCAAATTACTACAAACTTTTAATTTTTAAGTAATATGTAGATGAATGGAAGATAAGTATCACAATAGTCGATCAACTTTACAGAACCGAATAAAATAGTAAATAATAGCAATTGGTCTAACAAAAAGTGCCAAGTAGTAACAAGTAGAAAAAAATAAAAAGGCACAAATAATCTCTGACAATATAATAACAGAGTTTCCTGTCCTTCTTTTCTCTGTAATTTAAGGGTACACTGTATTGCTGAAAAACACAATCACTAATTATCAGTCAGATGTCCGTATGCACAAAGGCACAGATCCCTAAAACAAGATCATATCTGCAGATGAAACATTTTTTGTAGAAGCATTTTTTCATTTGCACTTTCGCACCTCATGACTTACCAAGGTTAAATTTAATTTTTAAGTAAATATAATGGGCTATATATTGCGTCACCAAAAAATGGATTGAGGGTCATGGAGCATATCATTGCGCGATAAGCGATATATTGAGGTTTATTGCGACAGGGCTATAATAGGCGATTGTTAAAAAGTGTTTACTAACAATGCAAGGAAACTTTTAATGCGAATGTTTTTGGAATGATAATCATAGGTCATGTTTTGTGGGAGCTAGCATTACATGCAAAAATTTACTCAAACGTACTCCAGAAGGTTTTGTAAGAAGGTTTTGTTTTTAATTTAGGAGAAAATTTTTAGAAAAACGTTAGCAGAAGTTACAAGTTAGCTGGGACCATGGGAAGCGTTTCACAGTGTGTATCATATCCCTTGTAGCATTTCTCACAGCCAGTTTTATGGTGGACGACCATACCCACTATAATTTTACAAATACTAGGCTACTGTTGACTATACTATTTTTATTTAATTTTTTATTTTTTTAGTTGAGAATGTAGTTGTTTAGACTTCAAAAATGCGGTTTGTTAACAAAGATAGTGCTTTTAAACGATTGTCAATGTTTGGGAGATTTGAGAGCTAGGGTGTTCAGTGGTCCGAATTGAGCTCTCAGAACTCGCGAAAAGCCTCAGCCAGCTTCTGCCGCTGGCTCTGATGTTTCTATAGTGGTTAACCTAAGATATCACATTATATTGGGTAACTTACATGTACCAAGCCTTTGGTTTCTATCCTCTAGTAGATGAGTGGTTCCACCGAGTACCATGGGTCTGGGTTTGATGCAGACTTCGGTGACGACACACAGAGCGCGAGTCTGTTCTTGGATGCAGACCTGTAGGCAAGCGGCTTGTAGAAAACGCTGTTTTAGAATGCGAGTTTGTGCTTTATAGAAAGATTATTGTTCAAGTAGAATTTAGACCCTGTGTGTTCGTGATGGTGATTTTAGTAACATTGTTCCGCCTTTAGGTGGCGACAATAGACTGTTTTTATGAGTGAGCTAGCAGCAAATACTTTTATATTGAAAGGGAGTGAAACAGGGTGGTAAACAAGGATGCTATTTTTACTTTCAACAACACCTTGTAAGATGAGATTGAGCTGAAGAATGAATGCTGTATCAGATGCAGGTAATCACACTCGCTCAGTCCATCTCTCTCTCTCACATAATACTCTACATAATACAATGAGCTTTTAATACAGTAATACAATAAACTTTCAATGAAGCAACTCAACGTTCCTTCATTACTAGTTCTAAAGTGACGTTTTGGATTTAGTAACGGACGAGATTGGCTCTCAGCTGTAATCAGGGATAGTTCACCCAAGAATGAAGATGTGATGTTTATCTGCTTACCCCCAGGGCATCCAAGATGTAGGTGACTTTGTTTCTTCAGTAGAACACATTTGATGGTTTTTAACTTTAACTGTTGCAGTCTATCAGTCGTATAACGCATGGCAATGGTAACAAAATCTATGAGAGTAAAAAAAACATGCACAGACAAATCCAAAGTAAACCCTGCGGCTCGTGACAATACACTGATGTGTAAAGACACAAAACGATCGGTCTGTGCAAGAAACTCAGGGTGCCCGACAGTATTTATCATATTTTACCTCTATATACCACCCAGGTCCAAATTTGTTTACACGGTGGTGAGGAGTGAAAGCGCTCTGGCGTAGTAAAATAAAAAAAAAAACGTGCCTCATAGTAATCAGTTTTTGCTGCTTAATATTTTTGTGGAAACCGTGATACACTACCATTCAGGTTTTGGGTAGTTATTCAGTAAATCATAATTCTGCAACATTCTGATGTTTTGATCTGGCACCCGTCTGAAGTTAGATGTGCATGCATTCTCTCCTTCCTTCCTAAACATTTAGCCTTGGGCAGGGGTGGGCAAACTTGTCTCTTCCAGGCCATTTTCCTGCAGAGTTTTGCTCCTATTTCTAGTATCAAACACACCTGACAACAGCTCATAATGTATTCCAAAGAGGTACTAGAAGGATACCTGGAGTGTGCGTTTATAAGGGGGGATCAAATCGTCTGCAGGAAAGTGTCGCATATTGTGTGTATGTAGGTTGTCGGTTCCAAGTTGTGTTCTTTTTACATCACTGGCCTTGGGTATGGGATCCTCCGAAGCGAGTTGCATATGGCACCGGAGTGACATTTTGGCGGTGCAGGACAAAAGTGACGTGTACTTATGAGAATGTGCTGGCAATATGGTGAGGTTTAGGGATTTTCCCTTGAAAATTGCAGGAGGGATTGTTGGGAGGATTTTGAATGTTGACACTTTTTGGGATGATGCACTTGACTTTCTAAGGGCAGAAATGTGTTTGGTTCTGACAGCATCCCAGGTGAGACTCTCAAAGACACTTGCTAAGCCGAGCGCTCAAATGATTCCCTCACAGTTCTGTTTCAGGTTGTTTCTCAACATCCAGAGCCGAGGGATTTATTAACGCATTTTATTAAGGAATAACTTGCATTAAATTCATTCTAGAGAGCTGCTGGTTGTCTGGGAGGAATTTCAAGTCATGAAATTATTTCTTAACCCCACAACCTTTTGTAAAGCAATCTGGTTTTCTCTGAAATCGTTTTTCTTACATGCAAATCCATTACTATTGCAATGCACTATACATTTTTTTTTAAATAATACATAAATAAATCCATTTTTTCAAATTTGTAAATTAAACAGATTAATGGAGTAAATAAGTAAATACAATTTCAGTCTTCCTACTTCAAAATTTCATATTTAATAATGTATTACTGTATTTACAGTTAGTCATTTAGCAGACACTTTTATCCAAAGCGACTTACAAATGAGGACAATAGAAGCAATCAAAATCAACAAAAGAACAACAATATATCAGTACTATAACAAGTCTCCATTAGTTGAATGCAGTACATGTAGCAATGTTTTTTTAAATTATATAATAAATAAAAAAGAAAACAGATCGATAGAAAACAATGAGCAAGCTAGTGTGAGAGCCTCTTTTTTTTTTTGCTTTTGTTATTTGTATAATAAATAAAAATAAAACAATTATTTGCAATTAATGGTGGAATTTATTAGGAATTATTGAGTGAAAACACTCTTTTTTTTCCCCAGCATGAGCTGTTGGGTGGTTGAACTCACAGTTGTGTGGGATTAATAATGTACCAAATTTTAATAAGTAAAAAATTTTTTTTTTCCTTCAGTGTAGGCTGATATGAGTGGCTGCTAAGTAACGTCTCTAGGTTACGTATGTAACATGGTTCCCCAAGGGAACGAGGCGCTGCTTTGAGATTCGCTTTGGGAATGCCCTTGCGTTACCGCGTTCTGAAGCACGTGTAAAATCCGTCCAATGGAGCAGCGAGACATCACAACCGGGGTGACGTGAGCGCCAGGAAGTATAAAAGAGCATCCGGCAGAGCGCAAACCAGCTTCGATGAAGTAGCGCCTGCAGGGAGAATGGCAAAGAGACGCAGCGTCTCGTTCCCTAGGGAACTAGGGTTACATACGTAACCTTGAGGTGTTCCCCTTCAGGAACTCGAGCTGCGGCGAGATTCGCTTTGGTAAACGAGAATACCAACTGCGCCATACTACCAAATCCCTGCCTGTGTGTGTATCAGATGAGCACATCAAGAAGAGAGAACTTGGGAACCTAGGGTAGAAGCCAAGTCTAGGTTGTAAAAGCGGACAAAAGCTTGCGGAGAGGACCAGCTCGCTGCAGCACAAATGTCCTGCAAGGCCACAACCAAGCTGAAAGCCTTGGAGGCCGCCATACTCCTGGTCGAGTGCGCTCTGACCCCCATAGGTGACGGGAGGCCAGAGGACTCGTAGGCTAGTAAGATGGCCTCGACCACCCACCTACTCATAGTCTGCTTGGTCGCAGGAAATCCCTTCTTTGGCGGACCAAACAAACAAAAAGCTGATCTGCCTTACGCCACGCTCGAACTGGACAGAGCAGATTAAGGCCTTTCTTGGCCTACTTCCGGAATGGAGGAGGACAGACTGCATGAGTACTATGTAGCCCTGGTGAAGAAGTGGGCACCTTAGGGACATACCGGCCCTCGGGTAAAGGAATGCCCTCACCATGCCTGGAGCAAACTCCAGGCACGAAACAGAAAGTGCCTGCAGATCTCTGATCCTTTTATGTGAGGAAATAGTGAGGAGAAAGATAGTCTTGAGCGTGAGAAACTTGACTTGAACTTCTTCTATGGGTTCAAAGGGGCATTGCATAAGCCCTCCAGAACAACAGCCAGGTCCCATGAGGGCACCTTGGTGCGCTGTACCGGCCTCAGCCTCAGGGTGCCACGGAGGAAACGAGTGACAAGTGGGTGTCTTCCCAATGATTGACCACCCAGAAAGGCGTGGTAAGCAGCTAAGGCCGCCACGTATACCTTCAGAGTGGAGGGAGATAACTTTGCGGAGAATCGCTCCTGCAGAAACTCCAAAATTGTACCAATTGGGCAGTTGACTGGGTCATGCAGTCGCTGTCCGCACCATAAAGTGAAAAGTTTCCACTTCAAGGCGTACTGTTTCCTAGTGGCGGGAGCTCTGGACTCGAGTATAGTATCAACAACCTCAGTTGAGAGACCAGATGATAGGAGCTGTGTCCCCTCAGGGGCCATGCCCACAGCTTTCATAACTCCGGGCGGGGGTGCTTAGAATGGCGCCCCCCCGCCTGAGAGAGGAGGTCCCTCCTGATCGGAATCTCCAGCGGAGAGCCATCAAGGAGGGACATCAAGTCCGAGAACCAGCTTGTACAAGGGGTGCGAACGCAGACCCCCCTGCCGATTGATGTAGGAGACCACCGATGTGTTGTCTGTTTCCCTCGGGGAAAATCCTTTGGTTCTGAGCCACCACTGCAAGGGTCTCATGTACAGCAGGCCAAAAGGTATCACGTTGGACGACGCTGCCATCAGGCCCAACAGCCTCAAAAACTGTTTGACAGTGAGTGACTGGCCTTCTCTTACTCTCGTGACTGTCGTGAGGATTGACTCGATTCGAGCGGGAGACAGACATGCCTGCATCGAGGTTGAGTCCCACACCACGCCTAAATAAGTGGTTCTCTGTAGTGGAGAAAGAACACTCTTCTTGGCATTTAGTCTTAACCCCAGCTCTCTCATATGGGGCGAGGACGACATCTCGATTTTTTTTTTTTTTTTGCCGAGCCGCATTGCTCGATTGAGCTAGTATTAACCAATCGTTGATATAATTGAGTATGCGGATGCCCTGGAGTCGCAAGGCAGCCAGAGTAGCATCCACACACGTCCGTTCTGGGTGTGCACATCACAGAGGATCTCTCCTGGACTGGCAACACCGCAGCACTGGCCAAGAAAGCAGAGCAGCGTCTCTACTTCCTCCGCAAAATGAGAAGAGCCAGAGCCCCGGCCCCCAACATGTGCACCTTCTACAGAGGCACCACCGAGAGCATCCTGACCAGCTGCATCAATGTGTGGTAATGGCGCCTGCAATGCATCCTGCCGCAAGACACTACAGTGCATAGTGAGAGCAGCTGAGAAGATCATTAGTGCCTCTCTCCCCTCCCTTCAGGACATTTACAACACCCGTCTCACCCGCAAAGCCCTCTGCATTGCAGGTGATCCCACCCACCCGACACACAGCTTCTTCAGGCTGCTGCCATCAGGGAGGAGACTGCGGAGTTTCCAGGCCAGGACCATCAGACTGAAGGACAGCTTCATCCATCAGGCTGTCAGGAAGCTGAACTCCCTCCCGACCATGTCCCCCCTCCCCTCTTTTGCCCCACGCACCACTGAACTCTGACCCTGTGACGGACTCTCCCACTCCCCCCTCCCAAATACACACACACACACTGTCACTTAATCAGTCTGAATAAGCTCTTTTGCACTACAAATCATTTTTTTGCACTACAATCATTATATCTGCACTGTTGTTTACTTTACTGGTTTGCACTCTATCTGCCATATGCCTTGTGCTTTATATATTTTTTTTACATTTTACCTTATTTGTATTTTTGTATAGTTGTATTTTGTATTTAATCTATCTATCTGTATTTATGTTTTACTTTAGTGTTATCTGTATGCACCAAGGGTTTGAGAGTAATGCAATTTCAATTCTCTGTGTGTTTGTGCTGTACATGTGGAAGAATTGACAATTAAGCAGACTTGACTTGACCTGACTTGATCTGAAAGAATGTGAAAAGACCACATTTAATAACATGTTTTTAATCCAAACTCACTTCATAACGTCAGTTGAGTGTTTGAAATAAATCCTTCTGTGAGATGATGTGGCTTCTTACACAAAATAAGGCACGCAACATATTTCATAGTGGGGCGTATTTTGAGTTTCCGCACGAGAGCGCCCTTTGGCCTTCAGCTGAAGATTTACTACTGATCCCACAGAACCGTGCTTCCCGAATAAGATGCCATGGGGGGGGGGGGGGGGGGGGGAAACAATCACAGCTTGCCTAATCGCGATTGCGATTAAGTTCAATAGGTGCAGCCCTAATTAATAGAAATGAAGCAACAGCGCCCGGACCACAACTTGCCTCTACACTGATCCCAAATGAAAGCAGATATTATTCTTTCCTCTGAGAGGATCCACAAACTTCAAACTGAAGAACTCAAATTAAATCCTAACACCTAAGTTGTGCATGTGCAGTTTCAGGTTATACATACATGAATTTTAAAATATATCTCAGGATACCACAAGATCTATCTCTTGCTTCTGAACTGTATCTAGCCCAAGAATGGGCAATTTCGGTCCTGGAGGGCCACTGTCCTGCAGAGTTTATCTCCAACCCTAATTAAACACGCCTGAACAAGCTAATTAATTTGTCTTCAAGATCATTAGAAAGCTACAGGCAGGTGTGTTTGATTTAGGGTTGGAGCTAAATTCTGCAGGACAGTGGCCCCCCAAGAATGAAGTTGCCCATACCTGATCTAGCCATTCAAAAAGACAGACATATTGAAGTCGCACACAGTGTACTAGATGGAGAAAGAGAAAAATAGTCTTATTATTATAAACTACAGCCTGTTAAAAAGATTGGCTTAGACCAGAATACCTTTTCAGGCTAAATTATGTTGGTAGTCAAGTTGCAAAACTAATTTTTGTCTTATTTTTCTGTTAAGTTATGCAAAAATCCTTGACACTAAATTAGTTTATTTTAACAGAAACACAACATAAGATATTCTGTAGGCAGTTGTGGCCTAATGGTTAGCGAGTCGGACTTGTAACCTGAAGGTTGTGGGTTCTTAGTACTGGCAGGAATGTAGGTGGATGGAGTGAATGAACAGCTTCCACCTTCAATACCCATGACTGAGGTGCCCTTGAGCAAGGCACTGAAACCTCAATTGCTCCCCGGGTGCTGCAGCAAAAATGACTAACCACTGTTCTGGGTGTGTGTTCACTACTCACTGCTGTGTGTGTGTGTGCACACGTGGATAGGTTAAATGCAGAGCACAAATTCTAAATATGGGACACCATACCTGGCTACATGACACATAACTTTTCACTTTAAGATGTTTTCAGTTAATGTATTTTTAATAGGAATGTATTTTGTCTTTATACACTGGCTGCTTTATGTATTTATCTATTTATTTATTGCGTATAAACAAGCAAACAAGAAAAAATACATTTATGTTCAAGAGACAATCTACAAAAACGTAATTCAATCATGACAACTCTCTGTCATATTCATCACCATGCTAAAATCTTCAATGTTAATTTATTTGGCCTTGGCCTTGGCGGTTTTGGAAACTCATAAGCGAAGACCAGGAGACTCTTGGTTATCTTCAGCAGGGCTCTTTATTGAGAATGCGCTGCAGTCATCAAAAATCTAAATAAGGCAGTGATACATTGTAGTTTATATACATTTAGGGGGCAGTGCTTAGGAATGGAAACAAAGCATCTGGGAGACAACCTTAAACAAAGCATATAAATTAAGTGTTCAGGTATAGTAACCTGCTGCATTTCACCAGTCCTAATCCATTTAGCATAACTATTCAAAGTCTAGGGCAGAGGCACCAAGAGCCATTACAGACAAAAGGTGAGAGACTCAGTAATCAGGCTCATTTGACTTACAATGAAGAGGAGGAGAGCAGAGAGGAACTGGCAGGAACTTCTTGCTACTAACTTTGCTTGAGTGAATCATTTGTCTGATGCCATCCTATTTACCTTAAATGCTAAATACAATGTACGTCACCTTAATTTTTCATGTGATTGTCTGTCAGGATGTAGGATCAGCAGATCTAAGACAGATTCTTAAATTTGTAATCCCACAGCGGAATAGATCTGCTACGTTACTGCTGAATTGCTGCTGCTGTTGATTATTGCTGTAGTTGTAGATTATTGCTGCAAGCAAGTACAGGAACTTGCTACTGCCAATGCGTATGGCGATACGGTGCCATGAGTATTTAAGACATGCTGCTGCACAAATAGCATATAAAATAACACGTAGCAGATCTATACAGGTGGAGCTGGTGAAGGTGGAGTGTTTCAGAGAAACTCTGAAAACGCGCTGCAGGAATCTCTAGTGAATGCTAGCCAGCCATATAAATGCAAGGCAGTAAGCTCATTGGCTGCATATGCAGCATGAACCAATCAGCTTGTGCCAAGTCGTTTAACTCTCTGAATATCATCAGTTGCATTAACAACCCATCAGCCTGCGCCATCTAGAGTTTCATGACTGAACTATATATTTAAACTTATATGCAGCGTTGCTTAGAGCCCTGCACGGGCCCCCGAGACGCTCAGGCCCTAGCCCGGCCCGTGTCCGACAGCTCATCAGAATTCTTGGCCTGAGTCCGACCCGAGCCCGTCTTTTTTTCCTCTTCTCCCAAAACAGCTTATACTACTGTTTCAGCTATTAAAATAGTTCAGTTCAGAATCAGAATCAGAATGAGTTTTTATTGCCAGGTATGTTTACACATACGAGGAATTTGTTTTCATGACAGAAGCTCCACAGTGTAACAGAATGACAGTGACAGAACAAAAAACAGATAATAATAAATAAATAAAAAATAGAACAAGTAAATATGGAATAAAAATATACAAATTTACAATTGTATGTACAGGTATATAACAGTAGACAGTTGTACAGGTATATATGTGCAAATTATTAGGTATATTTGTTTGATGTACAGGGATATTATGTTGCAGGTGTATGTAATAGAAAAGTGATTATATTTCGTTTCGTTTTTTTATGAAGTTAATTTAAAAAAACGTATGGAGCATTTTTTGTTCGCTAAATATACGTTTTTGTTTTTTTAAAGTAAGACCAAGTGGCCAGCGGCAGACAGTTAGCCTACTGTATGTTTGATAAATTTAGCCTTCTCAAATCATCACCACTTAACTAAAATAAAATCTATAGGCCTATATAAAATGCTTAAAGCATATCACAATGTTAGTTTAAACCTAGATAAATGTGCGCTATACCCAATAGTTTGTGCGGAGATGCTGTGCAGGAGAAAGGGAGGCGCCAGCGCGATCACTTGCATTTTTTCAGTGGATACACCGTCATTTTTGCTCATATAGGTAAGAGTAATACATCATTCGTAGCTGTAAAGGTTCTACTTTATTTGTGTGCACTCACAATATCAACAAACCGTTGTGCTTTTATAAAATAAAGAAAAAAAAACATGATGCACTTTCTGCCGTCTCGTCTTGAAAAGGAGCGCTTCACAAAAATGAACCGAAAATCAGCGAATAGATGCCTCATAGACATGATAAAATATATCTATAGAAAGCTTTAAATTACTAAACGAAATAAAACAAAAACTCTTTCATTATAATCAATCCGTAAAGATGCCCCAAAAACTCGTGTTGTTTCCACCAGCGCGGCAATTTTTTTCATCACTAATTGGTGGATGTCTAAAATATAAAAATATGGAGAAATCTAAAACAGGCCCGAGGCCCGGCCCGAGTCTGAACTGTGACGTGAAAATTGTCCCGAAGCCCGGCCCTAGGGGCGTAAAAAAGGCTGAAATGGCAGGGCTCAGCGGTTGCTTGAAGTATCTTGATTTAGGATGTTCTTCATTGAAAATTATGTATATTTGAAAAATGTATTTTAATATGTATTAAAATGAATTAATTTATTGTCAGCTAATTTTAATTAATTTATGTATTATTTGCTTGAGTCATTTTAGTTTTTGCAATCCATGTTTTTTTTGACAAAATAAAAGTTTATTGAAAAAGGACGTTTTTGCATGCATTAATTTTTAGATGTTGCCATAACTACAAACACTGATGGTGTTTGTTTGTCCTTTATTTCTGCCTGTGGAAAGTTACTGTTAATAGAACACTGTTTGTTTTACTGTACAGTGCTAACTATCTGTCAGTGCTGTCAAACTATAGACAAGCAAGTTTTTTTGAAAGTAATATCAAAGAGGGGGAGGTCAGCGGCTCCATATGCTGCACAATTAGCATTGTCAAAAGATCATGGTACTCTAGGAAATGGCATGTGCATTAAGCATGTGTTTTGATTCTTGGCCTTAATTATGCACACCAAATGTTAAAGTGCATCTCGTGTGGGCGTAATGTGCATGATTTTTCATGGGCCTTGAAGAGCATATAAAAGCTCTTTGATATGTAAATGTATTACAATACACGTTATCTTACTGATGTGGATGTTCAGTTTCCTGTCTTGAAATATTTTGTTTTTGCTGGCTGCCCAAAAGTCTGACACCTCTACTGAAAATCTTTCTATTTCAAATCATTTTATTTTAAAATACTTTTTTTTGTATTTTATAATCTAATAACATATTGTGTGCTTTAATGGAAGCAAAAATTTGATTTTATATTATTAATTGTGGTTACTACCTTTTTATTTTAAATCATAGCATTTCTTTGTTTCAAAATCTGATTCAAAATCCAAAAATGTTCTATTTTCAGGTTTAACGTTATTTTAATTACAGGTTTTCAATATGGACTTTTGAATAGCACTATGACTAAATTAAATAAATAGTTGTATTAATTAATGCCCATTTATTTAACAAATATATGATTATTGAACTATTTGGATGGGCACATGGATAAAAAATAAAAATTGAAATAGTACAATGCACATTTTGTTTTAAATATTGATATTACGAATGACTTTTGAACAACAGTATGCATATACATGAACTAGGTGTAATATAATGCAACATTTTCTGTTTAAAAGTTATATTATTGAGCAAATTTCGACACTATGGCACCATGATAAAATTAAATAAATGCTTATATGAAATATGAAATGTGCATAATATGTATTTTTTTATTAAAATGTGCCTTTAGAGTCTGAACTATTAATTGTGTTAAATGCAGTCATTAACCCAAGGGCTATGTAAAGCAAAGCTGTTCATCTTATGAATAATCTTACATTTTTGTTTGAATCAGTGCATATGGTAATTTAATATATAATTTCTTATTGAATACATTTTTTTATTTTATTTTTAAGATAAATGCAAATATCAAGTACAGTTTAAAAATGTGATTACATTTACTTTCACTATGTATTTCGCTTTTTTATTTTGATTTTTGTCTGAACCATTTTGGTACCTTATATTACAGCACTTCTCATGTTTCAGCCTCTTTAGGATGAATCGCTTTGTTGTACTCCTCATTGTAAGTCGCTTCAGATAAAAGCATTAGCTAAATGAATGCAATGTAAATATTAAATGTTTCATAGCATGATATAATGCTGTCCAGTTACTCAAGTGTACTCCACTTGTCTAGAATAAATAGTAACAACTTATCCTGAACAAACAAGTAGGCTAAATATAGTAACATTATCCATATAGCAGAAAGGCCAATGTGGCAGTAAAGGAAATGTAAATTGACAACTGACAACAGACGTCATAACGCTCCAAACTCCAGCTTATCTTTAAAAGAAGATGTTAAAGAAGAACGTATGCTTTATGTGACAAAAGCAATTAATTAAACGGAAGAGCCGAGCAAAAGCAGAATGTGAAATTACAGTCAGCGCATTAGTTCAAAAGAAGATAATAGCAGTAGTCCTCAGGGGCACTGTAAATAAATGAATCTGCTTCTTGAGATGCGATTCTTCCATCACTGACAGTTCATTATTATATCCCTGCCAATCAGGTCTTCTCATGCTATTACTATGTCATTTTCTTCTTTTATATATTCACCTGAAGCCTGACTCGTTTAAAATGTGCATTTGGAGGCCTGCAATATTGCCTGCAGACCAATTACTCAGTAGCGTCGTTTCCCTCTGTTCAGACTGACATTACTGATTCCGTCTGATGTCAGTGATTCTATTATATAATCTAAGATGTTTAGCTCACTCTGTTTTCGTTTTAATCCGCTCACTGTCATGGCTTGATGTCTTATTTGATGAGACAATATGGTTCAGTGGTTGAGTTGATCTTATTCTGTGTGTCCTATTAAAGGCAAAACGCTACAAAAGCTTCTGCTCTGCTGCATTTTGTTAAGAGCACAATGCATTTAGAAACAGTTAGTGATCTGAATGGTGTTATTCTTCATATATGGAATCTTTTGCATTGAAAGTGCATTAGAATTGACTATAATATTGAAATGAAGCACTTTGATGGAGGTACTGTAGTGTCTTGTGGTTAATCCTTGTATTTTTATTTGTGACCCATCTGAAAATTATTGTTTCCTATCAATCAAATTATTATTATTATTGTGTGTGTGTGTGTGTGTGTGTACAGGTTTTTCTATACTGGTGTTGTCACAGGGTCGAACTCCGTGATTCCCTCTTCGGACCATCAGAGGGCTCCCTCACCCGAATATTGACTCTTACACTTCACATACATTCCCTCAGACCCGTGTCTGGCACTGATCACCTAGCCCAGCTGTAGTCCATCAGCTGGCCTATATAAACAGTATGTTCCTTCCAGCTCATTGCGAAGTCTCGTTTTACTGCGGTTTACATTTCTGAGCGGTTTTCTCTGTTTTGCATGCCTGTTGTGACCCTGTTTGTACCTCGTTTATGATACTCTGCTACCTGCCTTCTGGATTATCCGCCTTGTCTCTGAGTTGTGATTCATTGCCACCTGCCCCGACTTCTAGCCTGTTTACTGACAACGTTTGTGTTTACCCCCCGTCACTGTGTTTGCTGGTATGTGACCATTGCCTGTTTGACCACGATTGTAAATAAAGCCCTCTTATGGATCCCACTTCGAGTGATGCTTCGTTACAGAAGACTTCGCCATCCCACGATCCAGCGGCTATATCTCACCTGTCCTCAGCACTTTCTGCCCAGGCTAGTCAGCTTGCGGCACATCAACACCAGTTAGTGTTGTGAAAGTGCTCCAGAATCTCCATGTTTCTCCACCAGAGGCCACCACAACACCATCTAACACCGCCATTACACACACTGGGGAGATACCAGCTCAAGTGAGTACTCGTCTAGCCTTCCCAGAAAAGTTTGACGGTGATCCAGCGAAACGCTGTATTCTACCGAGGCTGGTAAGATCGCATTTGTTTGTTCATTACTAACTGGCAAAGCGTTAGAGTAGATCACGGCGGTTGATACCGTTTTCCCTTCATTTGTAATATTCTTGCAACGGTTCTGTGAAGTCTTTGATCACCCTAAAGAGGGCAAGAACGCTGGCGATCACCTACTAGAACTCTCTCAGGGGAGAAGGACCGATGCTCAATATGCTCTCACTTTTCATACTCTCAGACTTCATGGGTCGATGACACGCTTAAAGTACTGTTTAGAAGAGGATTAAGTCATGAACTACAGTCTGAGCGGGCCTGCCGTTACGAGGGGAGAGATTTGAATCAATTTATCGAGCTTGTCATTCAGATTGACTACCTCATCAGATCGCGAAGACCCAACACTCGTAGCACCTACCGAGTCCCTGTACCCGCTGCCACAGATGAAACTGAACCCATGCAAGTTAATTCTTACCACCTATCAGCGGAAGAGAGAAATCGTCGACTAACCCAACGTCTCTGTTTGTACTGTGGACAGTCGGGTCATCTACGAATCTCCTATCCCTCACGGCCGCACTCTGAGTCTCAGGCGTTGGTGAGTTTTCCTGTTGATGCACTTAATCCAGATCTGTGTGTTACGGTACCTATCACTATCACTGTAACTGGCCATCAAATCACTGCCAATGCCCTATCTGTGATAATTAAAGCGGCTGGAAACTTTGTCTAAAGAATTCGCTCATCAAAATAATATATCTCTAATCCGTTGCTCCTCTCCTTTGACAGTGGAAACGATAGATGGACGCTCACTGGGCTCAGGACGAGTTACATTCATAACACAGGAACTTCAGATGCAGACTGGTATTCTTCATTCAGAAAATATTAAATTCTACATCCTGCCCACACCTCACATGCCTGTCATCCTTGGTCTACCCTGGCTTCGCAGACACAATCTTTACATCTCATGGAAAGAAGGTCAGATCACCAGATGGAATAATTCATGTTACCCCAAATGTCTCGCTAATGTCTCACCACTGTCTGTCCAGTCCATTACTGTATCAGAGGAGAAACCCCATGACCTCAACCTCCCTCCTGAATACACCAACCTGTCGGTGGCCTTCAGTAAAGTCAAAGCGTCTAAATTGCCACCTCATCGTGTCTGCGATTGTGCCATCGACCTACTTCCAGGTACAACACCCCCTAAGGGTCGTATCTTTCCTCTATCCCAGCCTGAATCGGAAGCCATGAATCAGTACATCGAGGAGGAGTTAACCAAGGGCTTCATACGGCCTTCGATGTCACCTGCGTCTGCTGGGTTCTTCTTCGTGCAGAAGAAAGATGGAGGTCTTCGGTCATGCATTGATTACCAAGGTTTGAATGAGATTACTGTTAAGTTTCGATACCCCCTACCTCTGGTCCCTGCAGCCCTGGAACAACTGAGAACTGCCAAATACTCCACCAAGATCGATCTTCGCAGTGCTTACAATCTTATACGCATTAGAGAGGGGGACGAATGGAAAACGGCTTTCTCTACTAGTACGGGGCATTATGAATATTTGGTCATGCCCTTCGGCCTGGTCAACAGTCCGTCAGTCTTCCAAGCCTTCATGAATGACGTGTTCAGAGACATGCTCAACAAAATAGTCATTGTATACATTGAAGATATTCTGATCTTTTCAGATACTCTTGAGGAACACATCCAACACGTCAGAACTGTAATTAATCGACTCATCCACCACGAACTATATGCTAAAGCAGAGAAGTGTGAGTTTCACAGAACTTCCATTACATTCCTGGGGTACGTCACTAGTCCGGAAGGAGTCACCATGTATGAAAATAAGGTCAAGTCAGTTCTCAGTTGGCCACAACCTTCCACCCTGAAAGAACTACAATGCTTTCTTGGTTTCGCCAACTTTTACTGACGCTTCATTATGAACTTTAGTTCTGTTGCTAACCCTTTAACGTCCATGGTTAAGAGGGGAACTAACCGCCTCAAGTGGTCCAGCACAGACATTCAAGCTTTTGAACAGCTTAAGCAGCGATTTGTCACCGCCCCCATTCTATGTCATCCTGACCCCGAACTCCCCTTTGTCATGGAAGTGGATGCTTCTAATACTGGCCTGGGAGCTGTTCTATCTCAAAGGCAAGGTTCACCTCCTAAACTATACCCATGTGCATTCTAGTCCAGGAAATTAAGCATAGCAGAGAGGAATTATGATGTCGGAGATAAGGAACTATTAGCCATTAAAGCAGCTTTTGAAGAGTGGCGTCACTGGTTAGAGGGGTCTACACATCCATTCACAGTGTTTACAGATCATAAGACCCTGGAATGCCTGAAAACCGCAAAAAGACTCAACCCCAGGCAAGCTCGCTGGTCACTATTCTTCACTCGTCCTGGATCCAAGAACACCAAAGCTGACGCTCTATTCAGACAGTATGAACCCGACCGATCTCCACAACTTCCTGATACAGTTTTGTCCCCTGACCTCATTGTTACTCCCGTCCAGTGAAATATCATTACTGAGCTTGAACAAGCCAACGCCCAGTCCGAAGTACCAGTTGAATGCCCCCCTAATAAGATCTTTGTTCCTGAAATCCTCCGAAATCGAGTCCTAGAACATGTTCATTCTCTTCCCAGTTCTGGTCATCCTGGTATTAACGCCACCATCCATCTCCTGCAAAACCGCTTTTGGTGGCCCTCCCTGTCTAAAGATACCATCATGTTTGTTCACCAATGTCAAACCTGCAATATTCAAAAACCATCACGTCAACTACCAGCCGGGCTGCTCCAACCTCTTCTGATTCCACAACGTTCCGGGTTACATATCGATCTACCAGCCTCCAACGGTCACACAACCATCCTCACCATCATCGATAGATTCTCTAAAGCCTGCCGCCTCATACCACTTCCCACCACCCTACAGACAGCTGAACATCTCTGCAACCAGGTTTTCCGATTCTACGGGCTACCAGAGGATATAGTTTCTGATAGAGGTCCCCAGTTTACTTCACGGGTCTGGTCAGCATTCTTCAGGATGCTTGATGTAAATGTAAGCCTCACGTCTGGTTATCATCCTCAATCAAATGGTCAAACCGAAAGATTAAACCAAGAACTCACCCGTTTCCTTCAATCTTACTGCAGTCACCATCAGAACGATTGGAGTCGCTACCTGATATGGGCAGAGTATGCTCAGAATTCCATTCAAAAATCCTCTACTGGTCTGAGCCCCTTTCAATGCATCCTTGGATTTCAACCACCCCTCTTCCCCTGGTCTGGAGAACCCACTAATGTCCCTGCAGTCAATGACTGGTTACTCAGAAGTGAAGAAACCTGGAATCAGGCTCACACTCACCTCCAGCATGCCATTCGTCGACAGAGAGAACAGGCTGATCGTCATCACCATCCTGGTCTGGAGTACGGTCCTGGTCAGTGGGTGTGGCTATCCATTAGAGACTTACGTCTTAGGCTGCCCTGCAAGAAACTCAGTCCAAGGTACGTGGGCCCATTTCAAATTATTAGACAAATCACACCTGTTTCTTTCCGCCTTGCCCTGCCTAATCATTATCGTATTTCTCCTACATTCCATGTATCTCTACTCAAACCCGCTGGTGGTCAGAATGAGGAGGGAGAGGAGGTGTTCGGTGACCAGGGCCCCCTGCCCATCATGGTAGATGGCGAGGAGGCGTACCAGGTTCAAGAACTGCTTAACTCCAGCCTCCGGGGAAGAATTCTCCAGTATTTGGTCGATTGGGAGGGGTACGGTCCGGAGGAGCGTTCCTGGGTTAATGCAGATGACATTCTCGACCCCAACCTTGTGGAGGAGTTCCACCGCACCCATCCGGATAGGCCAGCCTCTCGACCGTGTGGGAGACCCCGGCGTCGCCCACCTCCTCGCGCCAGGAGACGCTCGCAGGGAGGGGGCTCTTTCACAGAGTCGAACTCCGTGATTCCCTCTTCCGACCATCAGAGGCTCCCTCACCCGAATATTGACTCTTACACTCTCACACTACATTTCCCATCAGCGCCGTATCTGGCACTGATCACCTAGCCCATCAGCTGTCCTATATAAACAGTCTGTTCCTTCCAGCTCATTGCGAAGTCTTGTTTTACTGCGGTTTACATTTCTGAGCGTTTTTCTCTGTTTTGCCTGCCTGTTGTGACCCTGTCTGTACCTCGTTTATGATACTCTGCTACCTGCCTTCTGGATTATCCGCCTTGTCTCGGAGTTGTGATTCATTGCCACTTGCCCCGACTTTGTGTGTGTGTGTTTAGCAGTATGGATTTAGATAAATTCATCTTGAAAACTGATAAATGCAAATTAAATTTGTATTTATATGCAGACTTTCTGGAGGAACTAAAATCAGACTAACTTCTGATAAAATCTTCATGTGTTTGACCTCCACTGCTGCTTTAACAGATTCACTTTCTGCCAACCAGATGCTTCATGGTTTGCTTGATAATTTTTGACACTTTAGTTAAAAAGTGTGCGCTGTTAAAGGGCAAAGGACAGCTTCTGGAGTTCCTTCAATGTACGTCGAACTAGATGGTGCGAGACAGGATGACAAGGGCCAACTGTCGGATTTCTGCTGTCTGACTGGTAGCTAAGTTTATCAAGAGGACACAGACAGAAAACAAAAGGCCCCTAGAGGTTTGTTTCAAACCTTTTTCTATGAGCTATAAACAGCTAAAAAGCTTGCATTTTTGTATTTATGAGGAAAGGTTTTAACCGCCACACTAAATGGAATGCATTTTCTAATCTAATAATATTTTGTAGAAATTGATTCTCACTTCAAAGTCCAGTGACATTGGATTTGCCAATAAAGCCTGGGGAGCCTAAAGATAGTGGAAAACAGTATATTATTATACTTTAGTTGTCTGTTATTGTCATATTGGAGTTGATAAAATGAGTGACAGAGTTTTTCATGGCCAAAAATCACTACCGTTTTCTTCAGAAAATATGAATGTTATATAGATCACAAATGCATTACCTTTTTAAGTAAATGAATAGATTTAACAGTATTTAACAATCTTAAGCAGCAAGCTGTAATGCATTAGCCTGGGAGTGTTTGTTGGAAAGTGTTACAATATGGAAAAACATGCCAGAAACATACCTATACTTACAGTTCGCTGCAGTTAGCAGCTAAAATGAACGCTAGACATAGTTAAACACCAACAATGTTTATTTATTTTGCTCAAATTATGATTATGGGCAGGGGCGGATCTACCAGGGTGGCACGGAGTGGCAACTACCACCCTAAGAAAAAGCTGTGCCACCCCAGAATTATCACAGAATAAAATATAAATGTAAGCAGTGTTTCATGTGCTAATTTTCAGTGACAGAGTAATGCAAAATAATGTCAAAAACAAGTATTTTAATCAACTTTGCACGATGGTTGCACACGCACGCAGCGTGCCAGTGTAGTCGTCTTCATTACCAAATTACTCTTATGAACCGGATCTTTTTCAGTCAAAACCACAAAGCGCGGCCCAGTTCACTAACATTTTTTTTTTTTTTTACATTTGTTCGTGAATCAGATAATTACTGCTTTTCAGGTAACTCAGAAGTCCTCTGAGAAATCTAATCCCGTCCGGATATGTCTGAGATTCATCGCGTAATTGTTTGGTGATCCGATTCTCCGACCGCTTGCTCCCCTTTCATCATCTATATAAGCCGTAACAAAAACATAAAATCAATAAGAAGATGCCGATCATGGAAACTAATAGCAGAGTTAGGTAAGAAGGTAGTTTTCTTGATTGTTTAGGCTATAACCGATTTTAGTTGGCACTTTTCCGCCCAAACTATTCAAAACATATTTCTCAAAAAGTTTAACAATGAGTAAGTTAAACATTAGGTAGCAAAACTGATGACAATCAGAATCTCTGCATCCTAACAACAGAGAGAGGAGAGAGCTGAGCCAATCATCTACAGGGGTTTTACACTTACACATACAGTATTATTACAGTACAGTACCAGTACATTAGATAATGGAAATTTCACTATTCTATATGTACAGTAAACTGTAGCACATGTTGTACACCTTCAAGCGTGTGACTGTACAATTTTTTCTGTAAACATTTTTATGTGTATTGCATTTTTGCAGAACTGAGAAATGACTGCCTAGAGATATAGCTAGTCTTGTGTTAAGAGACCAAGAAACTACTATAGTACTGTATACTGTAATGCAATTTGGCCATAGTGAAGAGGTCATAGAATTCTTTGGTATTGCACTTTTCTAGGGCTTTCATCTACTGAAAACGTGTTTTATGAAGTTGAAAACGGAGAGGCAAATGCAAAGAATTAGTGTATGGATTTGAGGTAGGGTTTCAGAAATTGTTGACAAGGTACATTTATTTTGTCTGTAACAATTCAAAAAAACTGTAAATTCTTACACAGATGACTTTCCTGCAGTGAACACTGAGATCATTAACACTATAACAAAAAAAAAGCTCTTACTAGGATTCAGGAATTATTTTTGCAGCTCAATGTCTACTACAGTATACATAAATTAAATTACAGATACAGATGTTTAATTCAGCAATGAACTTCTGGGAAAAAATCATTTTCATTTTACATCCGGTGGAGTTTGTTTGGGTTGATTTACAGGACATGTTACCACCTCTGTTAATAACCGAAAAATCACAAGCTGTGTTCCAAACTGATCCGCTTCAGTGATTGATAATATTGTTTGACATTATTATTTATTTCTAATGTCAGGAAATTCAAAAGTTTTTGTGGCTCTTAAACTTGCACATTTATAACCTGTTGAAGTTTTTTATATTGTGTATTAACTTGGTGCCATGATGGATATTGCAATGTTGTTATTTATTTTTCATTTTAAACAGTATAGATGATTACTTAATGGTAATACAATATTTGTGAACACAACTGTGTATGTCAGACAATAAATCCCCAAAAGCTATGCATGGGGGCTTGCTTTGGTGTTGCCACCCCTCATAGACCCCATGCCACCCTAAAAAATATTTTCTAGATCCGCCCCTGATTATGGGGCAGATTATCAATAAATAAACATTTATTTTTGCATGGTTCCTTGCACAAAACTATATTATGATCTAAAAACACTTTTACCATAGTGCATGATTTGCAAACTAATACATTTTGATGTTTGTAGTAAACTTGTTTGGTACTTCACCTGGTTCCACGTTGCACTTTTGAAGCGAAGCATCGTGTAGGAGTCTGATGAAACATGAGTCATGATAAAAAGGGCTCAAAGACTTGTAGAAGCAAGCTAAAATGACATGATTTTTTTCAGGTTCTTCTTATTTTTAGCTCATATTTGCTTTTGTCAACATTATTGTTAGTAGGTGTAGCTGGTACTGTATTTTCAAATGCACATGAACCCTTTAGCAACATTTACTGACATTTCATTTCCATACTGCCGCGATACGTAAAACAACCAGCATAGAAATAAAGCATTATTAGACTCATGTTTGTATGTTTCGAATTAAACTGAACACGCTTTTAGCGCCACTCACCGGATATTTCACTTTGAAAGTGTACTAAATGTGCAAGACGCAACATAATAATTACATAATAGGTAGAAACAGACAGAGCCTGCATGTGTTTCTGTGGAAGCTTTGCAGCCACATTCTAGGACACACTGTGAAGAAAGTGTGCAATTTCAAAACACATGTTTGAGTGGAAACACCAGCCAATCATTTATTGATCTGAAAATAACATACTTGACATGCTTTTACAACCGTGTCTTCAAGTAAGGATGTTTTATCAGATAAAAGAAATAACATAGAATGAAAAAATAAAATAAAATAATAAAGATTCCACTGATTTCCACTGCACTGTTTTTTTTTTATGGATCAAATTGTTTATGTGTTGATTTTGTTAATGACACTAAATGAAACCTCCCATTAGTCTTGTTGAGGAGAGGTGTGTTGTTACTTTAGACATCAGACATTGGATTTTCACATGACAGTGGATAAAAGAGGCAAGAAAAACTGTATAGACTTTTTTGGACCAGAATATCATAGAGACTTAGACCTGTCCACCCTAGCAGCTGCAACCCTAGCCAAGCAACACACTAAAAACTACTCAGAATACCTTTGCAACTGCACTGCAATGCTCTGATATCCACAAACAACACCCTATAATTATTTTGGATGAGCCAAAACTCTATGTAAGCGGATGCTAAAAAATAGTTTTTTAGTTTTTCCCCCCAGAAAATGTAAAAATTGCTTATTACATCTGTGCTCAGTTCTTTTGTAGAGGAAAGCAATAATGTGTGAGTGAATAAAATATTATTTCAGTATGAACTGTCATATTAGATGCTCCACTAAAGCATGGTAAAGGTCAATCAAAAGTGCATAAAGTAGGCACACAGTGGGAAGACAGTCCATGTCAACCATCCACTGACATTCAGTCATTATTTCACAGATTTACAAAAGCCTTAATATATTGTTTCCAGGCTTGTTGCATCATCAGGATTATTCCAAACCTGCCGGGATGAGAAGTGCCTTCAAAGACCATCTTGCACTAGGGTGCAGAAGTGCAGCGATATCTTAAGGCATGTTTATGAAGCCAGTTTACATGCATGAACAAGACATGGAATCATTGTGACAAACTCCTCTATTGTTTTCTTTGAACATTCTAGGTTTTTATGCTTTGCAATTTGCAGTATGAATATTTAAAGGACCCATAACACACACAGTTTCTGCCAATCTCATGTTAATCTTGAGTACCTATATAGTATTACATCCTTCATATCTCCGAAGAGTCTTTAGTTTTATCAGATTTATAAAAGAAAGACACAGCTCTACCGCTTCTCTCTGAAAACAGTTGAGCTCCTTGAGGCATGCCATGGGCGGAGCTAAAGAGTAAAAATAAATAATTCCCTTAATGCTGGATTCTTTGGGAGGCTGAACATATTTTCCCTCACAACCAAAAACACACTTCTTTGGTGACTGTTGATTTTGTGGTCAAAAACAAAATGTAAAATCCTTCTCGAGCAAGTCGTGTGCAGTGCTGCCAACGACTTCTGTTACCCTAATAAAGCACGTTGATGGGCTGCTCTTGCTCTCGCTCTAGTTGATGCGCGCACGTGCTCTTCCGGGAGAAGTGTCCATACAAGGAATTCCACCCTTTATGACATCATACAGGGCCATAATTGAAAAAAATAAAAAAAAACTTTCCGAAACTTATACAAACTGTGAAGGAGTGTATTTTATTTGGCACAGAAATACTCTGTCATACGTCCAACTTGGTTTTTGAGACTTTGGCCATGTTTAGCACAACAATCCAACTCTTTAACAGTGTTAATAAGTCAGAATGCATGAAATAGCATTAGATATTCCCTTTTAATAAGATTAATTCTGCCTTATTAGGACACCTACAAACAAGCTCAGTGGTTCTCAATTGTTTTTTGTTTTCTTCAAGATGAAGATTTACATTGGACATGAAGTTAATTAATATTATGGAGTTTGAGGATGAAGGCATGTCATGCAACCTGTCAATTTTGTCATCTAATTTTATTAGCTTTTACTTTGTGACAGATGAATTTGCATCAAAGTACCATTTGATTGGGCTTTTGATGTCAACAGAAAAAACAGTGAGTACCTGCCACTGATCTATAATGACTGGATCGCTAATTGCATTCTAAACTGCCATTCGGCTGTGAAGCCACCGGAAGTGTTCGAGCGGCCATCTTACTATTCCCTACCAGCAGAGAGCATCATTGACTGACAGCCAAAACCCTGACCTAAAATCACCTGATTTGAAGAGTATCAGCCACACGGGATTAGTTTTTAGGAAATGCATATATACATTAATTGTTACCTCAGATGTTAACCCTCTTCGCGCCAATGTTTATGGTCTTTTCAGGCAGGATAAGTGATATATTGAAATCGCTACGGTGGGTGTGTTAGCTGCACCACATGCTGACACGGTAATATTACTAATATTAAACATGTAAATATATATGGTATTAGTATCAGAAATTGAGTTGATATGCATAATATTACATAACAGCCATCTGTACTATATTGCTCAATATTGTATTGAAATCAGAACTTACCATGCATCATCTTGGAAATAAAGGAGATCATGTCTTTAAGTTTGTACCGTATGTAGTCAGCTTTATTTCTCTGAATGATGTTATGATGCGTGTATTTTTTTAGGTCCTGATTGAGCAATGTCTATTTCAGACTCTTCAAGATCGCGCAAATTCTGTGGCATTTTACTTGCGTCACAGTTTCCATAGGAGTAAAATGTTATGTATTGTTTACTAATGTTATTTAACCTATGTTAAATCATTAACTGCTCCAAAACGCATGCTGTTACGAATCAGTGAACATTGCAGTTTAGCCTAGTTTTACGACATAAAACAATAAACAATATAATTACATAAACTGTGAATAACTGTACAAGGCAAGTTAAGGTGCGTACACAAAGCATAAATCTTTATTCAGATTATCAAGTCCTCACAAAGCTATTAACTCAATATTAGCTGTTCTGGCAAATTGTGTTATTAATGAACAATACAATTATTTGGTGCAATGACTTATTGACTCCTGTGAGCGCAAATCAGTCTGACATTTGGCTCTACAGCAAAGCAGGAACAACAGAACAAGAGGTGCTAAACGCGACATCTATGATCCATTTTGAAATCATGCTCAGAAATCATGATCCGCATAATGTTTAATTGAGGCAGCAGATTTATATGCATAAATGTAAATTGTTTGTGGATGACTGCCACTCAATTTGCAACCTTTTCCCCGCTGCGTCGCTGTAAAAAATGACCTTTAAATGACTTCTCTCACCAACTGAAAACTTTCACAAGATCTCTCGCTCTCTTTCTCTCGGTTTCATTTTCATCTTTTAGCATTGTAAATTTTGTTGGGACACTGATGCTTTTGTGGCTGCCTTTAAATCTATCAGCTGACACAGAGCCACGACTGAGAGCGTTTAGCAGATCTCTCACGAGAAGGGAAACCGTTTCCACCCCTTATTTTACTGCCAGGAACGGCCGGCTGATGCAGTCATGGCTAAGTAGCTGACTGTAAAGTACAGAATGTGAGGAAATGGATCTGGGCCGCATACCAGCATCTGACAGACAACAATTTCAGAAGATGAGTCAAAATAGAAAAGCTATAGCAATTTGATTTTCTTTCAAAGTTGTAAATAGAATGATTATTAAAAATAATTTTGGAGTATGGTGTAAGATAATACCATTTCAGTCTTTCTACTTGAAAATTGTTATGTAAGTTCGTTGCCATGTTCTACCTAAGATAAAACAATCATCATTAAAAGAAAATTATATATGTATATATAGTATAGATATCTGTCATGACAACTCTCGGAGTGATTTGCATGGTAATATACATGGCAATGTTAATGTATTTGATCTTGGCGGAATAGATCTGCTACGCTGCTGCTGCTGCTTCTGCTGTAGCAGATCAAGTACCGAGACTTGCTACTGCCATACATTCCCCCCCCCCCAAACAACATGCTGCTGTAAGCATTTAAGAAATACTGCTGCTGCACATATACACATATGAATATAATAATTAGATTATTAATCTTCAGGTGCAGTTTTGGCAACGCTTTAGATTACAACCCGCAAAGAACTACGTAAGTATACTGAATTTGCGGTGTACTTTTCTGTAATTATAGTGTACCTATAAAGAACGTACATGTAGGTATAAGGTAACAATGTGTTACGTTTGGGTAATAAGTGGGTAACAACCAGATATGCAACCTGCAACCTGCAAAGAACTGCATAAGTAAACTGAAGTTACAGCATAACTTGTTTTGTAATTATAGTGTAGGTATATGGGAATAAAATGTGAAAATTGGGATAAGGTAACAACCTGTAAAATTACAAATCGTTTATACTGTAAGTATTTTGAAACTAAGAGGTGCTTATTCTAATATTGTGTGGTATGTATAGCCTAAACAACAATCTTATGTTTGATTTTTTGATTTAGAAAGACGATATATACTTTATATAATTTTATATAGGTATTTTATTATAGGCATATAGGTATTTTTTAACCATAGGGTACACATTCTATTATAAAAGGACAAACATGATGGAGATTACTGAACAACAAAACTATTGAAATGAGTTAATGAGTTTCTGCTATAATTTATAATTCACGAGTCTACTTACCTTACGAAAGCTTATTCGTCAATTTCAACAACTTCACACCAGCAACTTCTCAACACCACAATCAACAAATAACTTTGCATGATATACCATCAAGGTTCAATGCATATTAAAACAAGCTTACCTCTTTCAGCTGTCGCAGAAAAAATACTGATACAACATTTGTATTTCAGTGGATGTATAATGTGGTGTTTTTATATCAAAAAAATGTAGAGGGTTTACTTTATGTAACAATTAAATTAAAACTAGTGCAATATTTTTCTCTGTAATTGCTATGCACATACACACTTGATTCTGTGTTTAAGTCCCACTTGTTCCCATGTTTTACAGGTAAAGACAACATTTGTGGGCTGTAATTAAAGTGGTGCTTGTTCCCCCCTTATTCCATGTAGTTACAGGATAAGTGACTACAACAAATTGCACTGCTATGATTTTTATACATACATACATTATATGTCAGGTAATGTATCAATAAACATGGTGGACTGTTTTATTTAATTCAAATATTGTTTGCAATTTTCTATAGGCCTACTGCTGGGTTAAATTAACCCACAATTGGTTTTAAAATTAAAATCACACACAATATGACAACATTAACAACACAGGCAACAGATAGCCTAATAAAATATTAAATTTATTACACCAGTTCAGAAAAAAAAGTTGCAAAGCAACTCCATACTTATACAGATTATAAAGTTAAACCAAATTCTTTTGAAAAGCCTGATTAAGAACAAAATTAAGATTTTGTTCAATTTGTTCATGTTTTTCACCCACTGACGAAGTTAAACTATTATGGCCAAACCATCACACCAATAAACACACAGTAATAAACACTGAAAGTCAAGATTTAAACTGTGTATTATAGCTAACTGACAGGATTTTACCATCTTTGATTTTACCGTTTTGATCCACGTCCTCGGGCACCATTTTGACTAACGTTAGTTCAGTTCCCGGGTTTACCGCTCATCAGTTGCTGCTCAATGTTGTGAGAACATACTATGACAAAACCCTCCAGTTTTAAAAGAATAACATTCCAGTCAGTTTTAAAAATCTCTCTCCTCTTCGTTTCGATTAGTTTTCTTGTATTTTCTACACATATTCCTGTCATGAGTGCCGCAAACATGGATAGACTTGTCTCATGCACCATTCCAGCTGTTTCCAGTTCGCACTCATCACATTCACTGCTACAATTTTAAAGGAACACACTCCAGACAGTTTCAAAGTTGTCCCTCGTCTTCGCTTCAATTCGTTTTCTCTTATTTTCCACACATGTTCCCGTCTTAAGCACCGCAATCATGGATTTTGTTGCACACAGAACCGTTCACATTTGAACTCACGTGACTTGCTGCATGCTCTCACGTCCTCCACATTCATAACCCAGCAACGTTGGGTTTCTTATTACTGATATCAACCCAAATTGCGCCAGCTTCCTAACCCAACAGTCTCAACCGAGTGTTTGAATTGAAACAATTACCAGCGTGTTTTATATGTGTAAGCTCTAAAAAAAGTATACGGTGTATGTTTTTGCTAAATCACTTGCAAATATAAGATTGTTGTTAGGTCATACCACATAATATTAGAATAGGTACCCCTTAGTTTCAAAATACTTACAGTAGAAATAATTTGTAATTTTACAGATTATTACTCCTTTATTCCCCAAACTTCGCATATTGTTCCCTTATAACTACACTGAGGTACTGAATAGGTACACTGTAATTACAAAAAAATTACACTGTAAATTCTGTTTACTTACGCAGTACATTGCGGGTTGTATTCTAAAGCGTTACCGCTGTTTTTCTACATGGACTTGTTAGCTTTGTGTTTTGGTATTAATTGCTAACTATGCTAGTCAACATGATATAAAGAGGATCGAAAGCTGTTCTGGCTTGACTTTGTACAGTATTTGTGAACTTACCTTATTTATTTAGTGTACTCAAGCAAACTTTATGAATACTTCAAACTTTTCTCTGTGAATTGTGCTCATTAATTTTTCAAATACATATTTTAGGTTTGGTTTTTAATGTTGCACACAGAGTTCTCGACATGTCAAGACGCTCATTGACTTCTTGAAGCCTTTAAAGTTGCAGATACTAGATACTGTATGATTCTAACAGCAGGCAGTCTGGTTTCTATTGCAGTTTCTTTGTTTTTCCTTTACTTGTTGCTTGTTTATTTCAGATACAGTTAATAAGTTGAGAACTGTGGGTGTAGACGCAGTAGGTCCCATTACTTCTGATTTACCCAAGAATCAGCAATCCTTTCTCTGCCGCCACACATTTTCATCCATATTAAGAGGTCAGACTGCCAGTAGGCCGGAGCTTGGACCTCATTAGCATCATTGGTCTTTGCAATGCCATGGTGGGCACAGACAACTAGTATACTGATACTAGGATTTGATTCAGCTCCAAGTAGGTGTAATCAAGGTTTGAATATGTCTAGAAGTGGACAAGTCATTTGAGCCATTGGGTGCTGTCAGGCTGAAAGTGAAATAGGAAAGTAGACATCAGTCTGGCAGCATGACAAAATAACTGAGAAAGGGATCGACATTAGAATAAATAAATGTCTTGTGTTTTAGGCCGTTCCCTGCTGGATAACAAGCACTTTCAGGTGAGACGCCATAGGCCTTATGAAACGATGAAAAGTGCCTGGTCTTGTCAAGTCAAGTCAAGTCACCTTTATTTATATAGCGCTTTTAACAATACAGATTGTGTCAAAGCAACTGAACAGCATTAATTAGGAAAATAGTGTCAATAATGCAAAGTGACAATAGTAAACACTCATTTTTCAGTTAAAGACAGTTCATCATTGAATTCAGTGATGTCAACATCCAGCTCAGTTTAAATAATATCTTTGCAATTATGTAAACGATAGCGCTGGAAATGAAGTGTCCCCAACTAAACAAGCCAGAGGAACCAAAACTCCTTCGGTGACAGAATGGAGAAAAAACCTGGGAAAAAAACAGGCTCAGTCGGGGGCCAGTTCTCCTCTTACCAGACGAACCAGCAGTACGGAAAATCAATTTAAGACGTAATAAACCAGACGATGAACAATATTAACAGCAAATATTATATGATGCAATCAAACTTATAAATTTGGTAGTTATGTATGTTGTTTAAGGGTTGGCATCATCTGAGGTCCTCTAAGGAGTTGCATCATCTCTTCTTGTGTTCTGGATCCAGACTGAAGCTTGTTTAAATCCTAGTTACCACGGGATGTCAAATAGAGACATAATTAGCGTTGCTGCTGTTCCAACCAAGCAAAATTGGTTTGTTTAACCCAAACTAAAGATAATAATGTGCATTTGATTTGATATGACTGCAGTAAAAGATTATGAGATGCATTTTTTGAATGCTTGGCCAAAGAGATGTGGGTTTTATCTAGATTTAAACAGAGAGAGTGTGTCTGAACCCCGAACGTTATCAGGAAGGGTATTCCAGAGTTTGGGAGCTAAATGCGAAAAGCTCTACCTCCTTTAGTGGACTTGCCTATCCTAGTAACTGCGAACCCACACGAGTCCAATTTTGCGACCTTAGGGGAGCGGATGGATTGTACGTGGAAATACTAATTAGTATGCGAGCTAACCCATTATGGGCCTTATAGGTAAGTAATAATATTTTTTAACTGATACGTAACTTAATAGGTAGTGCAGAGACTGTAAAATTGGGGTATTATGATCATATTTTTTTGACCTGGTAAGGACTCTAGCCGCTGCGTTTTGGACTATCTGTAGCTTGTTTATTTAAGATGCAGGACAACCAGCTAGCAGTTCATTACAATAGTCCAGTCTAGAGGTCGTGAATGCATGAACTAGTTTTTCTGCATCAGAAACAGATAACATGTTTCGTAGCTTGGCGATTTTTCTAAGATGGAAGAATGCTGTTTTTTGTAACATGGGAAATATGATTTAAGTTGCTATTTAATATAACACCCAGATTTATGACTGTAGAGGAAGTAACAGTACATACGTCTAGTTGCAAATTGTAATCCACGAGATTCGTTGTACTGTTTTTTGGTCCAATAAGTAATATCTCTGTCTTGTCTGAATTTAATAGGAGAAAATTATTTTTCATCCAATCTTTTACATTTTTAACACGTTCTGTTAGCTTAGATAATTTAGAAGTTCATCTGGTCTTGTTGAGATATATAATTGAGTATCATCAGCATAACAATGGAAAATAATCCCGTATTTTCTATTAATATTACCAAGGGGCAACATGTCTATCGAAAATAGCAGAGGACCTAGGACAGATTCTTGTGGCACTCCATATTTTACTGGTTTTAATTGAGATGACTCCCCATTTAAATGGACAACGTGGTAGCGATCGGACAGGTAGGATCTAAACCATCTTAAAGCCTCCCTTGAATACCTGAATAGTTTTGTAATCGATCTATGAGTAATGTCATGATCTATAGTATCGAATGCATCACTAAGATCAAGTAAAACTAGCAATGAGACACGGCCTTGGTCTGACGCAAGAAGCAAGTAATTTTTTTAATTTTAACAAGTGCAGTTTCTGTGGTATGGTGGGGTCTGAAACCTGACTGAAATTCTTCATAAGATAATTTTTTTGCAGGAAGGAGCAAAATTGAGCAGACACAACATTTTCTAAAATTTTAGACATAAAAGGAAGATTTGAGATGGGTCTGTAATTTCCAGTTCACTAGGATCTAGTTGTGGTTTCTTAATAAGAGGCTTAATAACCGCCAGCTTGAATGGTTTTGGGCGTGACCTAAAGACAACGACGAGTTAATAATATTGAGAATCGTTTCTTCTGCTACAGGTAACAACTCTTTTATTAATTTAGTGGGTACAGGATCTAATAGGTATGTTGTTGGTTTAGATGCAGTGATATGTTTATTTAGCTCTTCCTGTCCTATAGTTTTAAAGCACTGCAGTTTATCTTTGGGTGTGATGAATGAAGCTGAAGTACTAGACGCTGTAGAATCTAAATTTGTTGTTGTATTTCTGATGTTATGTATTTTATCATTGAAGAAATTCATAAAGTCATTACTATTAAACTGTGAGGGGAATATTTAGATCGGGTGGCGTCTGGTTTTTTGTTAATCTAGCCACTGTGCTAAATACAAACCTAGGATTGTTTTGGTTATTTTATATGAGTTTGTGGATATGCTCGGCCCCGGCAGCTTTTAGAGCCTGTCTATAGCTGGACATACTGATTTTCAACACTCTGCACACACCCAGCAAAACTTCCAAGTTAGTTTTTTCTCCATTTGCGCTCAAGACTACGAGTTTTTTGTTTCTTGAGAGAATGGGTATTACTGTTGTTCCATGGCGCAGTACGTTTTTCTCTAACCTTGTTCAATTTGATGGGGGCAACAGCTTCTAATGTATTAGAGAAGATAGTGCCCATGTTGCCAGTTATTTCGTCTAGTTCATGTGTACTTATGGGTACACAGAGCAGTTGAGATAAATCAGGCAGGTTATTTGTGAATCTTGTATAGGCCACTTGAATGATTCACTTCACTATGCAAAACATAAGAAGGCTTCTTGCTGTGCTGCTTTATAGGGAAGAAGTTTAATGTCACCATGTGGAAGGAAATTGACTTTACATGTACTAAACTACAGACACAAAACTTAGCATGACTTGATGCTTGTCACTTGAGGTTGATTCTTATGCTCCTTTCTGAAGAACCCAGAAATTTACTTTTTTTTGTCCATGAGACTGTATATGCAATTTGCCCAATTTCATCTACGTAAACAATAATCCTAGTAACAGTGTCTTTAAAGGGGTCATGAAATGGAGAAACAGAATGTTCTTGATATTTACACATATGAGAGGTTACTCTGCAATAAAGACATACTGCGAGATTCAAAAACTCCAATCTATCTTCCCAGTTTAAAATATGAATTCTAACATGCCAGGATTTGAAATCAGGAGGATTGTGACATCACAATGTCCCCTCAACACGCCTCTTAATGTGTGTCATTGTCATATGTAATCAAAGTGGAGTGCTCTGAACAACTCATGTCTGTCTCTCTGTCTGTCACAACAGAGATACTGCTGTCAGGTAAGAAAGTGGTGCAAAAAAAAAAAACTTTGCAAACTTTATAAACTAATCACAAGAAACTATATAAAATCTGAAAGTGCATTTAATGAGCAAAATGACCTCTAATCTGTGTAACATGTAAGGGCTCATGTACAGACGTGGTTTACTGCTGTTTATGCATTAGTGAATCAAGCCAGTGACTAAATGATCAACTTCACACTCTTCGTGTTAGCGTGAAAACCATCTGTTCTCTATATTGTGATTCCTTTATATACAGAAAGCGATCAAAGATTATTCTCTTTTATAATTGCCGGAGCACCATGAGTCTATCAGTGATTTAATTTCTGCATTTTCACCAAAACTCCAATTATAATCAGTGACACAGTTTACACTGCTCTACGAGTCTCTTATTTCCAAAGTATTTTCACTTTGTTAAAAAATGCAGTAAAAAGGTTTTTGAGAGATTTCCACATGTAATGCTCATTTCATAAGCAAATATGTTATTAAACAGTATATCAAATTTGATATTTGAACATCTTAATACATTAATCCATATTAAGTGTTTATGGTTTTCTACGGGAGGAAAATGCTTAACGAGAGACTTTGCACATTGTATTCACATTCTGCTGTTCTGTGGCCACGGATTTGCGGGTCTTGTTTTGTTTTTTTTTCTCCTACAGGTGACTTGCAGGACCCTGTACATCATGGTACTAAATTAGTTTCAATCGTTTAACCACCGCAGTGTCTTGTTTCCATTGGCAACCGGCACGCTGCAAGTGATGTGACGTCGCAGGTGGCGATTGCAAGTGACATTGTAATTTTGTTTCTTTTTTCTTGTCTTCACCACCTGGCTTCTTTCATAAAATGTTGAGAGATTCAATTAAAAATCAATCTAATAAATAAAAAAAATAGATTGTGAGGTCACTTGCGGAAATGCAGGTGTCTGAGAGGGGCAATGCAATGTCCTCCGAGCCAGACCCTATTGGGGTTTTGCATGTTTCATAATTCAGTGTTTGGATGAGCTTAAACTCTGACTAGATTTTGCACTACAACATTCGAGCTATATCTTTGTATCTTGCAGTACTTGTTTCACGTCGGACATAGTGTTATTGTATTATGCTGATTTTTTTTCTGTCTGGTCAGGGACGTGCAGAGAGTTCCTCAGGGGCAGGTGCTCAAATGTAAAATAGGGGCAATGTAAAAAAAATTAATTATAGGTCAAAAGTTTGGATACATTACTATTTTATATTTTTGCAAGTCACTTATGGCCATTAAGCCTGCATTTATTTGATCACATTTTTAATATACTTAAAAAATACATTTTATGCAATGTTTGATTTATTATCAATGTTGGAAACGGATCGTTTTTTCAGTATTCTTTGATGAATAAAAAGTTAAAAAGAAAAGCATTTATTTAAAATATAACTTTTGTAACAATATACACTACCTTTCAAAACGTTTGGGGTCAGTACTTTATTTTTTTTTTTATAAATTAGTTTTGATTCCGCAATGACTTTTTTTGTGTTAAATTGATAAAAAGTGATAGTAAAGATTTATATTGTTAGAAAACATCTCTATTTTGAACAAATGCTGTTTGTTAAAAAAAAGTTGTTAACTGTTTATTCACAAGGACCCAAAAAAGTATCACAGTTCCAAAAAAAAAAAAAAAAAAGCACACAGTTTCAAACATTTATATACATCAGCATATTAGAATGGTTTCTGAAGGATCATGCACTGAAGACTGGAGTAGGCTAATGATGCTGAATAATCAGCTTTGCATCAGAAATAAATGTGTTATTAGTGTTTAGTGCAGTTGTCATTGCTAGGAAAAACCGCCTTTTTTTTGTTGATTTTGTTTACTGTGTGCTATAGTTCGTTTTGGCGGTCTCGTTCTGTATCGCGTATCTTGCCAGTGTCTGCGCTTGCTTGGCCATTTGTTTTGCGGAGAAAATAAGGAAAGTGTGTCCAGCTAAATTAATTTAGTATTTTGTTAGACGGGTATAAAAAAGCTTAGTTTACCGTGACAGCTGTTGTGTGAAGGCCTCCTCGTGTGAAGACTGAAGAGTGTAAAGACCATCGACTCTACCGGGCGACTCCACCGTGCAGGGACACCGGCAAAGGATAAGTATCGCTTTTTATTTCTCCTCTTTCTTACTACTTGTTTCACTTCTGTTTCAGGTTTTTTTTTTTTATAACCATTTCTTACTATGTGAAAGTATGTTGTTGTTTTTTAGCATGTGTGTTTGGAAGTGTTATTTTTTAGGATTACTGATAAATACTGTCATTTGATTTGTATTATTTGTATTTGTTATTCATTTTAATTTTAGTTAAATTATGTCTGATTTTATTATGTCTGTATAGGTCTTTTAATTATGTTTTTAGTTTTATTTAATTTGAGTTATTTTAATAATTCAACAAACTAAATGGAAATTAAATAATATACATATTGAATTTATAAATCTGTATGTACATATACAGTATATATGTAAGTGTGTGTGGTTGTACATACACATATATGTAGTTTTTTTTTTTTGGTGTTTGGCTTTGTGTTATGTTAGAATCATTATTATACCCTTATACCTTTTGTTCTTTAATATTTTTGAATTGTTTTTAGCTTTATTTTTTGTTTTTTTATTTAAATGTTAAGTTTTGAAATGTTGTTCATTTGTCGTTTTTATTTAATCTCTTTATTTTTAAAATGTGTATAGGTAGTGTTTATAAAGTTTTAGCTTTTAGTTTTGGATCTTTTTTAAGTTGTTTTAATACTACAATTGATTGATTCTGTTGTCCTCATTTTTAAGTCGCTTTGGATAAAACCGTCTGCAAAATGACTAAATGTAAATATAAATAATTTTATTTTGAGTATATTTAAAAACCATTTTTTAAATTTACATAATAATATTTCACAATATTACATATTTTCCTGTATTTTTGATAAAATAAATGCAGGCTTGATGAGCATAAGACACTTTCATAATGCTGCATAATTATCAAAAAAATGGTAATATAATAAAGTCCTTCCACACCACCATTTCGCCAGCCTACACTTCACCTGGGGAAGGTCCGTGGCCTAATGGTTGAAAGTCAGACCGTAAACCAAAGGTTGCGGGTTCGAGTCTCGTACTGGCTGGGATTGTAGGTGGGTGGAGTGAATGTACAGTGCTCTCTTCCACCTTCAATACTACGACTGAGGTGAGACCCAGCAAGACACAGAAAGCCCAACTGCTCCCCGGGCGCCGCATCAAAAATGGCTGCCCACTGCTCCGGGCGTGTGTGTTCACTGCTGTGTGTGTGTTCCCTGCTTGATAAATGGGATAAATGCAGAGCATAAATGGGATAAATGCAGAGCACTACTTCCGAGTATGGGTCACCATACTGTCCCTGTCACGTCACATTTTCACTTTTTCACAAATAGGCCTGTATGTCACTCGGTTTGTGCTAATTAACTAACACAGCAAGACACACATAGTCCTTCTGTGTAGTGGTCGAAAGGTGTAGCTTATCATACATAAATATAAGTGAATGGAATACTGATTACCATTATTGCAAGGACTGCATGGTTTTGTGCAGTCCTTTTGTAGTCATTTAGCATCCATTTTCTCAGCGATGTAATTTGATTTATAAAATTAGACAAACCGCAGTGCGTGCGTCAGTCACTCCCAAGGAGGTGGGGGGAGCTGGGACATTGTCTGTCCCATGTAATTTTCAACCGATTTATGAATAAGAACGTAAAATGACCGCTCTACTTCACATTATTGTCCAATGAAATCTGAACTTGTGCCAGATCATGGTTGGTTGGTGTATTATACATGACAAACGGGCACTGATGAATGATGTAATATTCTAAAATATATAATAGGCTATAATTTAATTTAATTTAATTAAACCAACACACTAGCTTTGATTATTGATGAAAAAAAAAGTTTAAAATATTGTTTGGTTTATTTTTTTCCTTCTGTCGACCCACTCACTGAAAGAACCATATATGGCTTGAGAGTCTAGGTTTCCGAACAGACTTGTGGAATATCAGTCAGTCAAGCAAAACACAAGCATCCAATAGCAATGCCTCAGATTGACAGATATGTAAAAATAAACAGGAATATTTTGACTTGTAAACGATTAGTTACTGTTTTGTATGCATTGTCATGTTAATTATAAATAAAAATGCATTGTGTTTTATTGACCACAATATCATTGCTGTTTGTCTGAGAGGGGCACTTTTGAATAATTTTGAAAAAGGGCAGGGGCTTGAGCCCCCAAAGCTGGTTATTTTATTTATGTTGTCTTATTTCACTGATGTTCTTATTTTTTCACTATTTCAGATTATTTATATTTTTATTATATTTTATTTTATGCATTTTCCTTACCCTTAAAAAAATCATTATAGGTTGTTTTCATTAACTTTTATTATGTCTGTATTATGTATGTTTGTGTGTGTACTTATGTTCATAAGTCATGAAAAAAAAAATATTGCGGCTTTGTTTAATCACATGACATCTCGCATGAAATGCCTCAAATGATTGCATCAAAAAGTGAATCCATGAGAAAAGACTGTTTAGATTAATTGCACTTATAACATAGCTGTTTAGTTAGCTATCATCACTTAACTGCATTACAACATGTGAATTTGTACGGTTTACATTTTGCATAAAAGACAGCAAATTTTGTACGGTTTACATTTTGCATAAAAGACGGCAAAAGGTTAAGTGCTCACTGACACCCAAATTATCATTAAACACTTCTTGACCTCTAGATCGTCCTAATTGTATTTCCGAGTACTTATGCCTATAAGGCAAGTACTCTTTTAAGTGTTATGTCAAACCAGTACTGTGTATATCCTTGCTCCCCTGACAGCACGTTTTATTGCATTGTCTGCAGCCTAAGGCTACATAGCAGTCAAAGCTGGATATCTTCTTTAGTGACCATTCCAACGTAGCAGATGCGCAAACTTTGCAGTATTGACTTGTGCTCTTGCCCTACAGCATCAAACCAAGATGAAGGAATAAAGGGGGAACTCTTTGGCCTTGAAATAAGCTGTAATGTAATTCTGGTTTTTGTGTGATCCACTGTGACCTCGTGTGCGCTGCAGTCAGCTCGTCTCAGCGATAATTTGTGTCAGTGCTGAAGAACCACAAGAACAGAACACTGGGACAAAAGAAATTACCTCATCCACCAGCTCAGAGAGAAGTAACTTGTATAACTTTTTACGGCAATATTTTGAGAATGCTTTATTTGTTTGTATTATTTGAATTTAATTATGTTTTATATACATTAATTACCATTCAACATTGCACAGTTAGAATATCAGATCTACTGTAGGAAGTATGGCAGAGAGATGCAGCATCTTGTTCCCTTAACTTTAGCGTTCCTGTAAAATTTGCCTAAAAAAGGCATACCCAAAGTAAATTGCATGCTGTTCTTGAACCTTTGGAGTACATACATGGTTTTGGTCTCTTTTGAAAGGTGACGCTCTGAGGTGTGTTCCTCAACAGTCAGAATCACTGTAAGTCTTATTGGTATTGAGTAATAGAACTTTGAACACTGAAAAATAAAATCTAAAAAAATCTGCCTACATTTTTTTTTGTAAACAGATGCCTGCAGCTGGGCGCTATTAGCTGGAAAATAAATTTGGATCACAGAATAAAGTCTTACCAAGCAAAATGTTTCAAATTTGATAACAATACCTTAGAAAATGAGTGTTTTACACATGTTTATCTAAATTTATGTCTAGGCGCTTCCCAAAAAAAGCCACTTGGAGACTCCAAATGACCCGTTGTAACCAATGACACATAAAATGCTGCAATTCTTGAATGCTTTAATGTACAGTCATAATTTTGGGCTCTAATGAAAGGTTACACTTAGACCTATTCAATTTCTTATCCAGATTTACTGTCAATAATTGCTGACACATAGTAACTGAAGCATAAACACATTATGTAGTGGCTTTTACAATTTTTTTTCAGAGGTGCTGTCATCATGTCCCTCAGTATATGGCTTTTTGCTGACTGGCTCCCAGACTTCACTCGATTCAATGTCAGATGATTGTCTGTGATATAAAAAAAGCAACACACACAACGTAAGTTAGCAGGAAAACCACAAATCACAAACACATATATCACGCACACACACACACACACATGACAGAAGTTGGCAAGAACACCTCAAACACAAACACATAAAACACACACACAGAGAAGAGGTTTGCACTAACTGACTAACTGGTGCCACAAACAACAACCTCTCTCTGAACACCAAGAAGACCAAGGAGCTGGTGGTGGATTTCAGGAGACGGACCAGTGAGCACTCCCCCATCACCATCGATGGGACTCCAGTGGAGCGGGTCAGCAGCTTCAAGTTTCTCGGCGTTTCTCGGCGTTCACATCACCGAGGACTTCACCTGGACTACTCACACACAGTCAGTAGTGAGGAAGGCCCACCAGTGTCTCTTCTTCCTCAGGCAGCTGAAGAAATTTGGTCTGAGCTCAAAATCCTCAGACAGTTCTACAGTTGCACTGTGGAGAGCATCCTGACTGGCTGCATCACCGCCTGGTACGGGAACTGCACCGCTCTCAACTGGAAAGCCCTGCAGAGTATATTTCAGACAGCCCAGCACACTATCGGAGGTGAGCTTCCCTCCCTCCAGGACATCTACACCCAGAGATGTGTGAGGAAATCATGAAGATCATCAGAGACTCCTGCCACCCGAGCCACGAACTCTTCTCACTGCTACCATCAGGCAGACGATACCGCAGCATCAGGACCTGAACCAGATAGCAAAACGATAATCACACACATCTACACACCAGCACACTGACTCTGACAGCACTGTAGCATGTCTTGCACTGCATAGCATAGAACACATGCAGCTCCATCTTCTCTTCTGCACTAACGAACTACTGCACTGAACTTCACAATAAAACACTACAATATACATCACTGTAAGTCATATATAAAAGCTATATATTTGTAAGTCTCTTGAGTATACTGTGTACTGTGTGTATAAAAAAAAGGATAAAGAACCAGACAGATAGGAAATTAGAAAATATAACATAAAAAAAAAAAAAAAAAAGGGTATGGGAAATGTGTATATTGTGTACAATTGTCAATTGTGAAAAAAATTTATATTGTATAAAATTTGTATATTGTTATTTATGTATACTGTAAATTTTTCATATCTTGTTGCTTGCACTGCCATGGAACAGAGTCTTGTACACAAGAATTTCACCATTGTTACACTTGTGTGACAATAAAGAGATTTGATTTGATTTGACACACACACACACACACACACACACACACACACACACACACACACACACATGACGGAATTTAGCAAGAACACCACAAACACAACCTCAAATATACATAAAATTTTAAATATTAATATAATATAATATAATATATAAATAAAATATAATATATAAATAAATAACACTTACTTTTTGAGTGTGACCTGTCCTCTATCTAAAACCATCTCCTCTCATCTGCTTCAATGGATTAAATATCGCTCGCTCCGTCAAAAAACACTTTTATTGTCCGGTCAATTTTATTGTTATACATTGTTTAACAACTTCTTAGAACAAAATGTTTGTTTTTCGCGTTCTCTTTGATAGTTTTTTTTTACCTATAACCACCTTTTCCCCGTTATCTCATAGAGCGCTCATTACACACGGACGCACCCGTCTCCATTATCCTTTGCGCACGGACTTCTGCGCACGATATGGTAAACCACTAAAACTGCATATTATTCTGTTCAGAAGTTCATTGGCTATCAGAAATGACAGTCATTTGCAAACTCTGATGCAATTGGATCGGTCTACTGTCGATCAAAGAGAGGCTGCCTCATCCGTCATCCTGGATGCTAGTTGGCTATCGCTGCCTGTAAACCTCATAGATTCAGCTATTGGCTCAAATAAGGTCTCAGTCAAAAGGGCAGAGGTCAGCGGCCATTTTGACTTCAATAAATTCGTAATGTTTACATTTGAAAACAAGCTATACTTCAGAATGCGCCGAGTATTTGAGCGCTCCGTCGGCTAATATGAAATTATACTACTACATTCTGTGGGTGTTTATCAACATATACATGTGTTATGGACTAAATATTTCACTGAATTGGATAGTCTGAACCCTTTACAGTGTAACTACACCATTTTTGTTGGAATGTAATGAACTAGTGGACAAACAAGAGGCTTCATAGGTGAGTTCCTTCAGTTTTGTTATTGTTTATTTGGTTGTTGTTGGTCTGACAAAGACACTGATTGTACCTGCTGTGTTGATTGTATCTTAAAATGTCTGAGCTTTCCAAAGGTATATGACACATTTACCTTTTTTTTTTTGCGTGTGTGTTTCACAAAGTTAACCCTCAAAGTATGCAGTGTACCGCGGGCGGCACACTGGATCTCTAACGGGAACCATTGTTACATACGTAACCTGAGACGTTCCCCTTCAGGGAACTTGACCTGGATAAAACTGCAGTTTTCATTAGCAGTAGCTCATATTTAGGTGATCGCATGGAGTTCTACATGTGGCAGTAGGCTATGCATCAAAGTCGTAAAAATGAGCAGGAGATTTGTTAATTTCTTCAACGAAACTCTCTATACAGTTAGAGTAAACATGAATGCATACGGGCTTCATTGAATACTGCATCTGTTGATTTTTGTATTATGTGTGGATTATTTGTTTTTATTTAGTGTAAATCTCTGGCTTCAACAGCTCTGATAAGTAATAAACAACGTGTTATGCAGTCACCCAATGTTAACTTTATTTTAATCAAAACACAAAACATTATTTACCCCATTTGCATTTTCCCTGTGACATTTTCCATTTTCCAAAGACATTTTCCCTCTGTGTTAATATATCAGTATTTATGACTGTCGAATGTCTGACTACTTGACTCTTGGTAATGTATTTTTCAGTCTGTGTTTTTGTTTGCGAACTGAATTCTTCATCAAGCGTACCTTCGCACGGAGAAAAAAAAAGACTTGAAAAACAAACACCAAGTATAGGCCTAGTTATGAGTAATGGACCTATATACAGGTTCATCTCAATAAATTAGAATGTCGTGGAAAAGTTCATTTATTTCAGTAATTCAACTCAAATTGTGAAACTCGTGTATTAAATAAATTCAATGCACACAGACTGAAGTAGTTTAAGTCTTTGGTTCTTTTTGTGATGATTTGGCTCACATTTATCAAAAACCCACCAATTCAATATCTCAACAAATTATAATACTTCATAAGATCAATAAAAAAAAAAGTGTTTTTTTTTTTTTCTGGAAAGTATGTTCATTTACTGTACTGTACTCAATACTTGGTAGGGGCTCCATTATGCTTTAATTACTGCCTCAATTCAGCGTGGCATGAAGGTGATCAGTTTGTGGCACTGCTGAGGTGGTATGGAAGCCCAGGTTTCTTTGAAAGTGGCCTTTAGCTCATCTGCATTTTTTGGTCTCTTGTTTCTCATTTTCCTCTTGACAATACAGGTTCAGGTCTGGTGAGTTTGCTGGCCAGTCAAGCACACCAACACCATGGTCATTTAACCAACTTTTGGTGCTTTTGGCAGTGTGGGCAGGTGCCAAATCCTGCTGGAAAATGAAATCAGCATCTTCAAAAAGCTGGTCAGCAGAAGGATGCATGATGTGCTCCAAAATTTCTTGGTAAACGGTTGCAGTGATGTTGGTTTTCAAAAAACGCATTGGACCAACACCAGCAGATGACATTGCACCCCAAATCAACATAGACTGTGGAAACTTAACACTGGACTTCAAGCAACTTGGGTTGGCTTCTCCACCCTTCCTCCAGACTCCTAGGACCTTGGTTTCCAAATGAAATACAAAACTTGCTCTCATCTGAAAAGAGGACTTTGGACCACTGGGCAACAGTCCAGTTCTTCTTCTCCTTAGCCCAGGTAAGACGCCACTGACGTTTTCTGTGGTTCATGAGTGGCTTAACAAGAGGAATACGACTACTGTAGCCAATTCCTTGACACGTCTGTGTGTGGTTGCTCTTGATGCCTTGACCCCAGCCTCAGTCATTCCTTGTGAAGTTCACTCAAATTGATTTTGCTTGACAATCCTCATAAGGGTGGTTCTCTTGGTTGGTTGTGCATCTTTTTCTTCCACACGTTTTCCTTCCACCCAACTTTCTGTTAACATGCTTGGATACAGCACTCTGTGAAAAGCCAGCTTCTTTGGCAATGAAAGTTTGTGGCTTACCCTCCTTGTGAAGGGTGTCAATGATTGTCTTCTGGACAACTGTCAGATCAGCAGTCTTCCCCATGATTGTGTAGCCTAGTGAACCAAACTGAGAGATTATTTTGAAGGCTCAGGAAACCTTTGTTTTGAGTTGATTAGCTGATTGGCAATGTCACCATATTCTAATTTGTTGAGAATTATATGGATTTTTGTTAAATGTGAGCCAAAATCATCACAATTAGAAGAACCAATGACTTAAACTACTTCAGTCTGTGTGCCTTGAATTTATTTAATACACAAGTTTCACATTTGAGTTGAATTACTGAAGTAAATGAACTTTTCCACGACATTCTAATTTATTGCGGGCACCGTAAATTTGCTCAACCAGTGTTTTTGTTGATAAGGTCTGCGCTGTAAAAACACAAAAAATAATAATAATACTAATAAGAATAATAATAAAGGGAGTGGGGGAGGTGTTACGGAGGTTGGGCACCCACCGGCAGAAACATAAATCGGCTATACGAGTTGTGCTCATAAGTTTACGTACCCCTTGAAGAATATGCAAAAAGTTAATAAGTTTCACTAAATAAGAGGGATCGCTAATATGAACTCTGCTTAACTTGATCCAGTAACATCATTCAGCACGTTGAAGAGGATGATTTAAACATACACTGAGTGAGGTCCGTTTGACTCCCCTGTTGCGTTCTGATCCCGTCAGGGAGAGAGCAATCCCAGGCATTAGCCGTACATCCAGGCTTGTAGGAAACTTAAGAATGATAATGATAATCCCAGCAGACTCTTTTTAGAGAATCATAAAAATCTGCATACTGAATTTTAATAGAATCTAATCTGAAATAAAGGAAGGTCACGTATTGAAGCTATAGCGAAACACAAGCACCTTTGGGTTGAATTATTATTTCATCCCACTGAGAATACTCAACCTCTTATTAAGAAATTCACCTTCAAACGCTTCATATAGACTATGGCATGAATTTGAGACTAGTTACATATGTAAATAAATATGTTAGGAATGAAATCACGTACATATATTTTCCCCATTAGAAGGAGCTTCTCATCGTGAGATTTAATTGTAGGCAAGATTGAATACTTTTTCATGCAGCAGGCACAGAAATGTATCCAAATTACGTACACATATTATAAAATAATTTCAATAGAAATCTTCAGTGTACTTTGTGTTCTTTTGAACGTCAGCAGATACAACTTACACAATCCATAGAACGGGGGAGGAGGGAGGATTTAAAGATGTATACATCTGATAAAAAAAAAAAAAAGAGAATTATAATATATATATAATATAGTATTATATATAATATATATATATACATAGAGATATATATTTTTAATAGTGTCTTGCCAGAAATTGTGTCCCCAACTAAGCAAGCCAAAGGCGACAGTAGTAAGGAACCAAAACTCCATCGGTGACAGAAATGGTGAAACAAAAAATCATTGGGAACAAAACCAGGCTCAGTTGGGGGGGACAAATCTCCTCTTGCCAGATTAAACCAGCAAGTGTGGTTTAATCCAGGCCTGCAGCAGCAACTGAGCAAGGACTCCAGCGGTTTCTGAGCATAAGAAGTTTTTTTTACTAAGTTAGAGACATTAACTGTACATGTGGCATTATGTGTATTATTGTACACAATACATCTTAACTTATGTAATCATTATGGTGCTTTAACAAAAAACTAAAAAAAACTAAATTAAATGAATAAATAATAAATAAATACTGTATCTGCACATCAGAGAAATCTGGACCAGCTAAAAAAACTGACATGGTTTGGGTTAGAGGTCATTCTTCTATGTTAAATTTGAAGCTACTACTTTGTTTTGCATAATTTAAACACATGATAATATGACAGGATTCTGGTTTTGTAGTCTAAGAAAGAGAGTTTAGAACCTAAAGCCTCAAGTGAAATAATGAAATAAAGAGGGCAAATCTGTAATCTCAGATTGGTATATGGTGTATGATCACACTGTTCCCATTAACATTTGACAGTCGTATCAATTTTATTAGTGAACTGATTGTATTTCCTTTCCGTGTCATTTAGAAAATGGATGCAAAGGAAGAAATTAGCAAGATGGTTTACATTAAGTACATTTACATGCTATTTCATTAATGAAATTTCATTTTAAAACTTTTGACTTGCTCAAATTTCCAGTAATATGTTTTATCTGCCATCCGACCCCCTGTTTTCCATTAAATGGATTCTAGCCACGGACATTTGGATGTACACAGAACTTCCAAAGTCACATCGAGGGAACATTACGGGTTTCCACTCCATCGTTGATTGCTATCGAAGCCTGAGCTTCAGAGAGCACCATGGGGCATGTCAATATCGAGCGCACAGACCCATTCTTCCCATTTCATGGGGACCTTTTCATTAGACAAGCTGTGTTAAAAGCCCACCCTGACTCATTTTCCAATAGATTTTACACACAGGCCAAGGTCCCCCATGCTGGCCTCCCCCATGGCCTCGCCCAACAAACTTTAAAGTGATTATGTGTTTAGTTTCAGCATGTCATTGATTCAGTCCCATCTGTTTGGTCACCAATCTAATATTTATATATATATATAGTATATATTATAGATATATATATATCTATATATATATATATCTTATATATATATATGTTATGTTCTTAATCGTCCAATGGAAGCTTTACATATATAACGTGCGAGTGCATAATAAATAAAAAAACTTTGTTTCGCCATTGCCAGACAAATATTAGGGCTAAAATAATTATTAATACAATTATTTATATTTTAAGTTTATTTCATCTGGACATTTCATATCTCCTATTGTCTTTTAATATTAGGCCCATTCTTTCTGGTGCGATTGTACCTAGGCCCATTGTTTGTTAAAAGTTTAGCATTTGTTTATGTTATTATTAATATTTTTAAACCTGACTGATTGTTTTAAATATTAAAGCATGTTTTTTTCTTTCCGAATCACGTCAACTAAAATGTACAATGTTTTATTCCACTTACGAAGTGTTTATTTGTGAGTTTTTATACATGTTTAGATATGATACTATGGCTGAGTGTAATTATACACCGTGGTTTTCTTTCCAATCTTTGCCATTAAAATGTACACTATAGCTAAATCAAGTAACCAAATCTCATAATTTTGTCACTAAATGTTGACGACTAACAAATTATTTTGTTATAGTTTTCCCAAAAACATTAATTATTTTCCGTATATTATTTAAAACATGTTGTAATTTATATATCATATATATACCCTTCAACATCCATTGAACAATCTCGTGTAGCAAAAGTTTATTTGATAAAGCTCGATATAAACCCGAGTTAGAATGATTTTTATGTACTTTATATATTATTATAGTCTATAACATCAAAAAAAAAAAATTGAGTGTAATTTATATCTTAATGATTGTTGGAGGACGCCTCACCATTTAGTGTAAACAATCAATACCCCCCCAGACTTCAATTATGAACCCCAATACTGCCATATTCCTTCTTCTTTGGCGCCTCAAGTTGATTTCCCAGGTGTGTGTCCTGCCGTGTTAATTTTGACAGGCATTTTTTGATTTAGTCTTAGTCTTTATCTTGATAAAGAATAGTCTTAATAGTCTTAGTCACATTTTAGTTATTTGAGTCTTTCATAGTTTTAGTCTAGTTGTAGTCGACGATAAAGTCATTGCATTTTTGTCAACTTTCAGTCATTACTTTTAGTCAAACTGCAGTTACCAACATTTATTTTGGTAGCTATTTTATATGTAGTCTTTAGACAAAATAGTCATAATTTTTCTCTTTAGACCAATTCAATTAAGCTTATGAGAAATTGTAATCAAGGATTGAATTTGGAAAAACTTGAATAAATGATGACAATTTCATTTTTGGGTGAACTATATCCCTTTAACTGAAGTGAAAAACGAGCACTTCTAAAAATTATAGTTGTTCATATATAATTTATAATTTTTGAAAAAGAAGCAGAATACGACAATAAGACAAATACGAAAGAGATAAAAATTAAACTAATTTTTCAGATACAGTAAGTATACTTAACATATTTATTTAACATCTTTTGTAGGTTAACATTAATGACACGGATAGGTACTTAATTAAGAATGTTGTCCCTTTAAGACGGAATGCATGCATGTATGACACACGTTCAGCTTCCACCCACCTGTTTACGTTCACTTAATCCATAACCGACTGTATTTACGTGAGATACTCTACACGATAGACAATTGGATTGCTGTGTTTGTATTTGAGCTCTGAGAACTGATCGCGCACTGTATATGAGAACTGAAGAATTGGAGCGTGCACGAGAGAGAGCACTTCTATAAGCGCAATTCCGCCTATCACTAGACAAGTTCATCGACAACGAATGTGGAACTCCCGGGAAGCAGATGTCGGGGGGATCACCTTGGGCTCCTACCCCTTCTGGTAGCTGAGGGCCATTGTGTTCAGATGGCTATTCAACGTTATTCGCCTTGTTTCTGTCCACTGTGCTGCCAACTGAGACTAATAGCAAACGCCGCCCGGTAGTCCATGTGCAATGCTAGGAGTGGGGGTGTACGAGGGACGCACATTTTGAAGAGACAATGAGCCTATCTTAGTTGTTTCCTCACTAACATATAGTCCCGTCTCTTCCGAGTTAACTAGACACGGCATCATTTCGTCCTATTTCGTCATCAGATATTATTATTCGACATTTTGCATGTCCTCGTTCGTCCAGCAATTTTTGTTAACACATATAATTGGTCGTCGTCTTATTGAAAAATTAACACGTTTTCAGTTCAGCGCCATCATCCTATGTTGTTGCTCTTTCTTACAATTGCCCTCCAAAATGTTTTTACCTAATTTGTGTCAAAGGCACACACAGACAAATCCGTGCGATTTTAATGATAAAGTTTTGGATTTCCACAGAGAACCAATCATGCCTTCACAAATTTGACATGTCAAGCTTTTTCCAGCCGTTCATCAGTACTGGTCACGAAAGATTCTACGTGGAATTAAAATATCCAATGCACCCGCACTCTCTTGTTCCGTCTATAAAGTCCCTGTTTAGATGTGAAAAATCATATAAATAAAGATAACTGTGTGCTGGTAAATCAAACTGAACGCGACAATTCAACCATTTTGCGAACCTTGTGTGTAGGGCCAATTGATCAAGGTGATCATTGTGGAGGGTGGGTGGCGCTCCTATACTGTTATTCCACAGCTGCTAGACACACCAGGACATGCTGCCTAAATATCTTATACGGGGAAAAATTAGGTCAGGTCAGTATGGTAATCTCCCCGCAGAAGGATTATCATTAATATTTTTACTGGGACACGCTGCATTCACTGGCTTGTATTTTTCCTATAAATATGTCGTATTGATCCCCGTTGTATCTTGACAATATGTTTGGCTCTACTAAATGGGCGGCGGGGGAGGTAGGTGTCCTAGCCACAATTAACTCTGAACAAGCAAAAGGTGGGCACGGCGTCACCATACCTACATTAGACTCGGGAGCACCAGGTTCCATAGCCTTTGAAAGGAAAAGATGTTTATTCCTGAACATTTACCCTAATGGTCATATATGCAGCTGCCTCAGTTCTCATCTTTAGCGCCTGGCTCAAGCGTGACAACATTGTATGCTATTATTATAGTATTATTATTATTATTTTTTATTTTATTTTTTTTTATTTATTTTATTTATTCTGTTTTACAGATTAATTGAACTGCTTTATTCTTTTGTAGTTAAATGTCAAACCAAATTAATTTTGATCAGTCATTTCAAACATAATTTCCAAATTATTATTATTATTCATTGATTTTCATCTGGTTGCCAGTGGGGAGCATTTCCTCAATCCAAATGCACTTAAGATAATTACATTTTTTATGTGTGTTTTAACCAGCATAGCAGCAATGTACTTGGGCCAGAATTAGTTTTAGCATTACAGACATTTGTTTTGTTTTTGTTCATTATATATTTCCAGATGAGCAAGTTACTGATTAGGTCTAACAGAGCCTGTAGCAAAATAACAAATTGCATTTGTCCTCATTCCATTACTTTTATATTGTATAAGTGTACCTATTGCTTGCTTCATTTAGCAAATTAAACACCTACACACATGATATATAATATGTCTATAGGTGTATATAACTCCGCCAATGCCAGTCCCAAGCCCAGATGCACAAGGAGGAGGGTTGGGCATCGGGCTAGCAACCCATCCCCATAAAACAAACCATTGCTATGGAAACAGCAAGAATACATGGAAATTTTGGTCTAACAAGCGGGATTTCGGCTCCGAGTAATATGACGGCATCGGAACAAACCAGCAGCGGCGTCCAATGCCCGATATCGGAAACTATTTTCTCCGCCAGAAATATTACAAGAATTGGAACGTGGAATATAAGAACTCTATCAAAGTGGACTATGGGCTTTCGATGTCTAATGGCTGGACATCCTTGGCGTCAGCGAGGTCAGATGGATGGCAAATGGCTGAATTAGCAGTAACGGCAAGACCTCATGAAGAATGGCACGAATGTGGGCCTTATCCTGAACAAACGAGCGATGAAAGCACTCCACGGCTGGAAGCCCGTCAACGATCAGATCATCACAGCCCGTTTCGCCTATGGACATGTGAAAGCAACCGTGGTGCAAGTTTATGCACCTACGGACAGTGCGGATGATGCGGCAAAGGTCGACTTCTACGAAAAGCTCCAAGATGTCTTCGACGACATCCCAAATCATGACCTGAAGATCCTAAAACGAGATTTCAACTCCCAAATCAAAGTGCCGACCGTCAAGGACTCGAAACCGTGATCGGTGCCCACACGTCATCTGTCCTAATCCGTATCAATGGGGAGAGGCTGGCGTCGTTCTGCAAACATAACGGGTTGTGCATCGGGAACATGTACTTTCAACACCGGCAAATCCACAAGAAGACCTGACGATCACCAGACGGGCAAAATTTCAATGAGATCGACTTCATATGCATCAGCCAAAAGTGGAGGTCATCAATGCGAAACGCGAGGGTCTACAGAGGACCAGGCGTTGGATCTGATCATTACCTAGTCAGGGCGGATATCAAGCTCAAGCTCTGTAACCAAAGGCAGCCCATACCAAAGAGACCGTTCGTGATCGAGAAGTTCAAAGGCCCATCTCTATTAGCAACAATAATATGACTTGCTTTGCATGCTGCTGCTAATATTATTTCTAACCTTGCATCAACCTTGCAACATTGCGATCTGAATAGCTATATGCATACTGCTGCACAAAAATACTTAGAATTGCTACTGCCCCTTTTAAATAACCAAACACGCGTTTTGTCTCGTACTGTATCATGTACCTTGTCAGTGTCGTCCGCTTTGCTTGGCCATTTGTTGTGATAAACAGGAAAATGTGTTCAAGCGCCAGCAAAATAGTGTAAATAAATACTCTTTGTGAGAAGCAGTCAATCAGCAGAAGTTAAAAGCAGCTTGTGAGTGTATTTATTTCTTGTCTCAGTGTTTAGCGCAGTTGTCGTTGCTAGGAAACACTTGTTTTGTTTACTGTGTGGAGACGTGCTGAAATCACGTTTGGTCTCGTACTGTATCGCGTACCTTGACAGTGTCGTGCGCTTTGCTTGGCCATTTGTTGTGATAAACAGGAAAGTGTGTCCAGCTGAATTCAATTTGAGTTTTGTTAAACGAATAAAAAAGAAGCTTAGTATACTGCGGCAGCGGTCGTGGTAAGACCGAAGAGTTTAGAGACCATCGACTCTACCGTGCGACTCCACCGGGCAGGGACACCGGCAAAGGTATCGCTTTGTATTTCTCCTCTTTCTACTAATGTTCAACTTCGTCAGTTTTTTTATAACCATTTCTTACATGTGTCCGAAGTCACTTGTATTCTAGATGGTTTGGGTCAGTGGTATTTTTTTTTAGGATTACTGATAAACTAATGTAGTTTGATTTGTATTAGTTATCTATTTTAGTTTTAGTTACAGTTGTAGTAATGTTGCCGTTTTATTAGTTTTTGTTATGTCTATATAGGTTTATTAAGTTTTAGTTTTATTTAATTTTAGTTATTTCAGTACTTCAACATTCATATATAGCTTATGTATTATTTGAATTTCCATTTGTATGTATTTTATAGATATGTTACTGTATGTTATGTGTGTGTGGTTGTACATACACAGATGTAGTTGTTTTTTTGGTGTTTGGCTTAGGTTATGTTAGAATCATTATTATACTCAAACCTTTTGTTCTTTTAATATTTTGAATTGTTTTTAGCTTTATTTTTTATTTTTTTCATTTAAATGTTAAGTTTTTAAAATTTTGTTGTATGCATTTGTCATTTTAATTTAATTTATTTTATTTTATTAAATGTGTATATATATATATAGTATTTATAGAGTTTTAGCTTTTAGTTGTAATTATTTTTTTCTTATTTGTAAGTCGCTTTGGATGAAAGCGTCTGCTGAATGACTAAAAGTAAAAGTAAAGTAAACACAACCAATTAATGCTTATTTCGCTTTGAAGAGCTCTATAAATTCTGTTGAATTGAATAGCAAAGTAATAAAATACCTATTTCACCTAAAAAGTTCACTACCATCCAAACGTTATCTTATCACTGAAATTTCATGCAACTAAATGTACTTTCTGTTGGGGTTCAGGATCAGCCCTTGTTCAAGGTTATACATTTCAAGTTTTCCTTCTCTTTCGAGTGTTACACGCTGTTGTGGCCTCAGATAAGATCCTACAAGTGGCAAACGAGAAGTCTCAAACCCAAAGAGTATTCTTATAACAGTTAAGACTGTACAACCTCCTAAACTGGCCTTGTTTAAAATGCCCCCCCCCACCATCATAACACACCAACTGTGTGGGGAGATTTGCATAACACCGCCTAAATGTATATGCAACCAAGAAAAAAGGCGAACTTCCTGTGCAGTGTTGCCAGTCTGCAGTTTTCACACGGAATGGGCTACTTTAACAAGGTTGTTTTCAATGTTGGGGGTTGAACGACTTCAATAACATGGATGAATAAACCTGGCACCGGATTTTAGCATGGGGAACACCCCAAAAAACATTATTAATTTGTTACCCCCGGGAATGCGATTTTTTAAACTGTGGACCAATCTTATGCACGAAAGGTCTGGTTTAAGCTCCACCGACTTCTGGGTTTATACGAATTAAATTTGTGAGTGTTACAGATAAAAATACTGGCACTCGCTTTAAACCTAGCTACAGCTGCACAAAAGTACTTAAGTCTTTATTAACAAGCAAACGCAATCAAATGATGACTATATTTCACTTTGAAGAGTTCACAAAATCTAAGTCCTGTTAAATAAGCAAAGAAATAAAATGCCTATTTAACTTTAAAGAGTTGCTTACCCCATGCGTTGTCACTGAAATTTCAAGCAACGAAAGTACTTTCTGCTGCCGCTGCTATAAACAACAGTAATAATTTGACTTGATTTGCTATGCATACTGCTATTAACAATTTGCTAATAACACGATCTGAATTATATGATACTGCTGCTACACTCCATGAAAGTACTATTGCTGTAAGCCCAACTGAACACACAAATAGTAAATTCCAGTTTAAGAGTGTCCTACTATTAGCTACATTGTACATGGGCTACTAATTGGTAATTATTTATTATTAGTAGTATCTTTATATTTTAAACAAATTCATGATTAATTATCTTTAAACTACCACTAAACATGACTTTTATAATAAACTCTTCACTATCGCTGAACCAAGGTAACGAGTGAAATAGAGATGTGGCCCCTTTAAGAACGAACGCTCCCTCTTCTGAGTGCATTGCAATGCGGCACGAGTAAACGTAAAATTGGGTATATTATTTTCTGTTGCTCATTAAGTTGTTATGGTTAAATAGGTATGGCTGTTGACAGTATTACGTTTATGAAAAACAGTTATACGGGTTCACCTTGACTTAAAACTGTGAACAACTGTGAAATGCCAACTGCAAACCGACCACACTAGTGAGGTGTGCATCTGAAAGCGATCCGTTCGCAGTTAATGTAAAAATGAACGCCTACAGAAGATATTAAAAGTGCTGGAACAACTTCGCCGTGCGACAATAACGCTACCAACTAACACACATCACTTTACTGTTCTAAATCTGCGACGCTTGACGTTGTATTCTCACATAGTACATGAACTAGGAAAACTGCTTGCTGCTGCTGCTAATGATACTACTGCTGCTATATGAACAAGACATGCTCATTTACGGTGACGCATTGCTGCCACACACATATTATTTTTCCACTCAATTATGTCGTAATAACAAGATGTTATGTCATTAAAACGACAACTTTTCTCGTAATAACGAGATGTTTTCTCGTTAAAACCACATCTTTTCTCGTAAAACGAGATGGTGTCTCGGTTAAAACCCCCTCTTTCTCGTACTACCGAGAGGTTTTCTCGTTTTAAAACACATCTTTTCTCGTTAAAAACAAGGTTTTTGTTGTTCACTCAAACTGAGTCATTTAATCATTGTTCTTTTCCGCCCCGAGTTGATATTCAAAAAAATAAACTCTTTGCTCTGCTATAGCCTCAAGGGTCATGGGTCTGCGGGCCCCGTTCTGGTTCGCCCTCACCTCAAGCGTAGCCCGCCAAAGCCCGCGCTACCAATCCTCCTCACCCACCACATGCTCGCTCCAATTCCCCCCCTTCCATTCCCCTACGTTTCCCCCCGTGTTTTCCACCAACTAACTGTCCCACGCAAGCGCACCGCCGCCCCTCCCGTGCACCCTACCCTGTCCGCATGTGGCGCCGCGTGCGCCCGCCTAACCACCCATCACAGACAACACACCCAAACCCAGACAAGCTCCGACCATCCATATCGCCTGACACACACAACGAACCTCTCTACTCCCGGGCCCTCCTCTCGTTTTTCTGCAACACTGTCCGTCCTAACCCCTCTCAAACCCCCACTACGCAGCAACACATCTGTCTTTGTCCCGCGCAAAGCTGCGCCCCGCCCCTCCCCACTTACCCAAAGGCGATCCTTCTCTTGTTTTTCGGCCCTCTCTCGTTTCTCCCGCCCTTGGCGTTTTTTTTTTCCTGAGCCCACTCTCTCCCCTAGCTACATCAGACAACGCAAAACGACCACAAAGTGTCGTGTCACGCGCCCCCAACGCACCACACATCCCTAACAAATAAATTGATGGGGGAAAAAAAAAATGTGTGTGGCAGTAATGCCGTACCGTAGCTAAGTACTCGAAAACGAATAACCTGCACGTAGTTTTACAACTCATTTAAAAGTTTAAAAAAGTAAATCTGACAAACGCAATAATGCACTGAAATGTGAAGAACGTTTACTTATCTAGCTGTTGAGTTTCAGAGAAACTCTGAAAGCGCACTGCAGGAATCTTTAGTGAATACTAGCCAGCCATATAAATGCAAGGCAGTAAGCTCATTGGCTGCATATGCAGCATGAAACAATCAGCTTGTGCCAAGTCGTTTAAATCTCTGAATATCATCAGTTACGTTAACAACCCGTCGCCTGCACCATCTAGAGTTTCATGAATGACTATATGTGTGTATATATCTATCTAGTATATATATATATATAATATATATATATATATATATATATATAGATAGTTTTTGTTTTTCTCCAATTGGTATTTCCTGTTAAGAGTATTTCAGTGCAGAAAAGTGTAAGTTCTCCATTTTGTCATTACAAAATATAAAGTACAGCCCCTACAACAATAACAAGAATAATAATAGGATCATACCAATGGTGAATTTTTTTATTTATTTGCGTTTAATTCTGAAGTTGCATTTAAAATCAACTTTTACAAGTAGATTTTAAGTGGCTTTAAAACTCTGAGGTTTAAATGGGAAAGATGCTGCTATTCTGGACATCAACTGAGTAAACATGCATTACGAGACACTCTGAAATAAACATCAAACAAATGTTCTTGCCCAGAAATCTGTATTGAAATTACAAATTGAGCATTTTGTCAAATTTTACAGCAGCCAAATCATGTCTTCAACATTACAAAGCCGTTCACCCACAACAGCTAAATAAATCATAATAGTCACGGATAAGCTTAGAGATTTACGTTTTCTGTTCACAGAGAGGATTTGGGCCATGTGTGTAACATTAATGACCCCTTTCTTGAGGAGGGTAAGACCACCACTCAAACTAAATACATTCATTATGGGGTATCATTGGCAGATAGCTGCATTTAATAGGATTTGTGGACCGGACTCCACGGAGGCCCTCAAAGCACTTACTGCGCCCCTTGACTTTTCTTTATGTAGTTTAAGCTGTGGGTTTTCATCTGACATTTTATTTTTTGAATGAAGCTTCCAGATCGTGCTTATTAAGGACTCGAGAGCAGCCAATGGTCGATTGCCTTTGAAAGGAAAAGAGGGTTTATATAATAAGGAATGCCCTAACAGTGCATTATGCAGACCACACTCATTCTGTCCACTGTTGAAATCGGTGAGCACACAACATAGGGTGCACTGGATATGATGAGTACTTGAAACAGTTTGTTATGGGCTAGGAATTATTTTCTCACTCTTATTGTGTGTAGCGTCTCGACCAATCTGACACACTAATTTTTATTGGATTTAACAAATCAATTATTCTTAAATTAACAAATCGTCACAGTCCCCTCACTCAATAAACTGGATGCCAGGATTTCTGCAGAACACCAGGCCCCCTGGTCACCATGACAACTAATCATGATATCACTGGTTTTATGACCCCCCAGAAATGTGAGAAGGATAGCCCACTCTTTATCCCAAGGAAAAGCAGAGTAGAAATGACTGTGTTCTAGTTAATTCATAGAAAAACCTTTCTGTGAATAAACACACATATCCTTCAGATCATTGTGTATATTACTGCTGTGTATTTTGTGCTTTGAAAGTGTATACTGTGATGTAGGTTTATACTCGAACACACTCCTGTAGCCGTTCACTATAATAACTCTTACCATGTTTAGTATTTATGAATTCGTATTCGGATGATCTAATTGAGAGTGTATATTGTATGTTTACACCTATGCAACATATTAGTGTTCTAAGAGTCTTTAATAATTTTTACACAAGCTTCATATGCAAATTACCAGGCTTTCAAACAAAAGGGCCATAAAAATGCCCAGTATCTCAGAACCCCCACTTGAGATTCCGGACTTCCTCATTGGACAAGCCTATCTTGAGAGGCGGGGATCTTCTCTGATCTTAAAGCTGACACACCATGTGACCCACCCATTCGGTGGTTCGGTCAGATGCTAAGATGTAGATGTGAGAAAACGCTTCAGGATACAAAAGCATTTGTGCCAGGCCTTTCTTCAGCCTAGTCCTTTCCATTCATCAAGTTAATCTGACGCAAACTGGTTCTTTCTCATCAACCAACTTCAGCAAGAACTTGGGCCTTAAGATTGCATCAGGAATCTATTTTCAGACAGACGAGACTTGCAATTATCAAACTTAGTCTTATTAATTGATATATTAAGTATCAGCTACACCTTTTTACAAGGTGTGTTTGAACTAAGAATTTGAAGTTTCCCTCGGGCAGATCTGCTGAATATGCAAATGGTTCCATAAATTTCATTCCTTATGTCTCTTCTCTGTACTGAGTTAAGCTTTAACCCTTTCCTATACCCAACTGTATGTGTGTGTGTGTGTTGTGTGTAGTAGACAGGTATGTGTGTGTGTGTGAGTTAGACCAGTTTATGTGTTTATGTAGTCTGTTGGACGAGTTTAAGTGTTTATTAGTTAATAAAAACTTACTTGTATCACACATGACGTGGTTCATTGTTTGCTCATAACTGGAGACACTTAATCATGCAGATTTACGCTACAGGCTTTGTAGAATTGTACAGTAAGGAAGTTATTTCCCTTAACCAGGAAATTAACGTTCTTAGAATTGACAAGACAGTTGACCCTGAGAGGTCAGCTAAATATCTACAGCGGATCTAAAATATTCATAATTAATTATAACTAGTTATGATTAATTATTCATATTTCCCATGAGCTGATTCATTACAGGTGTGCTTCAAATTAATGTCAACATATGGGAACACAAAACATTTTTTTTTTTGAGGTATGAACTATCATTCATTTTACAGATTAAAGATGCTTAATTCAATTTATTTGCATCCCTGTTTGCTTTTGTCTTTGTGATGAGTGGAGCGGGGCCGGTGGAGTAAATGATAATGAGCGACACCTGCGCCACTCACCGGTCTCGAGTCCCACGGAGGAGCTCCGGAAGGATAAAAGGAGGAGTGACGACAGTGCAAGAGGAGAGAGGACCAGGCCAGGGCCGTATGTATAAACTTATGTAGATTTCATCCTAAATGTGTACGTACGCACAAAAGCTAGATTTTGCGTACGTACAAAATTTTTCAGATTTATAAAGCCATGCGTACCCCAGAACCTGTGCAAAGTTCCCTTTGTAATACCCAGTCAGCTGAAGATTGTGCGTACATGAATCTCCACCCCGTCTCCTCCCCGAAATAGCCATTTATGGAGCTTACAACGCCTAGTTTTAATATGCATAACGTCATCTGCATATCATTTCCATGCATATTCCATCCACGTGACACAACATGGGCTATAAATGTGTTTTGAGACATCACTATTCTAATTTATGCAATTTGCCTAAAAGGTAAACATATATATTAGAATGTTTATTGCCTATATTTTTATGGAAAGAGATAGGCCTTATTTTTTTTGCAGTGTAGCTGTCTGACTCACCACGTCAATAACAAAACATTTTGAAAATAAAACGTGCATATCTTACAGTTTCCTTCAAGTTCTATCTTTTAAATATGGTGTTTGTCACACAATTGGGAAGAGCACGAGGGATGCACCGATACTGGTATCGGGCCCGATACTGAGCTCCTGTACTTGTACTCGTACTCGTTAAAATGCCCAGATACCAAACGCCGATACCAAACAGCATCTGAATAGAGCTGTGTCCAGAAAAAGAAACACAGACAACAGAACAACAGAAAGGAGTTAAGGATGTCAACTACGAAGTATATGTATGCAATGAAAATAATGTTAAACATTCAGTATTAACGCCTGTATAGCTGGTGTGTGCGAGCTGATAAACAAAGCATGCTGAGTGGATTGAGCGTGGGGCGGTGCAGATGCGCGAGCTTGTCCAGTGAATATACCTTTCTCACAGACATCAAAGGAAAGTTTGTAGTTCGGGCGGATATGTCAAAAACAAGTAAAACAATGCACAAGTTACTTAACAGTAGGGAGAGAGAGAGAGGGAGAGGCCAATTCTGTGTTGTGAAATTGAGTTTGCTCACTTAGCACGCATCATTTGAATTAAAACGAAATCGTAAAAATAAAACCATTCATATGGGCATTCACTATAAACATCATTTTTCAACCTTAGGCATACACGACTTTTTGGCGAATGTGAATCTAGCAGCCTGTGTGAAATGCTGTACTATTCTGCATCAGTACAAACACGTGCAGGCGTTGCGCGTTTTGCTTGCTTGAGTGTTTGTGCATTATATGAGTAGCTTTGGAATATAAATCACAGCACGTTTCAGATAAAAAAAAAATGCGACTTCTATTTCTGAAAATATCACAGTTAGGAGATTTATAACGAGTGGTTCCCTGCATTATTACAGCAAAGCGCGTGATTACAGTACTAAGCCGCTGCATAATGCTATTAAATTAAAGATGATGTACCATAGAGCAAAAAAATTAACAGTGAAAGTAACAAAAACTTGAAAAATAAATTTTAATGTGCATAATTAAGTGTGAAAATAAACGAAGGATATACAGTCAAACCAAAAATGATTTGTAGTTAGCGCAGTCTCTTGAGTTCCCCAAGGCATTGAGAGGGGCTATGGCGAGTTGTGACGAGTGGGGGGTGGGCGGAGAGCTTGGGAGGGAAAGCGAGGCCGGTGGAAGGAAATGCTAATGAGGGTACACCTGGCCACTCACGGTCTTGAGTCCCATGGAGGACTCGGAAAGGATAAAAAGAGGTGTGACGACAGTGCACGAGAAGAGAGGACAGCCTGATGTGTTGTGTTTATTATGTTTATGTGCAGTCGTCGTTGAGGGCTGCTGCTTTACTTTAGTTTGTGTGGGTAATTTGTTTATTAAAGTGTTTGGTTTAAATGTTCGACGGTTCCGCCATATATATATCCACATCAATACATGCATGCAGCTGTACAACACCACACAGGTTTTCCATTTTTTTTTTATTTTTTGTGGGACACTCGATGGAACGTATGGGTTTTACTGACAAACTCTATTTCTATCCCTTACCCTAACTCTACCCCTACCCTTCACAGAAAACTACAGGCATTTTTAGATAAAAAAAAAAAGAAATAATTTGTTATTTTTATCCTTTTGTTTACTATATTTATTTGTTTGGCCGGTGTCGTTGTGGGTTTTGGTTCTTTTGCTGGTTTAGGCTGTAAGGACCTTTGAAATAATGGAAATCATTTGGAAAAGTGATATAGACATGTAATGCTGTCAAGACCTGCCTGGAACTACTTTACCTGTGCGTTTCCCTGAAAATAATCACAACCTTAGAACATTTGTCAGCCAATCAGATTCAAGCAGTCAATGGCCCTTGATACAATATTATTATACAACAGTTCTTTCTGGTTCTCAAATCTGATTGGCTGCAGCCTTTTCCAAGTGTGCGATATTCTAGTGATAACAGAACTCCAACTGTTTCACCGTTTGTATCACTCCGCTTGCAGTATTTCTCAAAGTGAGTGTCATGGCTGATGCCCAAATCCACTATATTTTAAAAATAATACTTTTTGTGTACGGAATGTAGTTTTAAGAGTTTTTTTTTTTTTTTTTAAGGTGAGAATGTAGTTGTGTATACTTCAAATATGTGGTCTGTTAATAATCTGTTAAACATGAGATATAATTAGTTTGGGGTAAATCTAACAGGCAGTATTTGGTCTCAATGTATTATTTGTCCCAGAGCAAATAGTTTTGGCTGAGGCCAAAGTCTCATAACGTTATATCTTATATAAATTTAATGCTGTATATCAGAGAGCTGCCTTGTACTTTGACTGAATTGCCTAGCAACTTTTATGATGACTGTTGTTGTTTATCTGAAAACCATACTTGAGTAAAAGTACAGGTACCTTACAGTGAATATTACTTCATTACAAGTTACAAGTCACCAATTTCAAAACAACTTGAGTAAAAGTCTTAGAGTATCTGATTAAAGTATTTTACTAATACTAAATGTAGGCTAAAGTGTACCTCCCCACAGTACCGTAACACACTCAATATAGGTACATGATATATGGATTATTATGTTACCAGATAGAACCTAATACTACACAAAGATGCACTAGTCAAAGAGACATGCCAGTAAAAAAACAAGAAAGAATTACATCATTCCGTCATTAGATAGCGACAAGAGACTGTTTTTAATGAGTGAGTCAGCAGGAAAGACTTTTATATTGAAAGAGACTGCAACTGGGTTGTAAACAAGGAAGTTCTTTTTGCTTTCAACAACACCTTCTAAGCCGCAGCAAACAAATGCACTGAGCAGCACTGTCATCCGAAATCACCCTTAACAGATGAAAGGAAAGTACAACAAAGATATTGCTTTCTTCAGCGGACATTCAAACTAATGTTTTTTTGTTAATATGAAATTGAGCTAAAGAATGAATGCTGTATCAGATGCAGGTAATCACAGTCGCTCAGACCATCTCTCTCTCATAATACAGTGAGCTTTCAATACAGTAGTAAAATAAGCTTTCAATGAAGCAACTCAACGTTCCTTTGTTACTAGTTCTAAAGTGACATTTTTGAATTGGTAATGGAGGCTTGGGCTCAGCTGTTAAACTGTCAAACTGAGATTTGAATCCTTGGCAGGAAGGAAGTAATTCCGCACAAAAGATGGTTTTTAAAGATACTCAGTTGTTGTCTTTTTATTTACACACGTGTTCATTCAAACTTTCATAAATATGAAATGATTAATATCACTTTAATAATATGTTTAATCATCGTTTGTTTGTTTGTTTGTTTGTTTATTCATTCATTTATTTATTTAATGCTATACATTCATTTTTATATATATTTCCCCCTCTTTTAGGAATGAAATAATATGACAATGAATAATGCAATAACAGATGCTTTGCTGATGACAACCTGTACATAGTGTTGCATTAACTTGTAAATGCTTGTAATTGTTTTTTTAATGTAATTTTAAACATGCATAAACAGCTACATAACACACTAAAAAAAGGAAAACATAACGCATCATATGACCCCTTTAAGACATAAGTTAAGTGAAGGTTTCAGTTCTTGAAATTTTAACCATGACAAAATAAAGGAAATAGAGATATAATTATATTATTCTTTTGAACATTGTTTTTCAATATTAATTTTCAAATATTCACAACAAAACTATGTAAACTGTAAAGTTTGAAGCAACAGACACAACATTCGGCCCCTCAATAACAACACATTCACACAACGTTGCAATACACATTGTGCTGTGAGACACAATTACTGTAAGGTTTCGTAACAGCATGTCTTATAGGTGTTTCAGAATTTAGAATTTTTGTTGAGCTTCAATAACAGTTCAATTTCATCATAAAAAGACCGCAAATGAATATTATCCATAAAACACATTCGCAACCGTAGACAAAAAAGACAAAGGATTTTGTGTCAAACGGAGTGAGTGAGATGAAGTGAAAGCATTCAGACCTTCACTTGAGCTGGATTTCAGTGTCTTCTCGTTTTGTCAGCTGACATTCCCCATTGCAATTAATATGACTTCCCCACTTCTAGAAGGCAACTGAAACAGTAAAAAATGGCATCAGAGAGATTTATCGAGGTACTTTGTTGTTTCTGTTTTTCTTTTCTCTACTGCTTTCATTTATTCCCTCCCTGACTGCAGACACTTCCCGTAATACACAAAATGAGCTTGGGAAATAGTGAGACTGGTGGTGATATTTCACGTCAGCGCTCTGGGGGACACCCACCACCACACTGGTTGGGAATTAGATGTTTCTTACAGAGGAGAGACGGAAAAAGTAGCCCATCATATCATGTGTTTTTCTATTAACAGAAATTGTAAATGTTGTTCTTAGTTGCATCCTCTAAGGCTCTTTAGGGTGCTCGGGTCTGAGCATGGCTTTGGCGGTGATGATATTACGTTTATTAACCGTGCCAATAAGCTGATAATCTCAGGTGAAGGGAGGACACTAATTTGAAGTGGCTTCTTAAATATAATGAAACATGTATTTGTGTTCTGTGCTCGATAACTGGCAGTGGCCTTTGAGAGAGAGGTTTTGCTTATTTATTTATTTGTCTCTATCCAACTTCAAGCTTCTGGCAAACTGAAGCAATTTATTACAAAGCTTACTTTTATTGCACTTCAATTGAGAGCCTTGGGGAATTCTGCAGTGTTTTGTGGGTGCATTCAAAGATGCATTGTGTTTTTGTGTTTGGTTTCTCCTTTGTGCCAAACTCTTTTTACAGGCTGACACTTTGAATGGACAGTCAACAGGTCCAACAAACTATTTCATACTGAGCTGTGTGTGTGTGTTTACTTCATCACAATAATACAGTCCTCTCTCATACGTTCTTTCAGTTTTGGAGTGTATTGCCGCTTTAATGGCTTGATCCACTGTGCAGGAAGGAAGTAAACAATTTCTTATAGTACCAAAACAAAACACTCCACATATATGGAATCGAAAGCAATCTAACAAATGTATGGAGGTTTTTTTTTTTGGGACTACATCAAAATGGGGATGGTTTTTGGACAGGTGTAGGACAAATCTAGACTTTACAAGACTTGGTTTGATTGCTTGACCCCTAACTATAAAATGTTTTACATGACCAAACAAAGCAATCAAAGGAGCTTAAAGTTTGCAGACCGCTGTTATTAATGCAGTCAGCATTAATACATTTTGCACAAATAATGTTAGATTTAGTTGCGTTTGCAGTTCTGAAATTCATTTATCCACAGGTCATTAACCACAGCTAACAGGAAGCTTTCTCAGAACATTCTGGCAAGGTTCTCTCAAAGTTATGAACAAACATTCTTTCATTTAAAGTTCTATGATATTTAATAATATTCTCAAACATCGTTCATGAATGTTTAAGGACTATTTTTTCCTGAAACATTTTAGTTCAATGTTTGTCTACTGTTTTTAAATGTTACTATTTGTTTCAGAGAACATCCCCATTGTGTAAGGGTAATAGCAACTTTGAATCTTGTAACTGCAACTTCACGTCTAAATTGTGAATTTATTTCATACAGTGTGACGTTATGGTACACAAATTTCATAAGTGTCACTATTTTTTGGACTTTCTCAATTATCTGTATTTCTTTTCTTACAATTGCAACCTTATTTCTCACAATTATGATTTGAATATTTTGAGTGCTATCTTTCTATAAATTGTTAAAAGTTTAATGCATTTATTGTCAAGAATCCTAGCTAACAGGGGATGTTCTTTTGAACAGTGTGTCCCGTTACACTGCCAAAAAAAAAAAAGATAATAATAATGTGTTCTGCTGATGAATGTAAGCTTGAAAGCTTAGCTTCACATAAGCAGAACACACTTTTTTTTAAAAGAAAAGGACAGACACAGTGATGCTTTCTTGTTCTAACCACAAGGTCGGTATGTACTGCTCAACTAACAATATTTAGTTCATAACACAGAGAAAGACTACAGGCAACAAAGGCAATGCGTCATGTAACTTAAAGGGGTTGGATCATGAGTAATACACTGAACAAAATTATAAATGCAACACTTTTGTTTTTGCCCCCATTTTTCATGAGCTGAACTCAAAGATCTAAGACTTGTTCTATGTACACAAAAGGTCTATTTCTCTCAAATATTGTTCACAAATCTGTCTAAATCTGTGTTAATGACACTTTAATAAATGGTTCACAGGTGATCACTTTACAGTAAGATTCACTTTTAGATGTTATTAATGTTTATAACTCATTAATAACTGTTCACAGATGTTCACGTTACATTAAGGTGCACTTTCACAAGTTATTAATGTTTATAAATCATTAATATATGGCTAATTACTTTAAGGTTGACAGATAATATTGGAGTTAAAAATGTTCATATTAATATATCATCAAGTCATGGGTGTGCTTTTATGATTTTCCCCCCAAAATAAAAATCAAGATTTAATAATTTCATCTTGATTAAAAAAAATATATTGGTTTATAATCATTGTTGTGGATAGGCATCATGAACTTTTGCAGAGAATCATGTGTAAGGTACAGAGTAGATTCTGGTAGGAAACATTGTAAGAAAAGTGACACGAGTCATGAGATATAAATGAGAAAACCATGAATACAACACCCTTCAGTCTTGCTAAAATAGTAATTTTTTGCTGCATCATGAATAAAATCAGGAATCTGGTTTTGAGTGAAATAAGTATTAATAAATATATTTGTTAAGCATTTATAATATGCGAGTTAAAAATGGTTAACTATTTGGCAGGTATTGCATTGAATCCCTTTTAAATAACCCATGGCATTTGATAACAGCTTATCAATGATTACAATGCATTTGTAAGTGAGTTATTAGTAATTTATTAACACCTTTATAACCTTTTTACAATGGGAACCTTAATGTAAAGTGTTACCAAAATATCGAATGTTACCGTATGATTTGATTGCACCACAATTGTTCAGATTTAGAATTTAATTCAGTAATTTGATTTTATTAAACTATTTGTCCTATGTTGGCGGCATTCTGTATGTTTATGTTACAAGAACAATATGGCCTCATAAAGGTAAAAAATACTCCAATATTTGTCCAGTAGGCAAATATTGCCCCTTAATAAAGAAGCCAATTTCTGACACTGGTTGTGGAGATTGTTGGGAGATGCAGTAGTAGTTTTGTTCCATGCCATTTTACTTCCAGACAACTGGGCCCAATCAAAACATCATCCCTGTGGATTACTACATCACTGTTCATCTACAGGCGTAAGCACAGCAGAACACAAACTTAGCATGTGGAAGATGTGCTACCACTCCATTTGTAATGCTCAGGGGGATTCAGGTTCACCCTGGTAAAAAGATTCTTGGAGGTTGTTGTGACAGCCATGCTAACTCAAAACATCCTGCAACTCTGCCTGACAGAAAGGACATGATCGGCACATGGGGACCGAGAAAGGCTTGTTAAGGGGAAATCAAGATAAAGGTTGGAAGGTCAAATCAGATTGGATTTGACTGATACCTTCTATTATTAAATATTAATTCAGGTATAGTACTTTTTAATGTTTTTATTTTAGTTGTACTTTTTTTAAATAATATATTTTCACTAATTAGTTTAGACCTTTAGATCTGATTGCATATCATTATTATGAGAAAATATAATTTAAACAACATAACGTCTTGTCATAATTGAGTGGGGGAAAAAATATGTATATGGCAACAATGCGCCACCGTAAAATGGGATATTCATATTACAATGTTGCTTATTATTAGCAGTTTCTTAAGATAAATGGAAACAAATTTGGTTGATTTTAAATCAGTTTAACTAAGAGGAAGCCTTTTATTCACCAAAGACGGTTAGATTTTGCATCTGAAATCAGCAGATATTCTAATATTTCAACTTGTTCATGCATATTCATGCATTTGGCCAAAATGCCCAATTTAAAGTGGTTTAGTATTGCTTTAATAAGCTATATATATGATCTTAACTTTCTCTAATCTGATCTTGAAGTGATTGTCAAATAAATAGAGGCTCTCTGAAATTAAGCCTGTGAAGTTTGTGTTTGCCCTGTGGGTCACATTTAGCCGTACTCACCTCTATTAACTCCTGCTTATGCGTCTCCCAATGGTCCCTTTGCTCTTTCAAGAATTCCAGGTTTCCTCCTCTCCATTAATTGGATTCTGCCTGCATCATTAGATATTGTATCTGGGTTTTCTTTCTGTTCGGATGCACCTGAAAAACCTGGAAAAAGCTGTTGGGTGGTTTAGGTTCAAATGAGGACATCCCTCCCTTGAAGAAGAGGATAGTTTTGTTTTTGTTTTAAAGACTACAGTATGACAGTTTATAGAAGAAATGTCAGAACTTCTCGATTTTAAACTTGTGAGTGGTGTTTAAAAAACATGTTGCTATGATGTTAGGGTGTTTTGAGGACATTCCTAGGCAGTTGCTAAAGTTCTGTGAGATTTTTTTTTTTATGTGTTGTTATGCAGTTGCTAGGGGGTCTGGGTGGTTGCCAGGATGTGATGTTTTCAGTCAACTCAATGATGTTCTTCTGTTTGCATGTTTCTAGTTTCAAATTTTCTTAACCAAAAAATAAATAGATAAAAAATAAATTTACAAAATCACATTAGTGTCATATTCATACGGTAAAAATATAATATTTATTTCCTCAGCAATTAAGTATTAAATGAAATGTATTGGACTCAAGGTTGTCTCCTCTTTTTAAAAAATGCACCTAACATTAAAGTTTTTATATATACTTTTATATTGCAATAATGTCACATTCAATCTTCAAATTAATGTACAAACAACATAAAGACAGTATATTTTTTAATGGCATCTTTTTTATGACTGAAGGCTAGTATCAATGATACCAATACTGATTTATCTATAAAATTGACCCCCGCTGTGTGGATCTGTGTGGAAGTAACGCCTATATGATACAAAATGTATGCGTATACAGCTAAACGCATCTCCGTGTGGAAGGGGCCTTAAAGTCTCTATTAGTGAGCTGATGAGTTAAATCGGGTGTTAAGATGATGAGACAGTGCTGGGCTGCTCCGGGAACCGTTTTTGGAAAATCATTTCAGAGACATGTTCTTATATGTGACTCATATAAAATATATTACATGTATGCACAGTTTTAAGGCAGCTTTAATTTTTTTTGTAACTTCATGACTTAACTGACCACGTCATTGCATGCACGTAGTTTATTTTGCGCTTTGATATGAAAGGATACAGGCTACAGCAAAGAGCATGTGCTGCAAGCACAGTACCATTTATTGATACCATACCATACCATAAATGATTTAAATGACTTTTACCTCAGGTTTGATGCACAGGAGTGTTCACTGGAATGTAGAGAAGCTTTGGAGTCACTTATAATAGAGGACACATCTGATAGGGTCATTGTTGACCCACAGAAAGTGTGTTTAGTCTTCAGTCGACTGTGTACCAAAAAGTCCACAGGTCCTGATGGTATCTCTGCTTTATTGTTAAAATCTTGTGCAGAGGAACTTACTGTGGGATGGTGTCCTATCTTTCAGCAATCTGTGGACTCTCATATTATACCTGATCTCTGGAAAAAAATCAATAATTGTTCCATTACCAAATAAACCAGGTTCAAGTGAAAACAATGATTTTAGGCCAGTAGCTTTGACATCCTGTGTAATGAAAAGTTTTGAAAAGTATATGGTGTTTTAATTTAAAGACTAAAGTTAACTCTGTTCTTGACCCATTACAATTTGCATATAGGCAGGGTCGTAGTACAGAAGATGCTGTTAATACTGTTGCTTCTTTTATTACTAAACATCTAGAAAATGCAAAAGCTTATGCACGGCTGTTATTTGTTGATTTTAGTTCTGCTTTTAATACAGTTAAGCCCCACCTTTTAATTCAGAAATTGAAGACATTGAATGTGAATAAATTTTTAATAAGGTGGTATTTTTCATTTTTGACAACAGGTCAGAGTTAATAACACTTTATCAGAGCTGAAAGGTATTAGCACAGGTGTTCCACAGGGATGTGTTAGTTCTCCTATCCTTTTTACATAGTATACCTATGACTGTTCAAGTTGTGATTCTACTAACTTTATAGTGAAATTCTTAATGACACAGCGATACTTAGTCTTATGTATGAGAATACTGATTTGTCAGTTTATCTCTCAGAGGTATCAACGTTTGCAGAGTGGTGTGACTGAAATCATCTTATTTTAAACACAAAAAAGACAGAGGAGATCACCTATTGATCTTGGGTCAAAGATCATCACACACCAGTGTTTATACATGAAACATCAATTAAGCAAGTATGTTCCTATAAGTACCTTGGTATCCATACGGATGATAAACTCAATTGGGGGATTCATGTGGATGCAATTTGTTCTTGTATGCAGCAAAGATTGTACTTTCTGCATAGACTCAGGATTTTTGGAGTGGAGCAAAAAATCATGTATTTATTCTATCAGGCAGTTATAGAGAGTATAATTAGGTATGGCATTACGGTATGCTTGCACGCTTGTTAAAAATAGCAATGGAGACCATTGGGAGAAAGGAGTATTTGTCCCTTAAGTCACTGTATGAACAGTCGGTTCTTAGGGAAGCACATAACATTTTAGCTGACCCATTGCATGTATTGCATACAGAGTATGAATTGTTGCCTTCTCGAAGACGGTATAGATTTCCAATGTGTAGGTACAATCGCTTTGGGGACAATAAAGTGTATTTCAATTTCAATATATATATAACTTATGCAAAAAAAGTACCACGGTACTACCATGGTATTCTTAAAAGTACTTTGTAGTTCCATAGAAATGCATATATGAATTTTAGTATCATTCACTATATTTGAAAATACTGTTAATAGCATATCAATTTATTGTTGTTGTTGTTATTTTTATTTAGGCCTATATTTTATTACTTTTTACTTTCTGTATGCTTGTAACCGTATTCTTCACATTTTTCTCATCTGCAACATCAGAAATATTAAAGTGGCCTGAAGCAGATGTCCCTTATTGTTGTGAGTGACTCCAGAGCAATAAAGACACATGGTCTCTTAGCAGCTTGAGAATTAAAACACCCTGATTTCAGTCCCCACTCATCACGAGTTAACATTGAATCCAGTCGTCGCGCTGACTAATTTAAAATCAGTAGCGTTCAAGGGCTCCGACTTGCAAAGTTTGCAAAGCCAAACTTTGAGTACAATGAAATTGAGTAATTTCTCAACAGACCGAATCTTCCTGCGGCAGCTGGTAATCATGGTATCATTATCATTGATTCTGCCTCCCGCATCTGCGTGAGTTTTCAAGTGACAGTGAATTTCATGGACAGTGACCATGATGCAAATGAACTCCTTCGCCCCATATCCGTTGTAATGCTCACTTCAATGGGCAGAAGCATTCTCTGAACGTGCCGCTATGTGGGAGCCGCTGTGCTAGGGACATCCAAAATAATTGGCTCAGTGGGGTCTTGTTTTATTTCAAGTCAAGTGATTCAAGGGCAACATATGTTGCAAAGTTAGAATTACATATGCTTGTATGCAAAGCTTTTTTTTTTTTGTACCAGACACTCATTATTTGGATTTGTAATGGAAACAGTCACACCGTGGGTTGACACGTCGCATTCGGTGTTCCTATGCGCTGATCAAATGGTAGCCAGCTTTCTCAGCCATGTCTGTAAGTTCTATTCTGCTTGTTGCTAGAGTTTTTTCTTCTTTTATGCCACTTTTTTAATGCCTCGAGCTGCATGAAAATGTAGCTGGATGGCTTGTCTGTCACGGTGTTTGGTTGTGGTGCCCTGGACTGGCCACTTGAGGGCGCTCTGTCTGTTCTATGTTGTATGTTAAACTCCATTTCCCATAGTCCCCTACTCGTTAATTCTGTTCTGATCAGTAGCACCTCTTTATCATTTACTCATTATCCCAGCTATATATATATACCATGCTCACTCTGTCTGTCATGGCGTCTGGATTATATTGTCTTCTCAGTTTGTGTTTTCTGTGGTCAGGTTTTGGATTACCTTTTGCCACGTTTTTTGTTCTGTTTTTATCATTTGTTACTTTCAATAAACTGCTATTGGATCTTATCTTGTCTCTTCTGGCATTCCGTGACAGAATCTAGCAGCCACTACTAGATCCAGCAGTTTGTTTTTCTTTTTAACTTTTTTGTTGACCATGGACATTCGGATAATTCCTCCGGCTTCGAAGGAGCGCAGGGCTCGGCTCCGGATGTTGGCGGATCTTCGCCAACGGGGGATGGAGATTGGAGGTTTCGCTCAGTCCTTTTTGAACCTTGCGGTAGGGATGGGACTTCATAGCTCTGACTTAAGGGAGATCATTAATGATTGTGTAGACAATCCCGTGCCTCCTCGGGAGATGGATGGGCTTAAAATGCTGGACTTTTGGGGTTTCATTGATTATCTGGGTTACCGCAACTTGGTGATCTCATGTCGGTCTGATTCTCTTGCAGTGCCCAGGGAGATGCAGGGAACCCGCTCCGTTCCGGGAGCTCACAGAGCCCACTCCCGAGCACGCTCCAGTCCGGGGGCTCACAGAGCTCACCACCTCTGTCCTTCAGACTCCCACTAAGCGGCGCAGGGTGAGGAGGATGGGAAAGTCCACTCCAGAGCCCGCTCCAGTCCAGGAGCTCACAGAGCCCGCTCCAGTCCCGGATTGCACGGAGCCCGCTCCAGTCCCGGATCTCACGGAGCCCGGTCCAGTCCCGGAGCTCGCCGAGTCCAGCCCAGTCCAGGAGCTCGCCGAGCCCAGCCCAGTCCAGTCCCGGAGCTCACAGAGTCCAGTCCATCCCGGAGCTCACAGAGTCAGTCCATTCCCGGAGCTCACAGACTCCGAGTCCATTCCGATTTTCACGAGCCCCGCTCCAGTCCCGGATGTCACGGAGCCCGCTCCAGTCCCGGATTTCACGGAGTCCGCTCCAGTCCCGTATTGCACGGAGTCCGCTCCAGTCTCGGATTGCACGGAGCCCGCTCCAGTCCCGGAGTTCACTGAGCCCGCTCCAGTCCCGGATCTCACGGGGCCCGCTCCAGTCCCGGATCTCACGGGGCCCGCTCCAGTCCCGGATCTCACGGGGCCCGCTCCAGTCCCGGATCTCACGGGGCCCGCTCCAGTCCCGGATCTCACGGGGCCCGCTCCAGTCCCGGATTGCACGGAGCCCGCTCCAGTCCCGGATTGCACGCAGCCCGCTCCAGTCCCGGATCTCACAGAGCCCACTCCAGTCCCGGAGCCCACAGAGCCCACTCCAGAGCCCGCTCAAATCCCCAGTCCCAAGTCTCCGGAGCTCCCAGAGTCCCTCAGTCCCGGACCACGAGGCCAGTCCAGTCCCGGAGCCACAGAGTCCAGTCATTCCCGGCTCACAGAGTCCGATCCAGTCCCCTGAGCTCACAGTAGTCCCTTCATCCCGGATCTCACGAGCCCAGTCCATTCCGGAGCTCACCGAGCCATTCCAGTCCCGTAGCTCACGCGAGCCCTCTCGTCCCGGACTCACCACCTCTGTCTTTCCGACTCCCCACTAAGCGGCCGGAGGGTGAGAGGAGGACAGGAAGACAACACTTCAAGCCCACTCATACCGGATTTCACGGAGCCCGCTCCATTTCCCGGTTTCACGAGCCGCCTCCAGTCCCCGATGTCACGAGCCCGCTCCTTCCCGGATGGCACGGAGCCCCTCCATTCCCCGGATTGCACGGAGCCCGCTCCATCCCGGATTTGCACGGAGCCCGCTCCAGTCCCGAGTGCACTGATCCCGCTCCATCCCGATTGCCCGGATCCCGCTCCCGTCCCGATTGGCACTGAGTCCGCTCCATCCCGTAGGCACGGAGCCCGCTCCAGGCCATGATTGCACGGAGCCCGCTCACATTCCCGGAGCTCTCTACCCAGTCCGTCCGAGCTCCGCAGATCCAGCCCAGTCCCTGAGCCAAGAGTCCAGTCCAGTCCCGAGCGCACAGGTCCTCCAGTCCCGGGCTCACAGAGTCCAGTCCCGGATCCCTACTCCAGAGTCCAGTCCAGTCCCGGAGCTCACGCAGCCCAGTCCAGTCCCGGAGCTCACACAGCCCAGTCCAGTCCCGGAGCTCACACAGCCCAGTCCAGTCCCGGAGCTCACACAGCCCAGTCCAGTCCCGGAGCTCACAGAGACCAGTCCAGTCCCGGAGCTCACCGAGCCCGCTCCAGTCCGGGAGCTCACAAAGCCCGCTCCAGTCCGGGAGCTCACAGAGCCCACTCCAGACCCGGAGCTCACACGAGCCCTCTCAGTCCCGATGCTCACCGAGCCCTCTCCAGTCCCTGAGCTCACGAGGCCGCTCCAGTCCCGTAGCTCACCGAGCCGCTCCATCCCGGAGCTTCACCGAGGCCGCTCCAGTCCCGTAGCTCACGGAGGCCGCTCCAGTCCCGGATCTCACGGAGGCCGCTCCAGTCCCGGAGCTCACGGAGTCCGCTCCAGTCCCGGATTTCACAGAGTCCTCTCCAGTCCTGGATCTCACGGAGGCCGCTCCAGTCCCGGAGCTCACAGAGCCAGCTCCAGTCCCGGAGCTCACAGAGCCCAGCTCACAGAGCCGGCTCCAGTCCGGGAACTCACAGAGCCCAGTCCAGAGCCCGCTCCAGTCCGGAAGCTCACAGAGCCCAATCCAGAGCCCGTTCCAGTCCCGGATTTCGCAGAGCCCAGTCCAGAGCCCGCTCCGTTCCGGGAGCCCACTCCAGAGCCCGCTCCAGTCCCGGAGCTCACTGAGCCCGCTCCAGTCCGGGAGCTCGCAGAGTTCGCTGAGACTAAACTCTCTCTGCTTTTGTTTTCAGGTACTCCTGAGTTGCTGAGAGGGGTTTCGGTCCCACTAATGTTGCCTGATAGGATTCTGGCTCTGTCCTGGTTGCCCGCCTGGGTTCTGGTGTGGCAGGAGCCTCACTGGCTCATTCCTCCGGCTCCGTCCTGGCCATCTGCTGGGAGTCCTGTGTGGTTGGGTTCTTGCTGGTCCATCCTGCCGGTCCCGCCTTGGCCTTTCATCCTGCCGGTTCTGTGCTCATGCCTTGGTCTATCTCTGTCCCCTGGTCTTCTTCCGTAGTTTGGTCCTGCCCCGCCATCCCTCCCCCTGGTCCGCCTCTATTCCACCTCCCTCCTGAACTTTTTTGCTCTGATGGAGCGTCTGGTATCCGCTCCGTAGAGGGGGGGGTAATGTCACGGTGTTTGGTTGTGGTGCCCTGGACTGGCCACTTGAGGGCGCACTCCAGTTCCATTTCCCATAGTCCCTTGCTTGTTAGTTCTGTTCTGATCAGTAGCACCTGTTATCATTTACTCATTATCCCAGCTATATATATCATGCTTTCTCTGTCTGTCATTTGCGTCTTGATTGTATTGTCTTCTTAGTTGGTGTTGTCTGTGTCAGGTTTTGGATTACCTTTTGCAAACGTTTTTGTTCTGTTTTGTCCTGTTATTATTTCTATTAAACTGCACATGGAACTTACCCTGTTTCCTCCTGGCATTCCGTGACAGAGTCTAAATGCATCAGCGTATGCTGTTATCACTCCTTAAAGATTACGAGAAAATTGAAACATAGTGAAGGCAGAGGATCTTTTTTTCACAATGAATGTTTTACTTAAGGACATGTCATACCAAAGAACAACAACAACAAAAAATAGTTAATTGTGTGTGCGTGTGTAAATCAAAGCATTATTTCTACACTAATATTTAGACAGTATTTTTACCTACAGTAATGCAACCTAATTGTTTTTTTATTATTATTATTCAAAACCAAGTTGGCTGTCCATGCCCCTTGCATTTGAAAATTGAAAAAAATTGTTGCAGATGTGCCAATTAGCTGGCAGATCTTTGCATTTGCCCACAGGTCAAACAACAACAAGTCCAACAAGATTCATCCAGCAATACTTTCTGCTGCCGTCCAAGCAGAAAATGAAGGACTTCTTCTGCCGAAGAGAATTCACATCATTAAGGCATTGTACTGTGGAAAATAAATAAATACAAATATGGAAAGGTTTGTTCCAGTCAAAAAACATATGACATGCTGTGCAGAGAATCACATTAATCTAAAGAGGAAAAACATGCCAAAGTAGGGCCATTTATTACTTTTCAGCAATCCTTCTAATTGTCAATTTTAGAGAAATCCGCAGCAGCATGAAGTTACCGTAGCTGGAAAGGGGCGTTTTGTTATTCAATACTCTTGCAAGCGTACACGTTTTATGCTGCTATAAGTAAACATATGCTTATGTTTTAAGTGTCCCAGAAGTAACCATATCAGTGCGTGAGGACACATGATAGAAAAAAAAAAAAAAAAAAAAAAAAATAGAGAGGATCCTACAGCCAAGATCTCATTACCGATGGCTGGTGCGATATTCCCTTTGGAACGTGCACAATGTGTTATCAAGAAGCACTGCCATTTCATGCGCCCGCTCCTGAAATGAATACAAACCAGTCATTTGCATGTAGAGAACATGCCATAACCGTTTCGAAAATATGGGTTTAAGTTTCCAAACCAACAAGATGGTCCCATACCATTTCGCCATTCGAGTGCTCATCATGTAAACGGAACTTCTCTCTGACTCTGAGAAATAATAGATCATAGACACATTGTTATCGCAGTTCATATTCGCCCAGGCCTTGTTTCTATTCCGCCCCAAAAAAATCATGAAAGAGAATCAAGCCGCTCCGCGCTTTCAAAGAAACTTTTGGATGTGTCTTGTCTTGTTTCGTGCACACAGGGATATGCTAATGAGCTCTGATAGCTGATATGCAGTCTGAGCGTGTGCACCGACATTTCAGACATACGCTTTCCCCCCTTTGTCTTCGACTCAGTTAAGATCCTCAGTCATGCAGGTGATCAGTTTGCTTTTCACACGCAGCCAGGCCTCATAAAACCAAGGCTTTCTCATAAAACCCAGTGCTAGTCTTTGTCGGTTTTGTTCGAGACTGGTTTTCAACTTCTCTCACAATAGTTTATGACTGTTTTAGAATGTTAGAAAACAATCATTTGAGATTAGTTTTGCAGCATTACATACTCCAGTAAACATGGGAATTTGATGCTCTAATGCTAGGGCTGTGAATCTTTGGGTAGACACGATTCATAGTTTTTCGATTCGATTCAAGAATGATTTTTGCAAATTAAGAACGATTCAATTCGATTCGATTCACAATTAAATCCGATTTGATTTGATTAGCGATTCAATTCTGCATTCTTTAAGTGCATTCACAGAATTATTTAATGCTTCCCCTAAATTCTTTAAATGCTTAGTCAGGGGGCAAATTACCAGCCTTTATAGTTAGAGAACTATGGGTTAGAGAAAAAAAACTTATGTCCATTGTTAGATGCTAGTTTAATGATGCTATGGCATATGTAGAAATTTATGTAAGCCACGATTTTAAAAAAGAGCTTTAAAAGTATTATGTATAAGCTAATATTTTGTCACACCAGGGGCATAGCCATCATTTCAGAATTGACAGAAATTATATATATACATACAGTATGTATATATAACCCGTTATTATGATTTTTTTTTTTTCAAAGAATTATTTTCTTATCTCTTTGAATTTGCTATAAGAAGTCAAATACACTGCTGGACAATAATCAAACATTTGTAATCTCTACTTTTTTTCCTAATGGCAACTGTATGATTGTTTTATATACTACAAACAATAATTTAAATTTTCTGCACAGAATTAGGTAAAATATAGTTTATAGTTTCTGTACTGTAATAAATGATGTGTCAATTAGCACTGCATCATTCATACGTTTTATTTATTTATTGTGTTTATTGTCTTTACGTTTCACCATTTAATTCTGCTTTTTATTCATCTTAGCTGCAGCAATAGATGCCTTTGTCCATATTAGGCATTTCCTGTACGTCTTAAGTTCTTTGAGCGCGAGATATCACTTCTCTTTCAGTGCTAAAACTTCTTTATCTCATTTTCATAAAATAAAATGCTATAGTATTTAACTTTTCCTCTCTATCGGCGAATGATGATTCTGAAAGAAAATGCACCCCATGTCTGTTTGCTATAGCAACGAAAACTACTTTCATGCATCTGATTATCAGATAAACCTTGCGCTCTTATTTCAAGGTTGTTGTTAATGCTGTGGATATTTTAACAGTTTCCGTCGTACATTCGGTTCAATGACATTGTTAAAACACATTTATAATTCAATGGAACTGTGCGTATGCTTTAGACCAGGGTTCCACAAATCTTTTTTTTTTTTTTTTTTTTTTTTTTTTTTTTTTTTTTTTTTTTGTTTTTCTTGCCCTGGAGGTCCAATGCGCTGCAGAGTTTTAGCTCCAACCCTGATCAAACTCAACTACCTGTGATTTTCTAATGACCTGAAGACCTTGATCAGCTGTTTAGGTGTGTTTAATTAGGGTTAGACCTAAACTCTGCAGGAAAGTGGATCTCGTGGGCCAGATTTGAGGATCCCTTCTTTAGACACTTACATTTTTGCTCCATCCATGCAATAAATACGCAGCCTTCGACTGGTCAGGTAATGACGTCGGTATGACCGAGAGCCATTGAAAAACTACAGAAAAGTAAAACTACTTCACTTTAGCATTACTACTAAACTAAGAGTACTAAGGTGAGATCACACATCAGCTGCTCAAAAAAAAGTGAAGACGAATGGAGCGCGAATCCTATGACAGTCACAGGCAGTAAATAGTGGAGCGCGTGAAGGAGAGATGCGAGGGCACGAACACTGTTCAAGGTCTCCATTAATTTGTGCTTGTAGTAATTTAATGTGTATATATTTTGAAAGCATTGAATTGCTATATAAATTGTGATTAATTAGATTCTTAGCATTTTATATCGATTACTGTCCGAAATCGACGATTCACGATTCAAAAATCATGTTTTAAGATCTATGCATATGCATCGTCAGGGTTTGTAATCGATGCATCGATAAAATGAGTGAATCGTTACACCCCTATCTAATACTAATCTCAGTGTGTTTGGTTCAATATAAGCCATTTATTATCAATAATGTGACATATTTTTGAATGCAACAGGATAGTCTATGAAAAATGTATTGCAAGAGGCAGTTTTACTCAGTGGCAGTTAATCATGAAAAAATGGGTGTAACACTCGAAATTTAAGAGGGACTGGTGGTGTCAAACAAAAAAGAAACTAATTTTAGAGGCAGAGCATTGCATTTGGAATAATATGCATTGATAAACTGTGTACAATAATTTGAATAACATGTTCTTTAGACTATAGTTCTTTAAATATGTACTGTATGTTGTTGTGCTTTAAAGAACCCAGAAACTAAAACACATTGATCCAAATAAACTAATGTTCACTATACCATTCAAAAAATGTGGGAGTGGTAAAATTATATATTTTTGAAAGAAATTAGTACTTTTATTAAGCAAGTATGCATTAAATTGATTAAGTGACGGTAAAGACATTTATAATGTTACAAAATATTCATATTTAAAATAAATGCTTTTCTGTTGAACTTTCTATTCATTAAATATCCTGGAGGAAGAAAAAAATAAATAAAAAATCAGTTTCCGCAAAAATATTTGAACAGCAAATCAGCATATTAGAAGAGGAATGATGCTGAAAATTCTGCTTTGCCACCCCCCCCCCCTCACCAGGAATGCATATATTCTAAAATATATTACAATGAAAACAGTTATTTAAAATGTAATATTTTTCACAATATTACAATTTTCCCTCCTTCCTCTCTCTCTCTCATCTCTCTCTCCTCTCGTCTGCTCTCCTCCTCGTCTCTATCTATTATATATATATATATATATATATATATACATGGTACGGAAAGTAGTCAGACCCCCTTAAATTTTTCACTCTTTGTTATATTTGCAGCCATTTGCTAAAATCATTTTTTAATTTTTTTTCCTTATTAATGTACGCACAGCACCCCATATTGTCAGAAAAACCCAGAATTGTTGACATTTTTTGCAGATTTATTAAAAAAGAAAAACTGAAATATCACATGGTCCTAATTATTCAGACCCTTTGCTGTGACACTCATATATTTAACTCAGTGCTGTCCATTTCTTCTGATCATCCTTGAGATGGTTCTACACCTTCATTTGAGTCCAGCTTTGTTTGATTATAATGATTGGACTTGATTAGGAAAGCCACATACCTGTCTTTATAAGACCTTACAGCTCACAGTGCATTTTCAGAGCAAATGAGAATCATGAGGTCAAAGGAACTGCCTGATGAGCTCAGAGACAGAATTGTGGCAAGTCACAGATCTGGCCAAGGTTACAAAAATAATTTCTGCTGCACTTAAGGTTCCTAGTAGCACAGTGGCCTCCATAATCCTTAAGTGGAAGACGTTTGGGACGACCAGAATTCTTCCTAGAGCTGGCCGTCCGGCCAACTGAGCTATCGGGGGAGAAGAGCCTGGTGAGAGAGGTAAAGAAGAACCCAAAGATAATTGTGGCTGAGCTCCAGAGATGCAGTCGTGAGATGGGAGAAAGTTGTAGAAAGTCAACCATCATTGCAGCCCTCCACCAGTCGGGGCTTTTTGGCAGAGTTGCCCGACGGAAGCCTCTCCTCAGTGCGACACATGAAAGCCCGCATGGAGTTTGCTAAAAAAACCCCTGAAGGACTCCAAGATGGTGAGAAATTAGATTCTCTGGTCTGATGAGACCAAGATAGAACTTTTTTTGGCCTTAATTCTAAGTGGTATGTGTGTAGAAAACCAGGCACTGCTCATCACCTTTCATCACCTGTCCAATACAGTCCCAACCGTGCAGCATGGTGGTGGCAGCATCATGCTGTGGGGGTGTTTTTCAGCTGCAGGGACAGGACAACTGGTTGCAATCGAGGGAAAGTTGAATGCGGCCAAGTACAGGGATATCCCTGGACGAAAACCTTCTCCAGAGTGCTCAGGACCTCAGACTGGGCCGAAGGTTACCTTCCAACAAGACCATGACCCTAAGCACACCGCTAAAATAACGAAGGAGTGGCTTCAACAACTCTGTGACTGTTCTTGAATGCCCAGCCAGAGCCCTGACTTAAACCCAAATTGAGCATCTCTGGAGAGACCTAAATATGGCTGTCCACCAACGTTTACCATCAATCCTGACAGAACTGGAGAGGATCTGCAGGAGGAATGGCAGAGGATCCCCAAATCCAGGTGTGAAAATCTTGTTGCATCTTTCCCAAAAAGACTATTGGCTGTATTAGATCAAAAGGGTGCTTTTACTATATACTGAGCAAAGGGTCTGAATACTTTAGGACCATGTTATATTTCAGTTTTTCGTTTTTAATAAATCTGCAAAAATGTCAATTCTGTGTTTTTCTGTCAATATGGGTGCTGTGTGTACATTAATGAGGAAAAAAATTTAACTTAAATTATTTTAGCAAATGGTTGCAATATAACAAAAAGTGAAAAATTTAAGGGTGTCTGAATACTTTCCGTACCCACTGTATAATATTAAATATATATATATATCAAAAACAAGCTGCGTGGTAGCATGAGACGAACAATTAGAAGAAGACAAAAACACACAAAAAAAATTCCCAACCTTTAACTTTTAATTACAGTGTAACTAGTCAACTCAATAATTATTTACAAAAGAAAATAGTTAACAAATCATGAATCATTAAATATTTTAGAGTTGGAGTTAGTGTTAATGCTACAGACCTGAACAACTGATCACAAGGGGTTATTTAAAACATCAGTGTGTCGCTGCAATGCATGTTGATAAAATGAAAAACAAGGGCCAGGACACCATTGCATCCAAATTTAAAATACACCACAAATGGAAAATGTTGAGCCAAATGATAATTATATAATACTTATTTTTGTCAAGCTCTTATTTGAACTGATTTGCTTTTGTCAAATGCTTTGTGATATAATAAAGTTTAAAACCCTTTTTTTAGTGCAATGGATGATTGACAGGCCAGCAGGCAGTCCTTCGCTGTTGCCTGTGAGACATTAGGGTGGATTTTAACTACAAATATTTCTTGCTGTTCGGCTCCATTTGCATATTTATTTAGTGCTTGGATCACCCGTGATGGATATTAAAATCAGTTATACAGAGTTTTAGGGGTAGTTAATGGTTACTGTTAAGAATATAATTAGTAATTTGTTGTTTAACAGGAATGATGTTCCAGGACCAACAAGGGTGTTGATTATTTGGCACAATTGCAGTTTCAAAAGCGCCATTTTCTCAGCAGCTGAGACAGAACAGTGTCCTTTTATAGTGTCTAAATGCTCTGATACATCACTGTCTGTTTGTTTAGTCTCCTGCACAATAGCATTTGCTTTTGAAAATCTGACTGGAGCCAGAGTTCGCAATGGCCCATTGGTGACTCAATGGCGTGTAAAAAGATAAACAGAACAGTGAGCTGTGAGGTGCCATGCTCGTTTCAAATGGTGAAATACATTTCATACTTTTTAGTACATAATTTCTAGTGATACTGGATTGTGTTTGTTATCTGAGCTCTACTCTATCAACTCACTCGGCAGTCTGAGAAATCTTTCAGTGTGTGTCTCCATCACCATTTATGACAGTTGTAGTTGAAGCGATAAGCCTATAGGTGGTTTCATTAAACAGTTGCATTACATTAGCATGCATTTCAGAATAAAAATCATATTCATCTATAGCTTTAGAACAAAACTTTGGGAGTAAAACCTTAATGGACGTTGTTTATTGACGCTTAGTCATGACAAATAAATGGAAGCTCACCTGAAATGTCAATAACTCTCATTTTGATTTGCACTCTTGGAACAAATTAAGAAATTATTTAGTTGCATAATTTTTTTCTGATGCATATCCTGGAATGTGTTTGGTAAACATGCTTCCATTGTAGTTTGTACACATGTCTTCATAGAGAATATATAAAAACTACCATTCAAAAGTTTTGGGTCAGTATTCATGTCCATTTCACTCATTCAATTCCTCTTAAATAGAATTATTTCTGATCATGTGACACTGAAGACTAGTGTAATGATGCCGGTCATCCTTTCATCACAGGAATAAATTACAATTTAATATAGTAATATGTTTACAATATTACAACGTTCAGCTGTTATTTTTGATCAGATAAATGCAGTCTTTGTCTGCATGAAATCCTCTTATTAAAATAATATATATTAATTATTTCCAATGCTTAGACCAACCCCATAATTAAATTTTTTTTATTTTTTATTTTAACAAACATTTTGGAAATGTTATTTGCATTTTGATATTTACATGTGGCACTTTGATAAATGCGAATAACAGTCTTGGGAGTGATACATGTGACCAAACTGCTTTCTAAGTAGGTGGACTTAAACTGGGCTCCAAAATGCATATTTAAATGAAGTTATGACTTGATTTGCATAAATCCTTAGTTAATTGGGTGCTCAACAATGTATGTGTCAAATGCAAATAAACAGCTATTATTACAGTTTAGTACAGCTTATTCTTAGTGTTGTGCAGAACTATGTGTGAAAAGACGGGAAGGGTCAAATTAAAATTATTCTTTCCATTTTGGATAGCAAAGTAATTTTTGCATTAAACCGTATCATCATCTACATAAATATGATATTATGAAGCTACTGCAGCTGACTTTTACAAATGAATATTAGGTTCAGCTTATTGCAAAATCCGACTTTGTGTCCTTTCAGTATGCGGATGGCCAAATTAAGCATTCATGGGGTAATGCATAATCACATTATGCATTACACTGTTGTGATGCTCGAGATTAAAAGTCAAACACTTTCCCAAAATATAGGCGATGAAAGTTTTAAACACTTTTCGCTGTCATTGTGCGAGCACCTCGGGGAGACACTGATGTGTGCAATATGTTTACCTTGAGCTGACTGCCGCCCTCTTTAATATTCAACAAATCTAATTTGCAAAGCATACAAGGTAGCACCTGTTCTACTTGGGCTAGCAGACTGTTGTCACAAATTATAAGCTTTGGGGAAATATATGAACCGAAGCTCTGACAACTAAGGAACGGCTTAGTGCCCTGAAAGACTTTAAGAACTCAATGAGACTTTAAGCGTTGGATGATGTACAAAAAGTCTGTCCATGAACTACTATTTAAACTAGTATTATGTCCCTAATCCACTGAATTAAAGTAAAGCCGTGCTTGCTAATTAGTTGTATATCCAGTGTGTAAAGTGTGAATCATGTTCTGGAAGTTTTAAAACTGGGAAGTTTGTCCCTGTTTGCAGTTGAACTTTGCGGTTTCCTGTTTCACTTTACTCACACATCAAAACTTTCTGAGAAGGTTCTTAGACTTTGTAAATCTCCCATGTGTAATGCTTCGAGCATGTAGTTAGTTGGGTTTGAACTCATTTTATGTGCACTGCTCATTATAATGTGTAGGATAAGGATAATTTAGCTTTGGCATTTGTTCGCTTTTCTTGTATATTCTCACATGCTGGCTTTCATGCTCACTTGAAATAGGGATTGTTATTTCTGTCATGACAACTCTCGGAAAGTTTAGAATGGCAATATACATGGCAATGTTAATTTGTTTGGTCTTGGCAGAATAGATCTGCTACGCTGCTGCTGCGGCAGAGCAAGTACCGAGACTTGCTACTGCCGTTACCGCCACCAGCTTCTGTTAGTATGTAAGACAATACGCTCTGCAGCACAATAACCATCTAATAACCCCATAATAAGCATACATGAATCACCCCGTACAGATCTATACAGGTGGGCTTGGAAGTGGGAGGGTTTCTGAAGTCGCTGCAAACTGCAAAATACGTCAGTTATTTGAATATTAAGCAAGCCATTGGCTACCTTACAGGAGCACCAATCAGCTGCCATGTTACAATGATGTCACCAGGTCAGATTGAGCTAGACTTATCGGACTGCGCCATCTAGAGTTTCATGCCAGAACGTCTTATTTCTGCATGACCGCTCTCGAAGGAATGCATGGTATGTTACATGACAATGTTAATGTATTTGGTCTTGGCGGAATAGATCTGCTACGCTGCTGCTGCAGCAGAGCAAGTACCGAGACTTGCTACTGCCAATACATCCACAACATGCTGCTGTAAGCATGTAATAAATACTGCTGCTGCACATATAACACAAATGAATACGCCACCCCAACGAGGAGACACGTTCACACCATACACGCATTATATGCATGCTGCATACTATCAGGAAACTGCTGCTCCGTGACATGCTTTATCCACACACTGAGATACCAGAACAGGAAAAGACAAGACACCCCCCACAAGCAGATCTTCACCAAGACTTTGTACTGCTTCTCGCCGCTGAAGACCCAGGTGAACCGAAGATATTCCTATCTATTGTCTGGGCTACCACGCCTGACCGTTTAATGCTGGTGCCTAAGGCATGTGTGCCTGGGCTACCACACCGACCAGCTTAACAATAGTGGCCTACGACTATGTGTGCCTGGGCTACCACGCCGACTGGCTTAACTCCAATTAGACGCGCACTACGTATAATTTGAATTAACAAAATGATATACGTTGCAATCCGATAGATAAGACCCCAGCATCCACCTGATCAAATATCATAATTTAGTCATTTGATATCTGCTGTTACTTTCTACACTTCATCATTCCCAGTGGTAGCATAACAGCTCGTTAATTCATGTTTGTGTAATGAGACGTACAAAGTTAGCCGATGCATGTCATTTTACTATCTCGTGTAGATAAAGTTATCAGGGTTACAATGCACAAACTCCTGGTTGGACTGACTTGAATGAACAAATAAAACAGAATAGACACGACTACACAGCACAGCGATAGCACCCGCACACGCACCTTCTCTGAACTACCACTACCAGTGCATTTCACTCGGAACTGCAACAACAATAGCGCTATCTTTCAATTCCCTTCCTCTCGCACCTATCGTTGATATGCTGTGTTAAGTACTTGCATTCTATGCTTACGGCAACTGAAATCAAACCACACCTCATCCTAGAAAACATTGGACCTGAGAATATGAACGTGACTTGAGATTACACCGATGTATATGGGAACCCCAGTTGAAATGCTTACACAATAATGCTTATTTCATTTAACCTGTTTTCATATTTGTTACTATTAACGTGTCCTCAGAGCGATTACAAGCGCTAAACTGCCTTTTGCTCCAGCTGTATAAAAATGCTAAATGCTGCTGCTAATATGCTTCATATTTCATTGCTGCATACAATGCAAACTGCTAACATGACACTTAGTTTAAACTTGTTTATGGTTGCTCATTTTTGTATTCAATTAGGCAGACCACGCAAATATACGCAGCAATATGGATTAAAAGAGCATTTACTTATGTTGATTTAGGCTGCTCTGAAGTGCGCTGCAAAACTGCTACAGCAAACAAAATCCAGGTATTCGAATATTGAGCAGCGAGCTCATTGGCTACAGATACAGGAGAGAACCAATCAGCTGCCATGTGACAATGATGTCACCAGGTCAGATTGAGCTAGACCTATCGGACTGTGCCATCTAGAGTTTCATGCCAGAACTCTGTATTTCCATGAAGGTTTTTCAGAGGTTTGATTTGGTAGATCATTTATGCCTGATCATTTTGTAATGTAGCATGCCCAGGTGATTTTTTTTATATTTTTTTTTATTTTTTTTTTTATGTATTTAGTTTATTATTTTAGTTATTTTTTCTTTATTATTATTTTTGTAGTTTGCCTGTCCTACACGAACATGAGTATTTATCAAAACAGCTGCGTTTCTATGAGGTCACAACCGGTAATACCTTTTTTTTTCCAAGGCTTCTGATTGGGCCAACATGGCGTAACGGTTGGTTATATCACACCTGTGGTTTGGCATGCGCTTTGTGACATGATTCATAGCGTATTTTTGTGTTTTCAGGTGGACAGATTTTTTTTTATTTTATTTTTTTTTTAATGAAGGAGGGAAAAACTCCAATCATAAAAATACCTGTGTACTTGTCAACTAGGCTTTAATCTAGTTCTCAGGTGTTTTATTTAAGTGTCAAATTTGTCGTGGCATGAGTGATTTTATGCAACCATTCAAAAGTTTGCTGTCGGAAATATTATTACAATTTAAAATAACCATTTTCTATTTGAATATACGGTTACACTTTTCTTGAAGGGGTTCTAAGACGGACGATGACACCTTCATAGTCATGACATGACACCTACATAATCATGACCTGACACATGTCATGAACTGAATGGTTTTTATGCATGTTTATGACAACTGTCCTTAAGTGTCATTCGCTCAGTTATGTAAATTTTAATGCAAAGATGGCATTGTTTGATATGTCTTTGTTATGGGCTATGGTTAGGGGTAAGGGTAGGGGTAGGGTTAGGTCAAATAATGTCATATTTGCATTAAAAATTACATAACTGAGTGAATGACACTTAATGACAGTTGTCATAAACATGCATAAAACCTCCTTCATATTCATGACATGTGTCATGTCATGATTATGATGGTGTCATGTCAGTCTTATGCACACCCCTTCAAGTAAAGTGTTTCCGAATATACTGTATGCTAAAACTTAATTTATGTCTGTGATGTAAAGCTTAATTTTCAGCATCATTAGTCAAAGCAAAAACAGTTTCACATGCTACACTTGAGTTAAAAATGCACTCAGAACATTACATTTATTGTTGTAAATCAGATAGTCCTGACTCTAAATTCTGACCGGATAAGTCACATTTTAGAATTCACATTTTACAAATTAAAATGTTGATGTAATTCCCTATCTAATCTAGTTTTGTTTAGGTGAAAAAGTTGAGTTTAAAAGTTTAATAGATCTTGTTTGCAATTTTCTGTCCAACTGGATCTCATGTATATCAATTTCAGTCATGATTTAAGAGACAGGAATTACTGTATTAGTTTGTATAGTTAAAAATATATATATAATAAATAAACAATAGGAAACAGAAAAGTAATTATGCAAGCTTCCCACATATTAGTTCTCAAGAGAGCTTCCCAAATCAAACCATAGTAAGGTGTTTACAAGGCCGAAGCACCTACTGCTGTTGTTCTTGATTACACTGATTGTGTCTTATTGACAGATTTATGTGGCCTGAGTGTCTCTCGTTCAACCTGTCCTCTCATGGCGAGGTCAATTTGTTTATTAGCTGTCTCTCAGCATGCCAGCCAGGGAAATCAACTGGTGTGGGTCTTCGCCCAATGAATTCTATTTGCTGAAAATGAAACCTTGGCTCCAGGTAACCAGAGATGTTTAGACGGCTGCAAACAGAGCAGCTGTTTATGCAAAGAGCTTGATAATTAAAGGTGGGAAATATTTCATGAAGGGAAACAGTACGATGACATTCATGATTTTATACTTCATGTTTATTTAATAAATCTCTGTCTTAAAGGATTAGTTTGACCAAAAATGAAAATAAATGGTTTACTCAACCTCATATAGCTTTTCCTTTCCTGTGAAAATATTATTTTCATAGAGTGAAAGTGAATGGGCAAAAAGAGTTTTAAATAAATAAAATGTCATCTAATATGAAATTCAAGAGTTGATTTACAGAAAATATTGTAATATAAAATAGTATTTCCACTCACATTTCCTAAAATCAGTCTGCTAAAGTTAATGTTAATGCCTTATTACTATAATGTGATTTGTTTATGCATTACAGTAATATGAATCTAATGAGGGAGGGAGAATATGGAAGGTAAATGTACTTATTATCATGAAAACAATGCTGTGGTGCATATTTTTGATACAATATCATTTTTAAAACTTTTTTTTTTGGTTAAGCTCACTTTTTTAGTTAAAAAACATCTTAATGATGGATTTGTTTCTTACAAACACGCAGCTTTTCACTTCACAAGACATTAACTGATGGACTGGAGTCGTGTGGATTCCGTGTGGATACGGCACCCATTCACTGCATCCATTGGTGAACAAGTGATGTACAGTAATGCTACGTTTCTCCAAATCTGTTCAGATGATGAAACATCTTGGTCTGAGGGTGAGTAAATTTCCAGCAAATTTCATTTTTGGGCAAATTATTTATTTAAAGCATACCTTTCTAATAATGTTTTAAATGAAATCGCTAAATCAAGCCCTCACATAATTATTGTATTACTGCACTATTTGCTATGTACATTGTGAAAAGCACTATCTAAATAAAACTTCCTTGACTTTCTCCCATTTAGCACACATATCTTTGTACACAGTTCTGGTGATTTTATTGTGCCGTTGAATGTTCAATGAAGTGTACAACATGCTGTCTTCCTGTCTGCAACGTGCTTCCTCATCCTGCTATTAAGTGCTTCATTGTGTCATGAGCGACCTTGCACTGTCCTGATTGTTTCTAATGTTATAGAAACCTGTCTATATTGATCGGGTGTTTATTCTTGTGCTGTCACGACTGGTGCCTCTGTGTTGTCCTTTGTAAATCGCCTGTACAATTTCCCAATGTCAGGCACATCTGGGATCTGGCTGTAGCACCTCCCATGAATTGTCTTTGTGCCTCCTTCCATCTTCCGGATGTACTGAAGTGGAATTGTCAGTGGATTGTGAGATCTCGATATCGCCAGCTTCCATTTACTGTCTTGGCTGACTGTTTTACTGGCTGTTGGAAATCTGATCAGAAGTTAGCCAGAGTCCAGAATTAATTCTTGCCAAATGCCTAATGTGGATCAAATTGACTTTGGCAAGTAGATATAACATTTGGCTAGTAAGAATTGCATTGCATGGTCTGTTTTATTGTCATTTAAAATGGAGAAAAAAAGAGGGGGGGTACAAAAAATAGAAATTATTAGCACAGTAGTGACCCTAAATAGATGTCATTTAAATCAAACATTAAAGTTCATTGACATGACCATGACTTGCATAAGCCCAACAATATTTAGAATTGTTAACATGACATGTGAGTGAACTGGAAAATTACCAATTATGCAAATACAAAACCAGCAGAGGTGTGATGGATGTTTTTTGATCATTTGCTGGGTTTTCAATCCTGTTGGCTTGTATTTGTAGTCTTATTGTTTGCTTTCTAAACACATTGTGGTAGGCACAAACTAAGTTTATCTTTGCTACAAGCAAATCTGCTTATAATGTAGTCTGGATTGTATTTACTTCTACCTTTTAGTAAGGTACCTTTTTTCATGGTTTTTGATGACATACCAGTCTTTATAGTCATATAGATTAATATTTAAAAAAATCTAAATCTAAAATTACAATAGTTTTTATATACATACTGTCTGTATGTATATATGGAGTAATTATCTGTAAATTAATTGCAGTTTACATCCTAGGTAATTTTGGGAAATAGTTGAATACTTTGGAAAACCAATGCAAATTCCTAAATGTAGGATTGAAATGCTGCATAGACTACAATAATTTTGCACATGGCCATATGTATGTTTCTCACATGGGTTTAATTAATGGTTAAGGTTTAGTTTGAGCCCCTGGCTCTTAAAAATTGAACGCTGAAATTAGAGTGAGTTTCTTAATTAAGACCTGTCCAATGCTTGTACTGAAGTGAACCCTCATGCACTTAAAATACATTTCATATCACACTCACTTTACCGATATGCTCTCTGCACATAACACATTGAATATTTAAATGTTTATTTTGCTGAAACAATCATATTTGCCTCTGATTGCTGTCCTAGAAACCTCTTCTGACTTCTACTCTTGGATGAAATGGCCTGTTGAATATGCATGAGTTCTGGCTTTCTAAGGAGCACCAAGGGAGGAGTAAAAATAAAAATGGCAAAAACAACAAAATTCCTAAAACTTTCAAATACAAAAAAAAATCAAAATATTAAAAAATACTGTAAAACTATCTCAACACTAAAATACTGATAATCTACTGAAAATAATGTAATGTAATCTAAATAAGATTATTTAAAAATGTACAGTATTTTCGTACACACTTTTGCTTAACAAGTCATGTTATCTATCATCTATCTATCTATCTATCTATCTATCTATCTATCTATCTATCTGTAACACAGTTCGTAGTCACGGGCAGAAGTAGGCGGGAACCGGTGGACATTTAAAAGTTTTAATAAAATAAACACACACAAAAATGAAAGTAAAGCGGCAGCCCCTCGCGGACGACTGCCTCACACAAAATCATGAAGCCTTGCTTATCTGTAGGGCTCTGTAGCTGTATCATCATTAGTTAGATATTTTTTCAATATCATGACTGTAAATTTGACCATTTATATTTAAATTTGTTCATATTTATAATTGTATTTGACTATTGTGTAGAGTTATAACGTTTGGCATGCTTACTTCTCACATGAGTATTGCATTATGAATATTACTGTATGTTGCTAGATAACCTGCTGTGAAATGTTCTCTACAGGTTGTGGTTGTCAAATACATGACAACATTAAGAAATCGCAGACTTGAAAGTGACGTCCAGTGACGTTTTAATGATTTACAGACAAATGCCCTTAATGAGACACCTACTGTATATAATCAATGAACTGAGAAGTTTTATTTCTTCAGTTATGTGAGTGTGGTATTTTGTGTGCTTCTAGTCTCTTCACATGCAGTAAACTAGAAGCAGACAGGCTGGAGCTCTTCACACCAGCTGATGAAATGAAGTTCACTGGTGCACATAAGAATTCTGCCTGCATGGATTAGGAATTCCATGAAATAGCAGTGAGTCCCGGTGGGCCCGTGTGTTTGGGCTGACACAAGGAGGCCGATCTGCTCTCTGAGCGAGAGAGTCAAAGAGCAAAGCACTAGAGTTCCATGTCTCCCTTTCACTGTCTTTAGGGATGTATTGATTCAGCGACGACTGGCACAGCAATGGTGAATTATTTATAGTTCTCCAGGGAATTCTGGTAAAGCATAAGTCTTCCCACAGTATGATACCTGATAGTATGTGAAATCAAATTAGATATTACCTTTATTTGACCCTCTAACTCTAACACTTTCTATTCTATTGTAATTCTACTTTATCTATATTTATCTTTTTCATTTTTTTGTTCTTTATTTAAAAAAAATACAACAACAAAAAACAAACACTAGCTTTCTATTTTTTCGATTCTATCTACTTGTTTTTCTTTGTTTGTGTGTGTGTAAATTAATATGATGTGATTATAATATATATAGATATATATATAATATATATACCTTGCTAAGTGTACTGCGTTAGGCTAACCAAGACTTGTTATTTGCACTTATATATCGTTGCTCTTTTGTTAGTTTTGACTGCTTTTATTGTCCTCATTTGTAAGTCGCTTTGGATAAAAGCGTTTAGTTTGCTAAATGACTAAATGTAAATGCAAATAAGGGCTAAAGTGTAATAATGACTTTCATTAATTAATTCATTCATTTATCAGTAGTAAATGGAGCCCAATTTTGATTGATTAAGTCATAATTTTTTTTATTAACTACCCTTGATGTCACCTTACGATGAACCTCCTGAAATACTTTTTTTTTTAAATTTAGATACTCTCTCTTATTTTTTTTTTTACGGATGTCCAGCAATGAAAATCATGCTTAGTTGTCATGAAAATAATGTCAGTTTCATATACCTATTTGTATTTGAAACCATATAAAATGGAAATACATTTCTTAGTAATCAGTGTGAGAAATGGAGTAAATATACCTAATTGTCATTGGATTTTGTTATTGCAATGCAGTGAACAAAAAAAAAAAAAACCCTAAAGCCTACAACTGATACAAAACATGGTCAACTTACATTCTACAGCCTTTTTTTTTTACATTTAGACAGTTTATTTTCTTTTTTTTCTCCTTGTATTTATTTATTTTACAGGATCTCACAAGAGTTCACAAAGCAGTACTAATTTGATAAACATTATGATTCGCTTCTGAGACCTACCATCTCCCAGAACAGGGATCCTCAAATTCTGGCCCACGAGCTCCACTTCCTGCAGAGTTAGCTCTAACCCTAATCAAACACACCTGAGCATGCTAATCAATGTCTTCAGAATCATTAGAAAAATCACAGGTAGCTGAGTTTGATCAAGGTTGGAGCTAAACTCAGCAGGAAAGTGGATCTCATGGGCCAGATTTGAGGAACCCTGCCCCACACCCTAAACATGTCTCTCGTGCGATCCACCGCAACCCAATAGTATGTTCCTGTACAACCGGAGGCTGCAGTTTCAGGACAGCAGTTCTAGGACAGCAGTTCTAGGAACCCTTATTCTTTTGTAACTCGCCACATACCGAATTGGATCACTACAGAGGGCCGGACGATGGAAAGAATCCCCAGAGTGAGTAGGAACTGTACCGTTTTCACTAAGTTTTATTTTATAACCTTAAAATGATGCAAAGTTTAAGTAGCCAACGTGAGAACTGCTAAGAATTAATAATGAATTCCCGATTGCTAGTTTTGTTTATTATTACGATGTTCTTAATTCGTGGGCCATGATTTAATTAAGCTAAACCTTGTTGACATAATGACTACAATAAGTAAATCTCCAGCACATTAATTAAACTTAAAAAGATGATAAAAGCATGTTGATGTGAGATGTCAGATTTACCTGTAGCTTACTGTATTAGTGTGAAAACTTGTTTGATACTTCATTTGTTTTAGCATATTAGTTAAGTATACATCATCTTTCATAGTTAAACTGGGCTCATTGCTTGGTTGCACCACAATATGTGATATTAGCCTGTCCTTTTGGCAGTACTTTAGATTAATCTGGTTGATGTTTGAAAGGCATGGTCAGCGGTTTGCCTTCTGGACTGATGAGGCCAGAAGAAACTTGCGCCAAGGAAATCTTCAGCCAGGTTTTTTGTTTTTTTTTTTTTTTTTTTTCAGAGTGTATCTCCGGAGGAAATCCACATTCAGGCTGTCGATGACCACACTGCAGAGGTAAAGAGACTGCTGGACCTCATTGTAAAGTTACAGGGATCTGAGGAGCATTTAGTGGTACTTAAACAATGTTCACATTTAATCATCATTACAAACAAACTCATAGTAAAGGTTCACCAAGGGCCTTAATTATAGCATTAACAATATCTTTTAACTATGCTGCAAATTATTGTATCTTTATCGTAAATGTATCAGTTTCCTCAAAATAACTGTTTTTGCACCATGGTTTGCCCATAGGGTGTACTCAACGGGAAGCCCTCTAAGTGGTCTCATAAGCTAACCTCCTCCCGAGTGCCTGTCTACCTCGACAGTGAGGAACAACTGTCCTGTTTGCCTATCTGAGAGGAGTGGTGCATAGGACACCAACACAACTGAGCTTCACAGATGAAGCGCAGAGGTATGCCGGACCATGTAATGTGTTTGTGAGTGTCCTGCTCCTGCACTTACAAAATCTACTGTATAAACTGCATGCTGGTGCTACTCGTGTATGGACCAATGTATAATGGCTTGCTGTTCAGTAGTGCTATAATAGTATACTTAAATTAACTGTTTTTCACAGGCCATCATATATGCCCTGGCTGTCCTACGGAATTTCTCATTGCAGGAGGCTGAGCAGGTCCGGATTATCATTACAGGTCAGAGAAGAATATGAATTATTTTTGCACAATGACCAGTGCACCTTTTGTTACTGATATTTCTGTTAACCCAACAGTGATTGTTCTCTGATAACTATTTCAGTGAAGTGGAAGATTTTAATAGAAGGATTGACGGTAACACTTTCTATGAAGCCTGTAATTCATTATAAGGTTATTCTTAAAGCATTATAAGGAATGAATAATGCATTATAAGAAACCTTATAATATGTTGCATCATCTTATAAATAATCGTAAGAACAGTTTTAATGTATTATAATACTTATTTGTGGTTAAGCGTTTGATGATTTATAACACAATGAACACATTGCATCCACTTAAGTTACAATGGATTATATTTTTCATAGTTATAATGTGTTACAAGTCTCATCATATCTTGCCATTGTTTAAGATCTGCACAATAACTTAGTACATCTTATTTGTGTTTTTACTGTAAAAATAACAAATACAAAGTCTTCATGAAAACATCCAAAATGCTTTATAATGTGGTCTTATTATTTATAAGTGCTCTTTGTCTGCTTTAAGTGAAGTAACTTCACTGTACTTAAAGCAGACAAAGACCACTTATAAATAATAAATAATAATAATTTTTCTCAAACAGCCATAAGATCTGATATCAGATCAGATGAATGTGTACACATTTGCTTTGAACTATTTTTATTGTAATATCAATTTGATTATTTTGATGGTAGCATTTGGACAACTGTTATAAGCAACTTTGCAAGTACATCAGCTTATTCTACCAACCCTAACCTTAACTAAGCCAACTAATTAGTTGACATGTAGTTGCAAAGTAACTAGACCTAAAGGGGACCATTCAAACTAAAAATGTTATATTAATAAAAAAAAAAACGTTGCATTTTTTCATTTGAAAGTATTATAACTTATCTTAAACTAGCTCACAGCTAAATTAATATTAACCTCACAGGAAACACTCAAAACAACACTCAACCACTCCTAACCACTCACAAGATGTAGTTATCTTAAATAAACTATGTCAAGATAATCCATTATAAATTAAGTGGATTTATTATGGTATTCATTGTGTGTTTTACATGAATCATACTCTTAAAAGTTTTAACCACAAATGCGCAAGTATTATAATGTATTATAAATGTTATCATTATTTATGAGATGATACAACATATTAAGCTTTTTTATAATGCTTTATGCATTAATTATAATGCCTTAAGAAAACCTTTATGATGTATTATAAATACAGGCTTCATAGAAAGTGTTACCGGATTGACACACAATTGAGGAAAGAAGAGAGAACATTCAGTTTGTGGGTTTTGCTCTTATATACTTAAATTTGGAGTTAGATGTCAGTAACATGATTATTCTGTTTGGTTCTCTCTCTCTCTACAACCCCAACAGTGCATACGTGTTAAATCAGAAATATATATTACAGAGTTAAACATCTTTAAGCAAATGTTTATTATTTAATTATAATCATTCCTCTCTCTCTATCTTCTCTCTCTCTCTTCTCGTCTCTCTCTCTATTTTTTTTATCTCTCTTATGAGTTGGAAGCCTACAGCCTTTCTGTCCATGCAGCAACTGATGGAAAAGGGGGTCTTTTTTTATGATGTTGTATTATGTGTTATTGCAAAAATGAGTATATACAGTATATAAATATGCATTCTTGAATCATTCTTGAGTCTTGTGTCTTGCCTCTCTACAAAGTTGTAAATGTCTGGCTGTAATTTAGTGACTGCAAACACTGATTTCATTTGATTCCATATTTATTATACCTGATAATGAGCCAGTTAAACTTAAGGGGGCTAATCAATATACAGTATATTTCAAGAAACTAAGACTTAAGTTACTCTACTTTTTCAGTTGTTTAAAGACTGAAATACATTTTTTATTTATATTTTAAGTGTAAATTCATTTAAATTTAAAATGGTTAACTCAAAGCAGGTATTACACACATTCTAATTAACATCTGATGCATTTATAAAAAAAATGTTCCTGAGATTCAATATCTTTAACAACAATGTACAAACATTACTACAAACTAAACCACCAGGGTCCTAGAAATGCGGTCCTGAAACTGCAGCCTCCGCTATATTATCCAATAAACCATACAATGTCTAAAACCTATAAATTGTTATTTATGTGTTGCACAAAAGCAAAAAGAACAACTAATAACATTAAAATGATTAGCACACGCAAGATAGGCAGAGTTTCTATTTATAACGCTCTTTCCTAATGTTGGGATCAGGAGGAAGGCAATGCAAAGACTGCACAGCATCTTCATGTCTTCAGAGTCATCTTTATTGTTTGATTTCTGCTTAGACCTGCATTTGCCTCTCTCGTTATTTACACTACATGCGTGAATCAGGGGGCGGGGCTAAACAGGCAGTGATGTAGAAGCAGGCCTTAATCTTCTTCTGCGGAGGCGGTGTTTAGCCACACTATTACATAATAGAGTAGCACATTCCACAACCTGTTGTTTTGGCAGACTGGCTTCAATATAAGCTGTTTTTAGATTAACAAGAAAGTTTTGAGTTCTGAAACTTATATGACGTTTCTATAGTACAATGACCTCTTACATGTCAAAAGATCAAGGGAATTGTTTTCTCCATATATGAGATGAAAACTAGCAAAGATGTATTTATAATAAACAATGCATATTACTATCATCTACATTTTCTTGACATATCTGAAATGTTGCCTTTGTTTATGGGTAATTTATATGAAAAATCAAATACATCACTAATAGGATTATTAAAAAAACTAATTATTAACAAACAAACAATAAATAAATAAGAAATTTTGAGTTAATTAAAATCTAAAAATGATATAAATAAATAGAGGGAAAAGTTTTAAACTAAACAAAATTGAAATGTTGCGTGGGAAACTAACTGAAATAAGTTTATATTGAACTACTAAAATGTATAACTTAAAATAAATTAAAGCTGAACTTAAACTAAAACATAAATTAAAAAAATTAATTAAACCTAAATAGTAAATAAAAAAGACAAAATGACTACAAAAAATTAACTAAAATTAAAATGTTCAAAATATTCAGAATATTAATGAGAACAAATATTGAATATAAATAATAAGCATGCAGCAAAAAAAAAAACAGTTTGAGTAATATGCTAGTATGCTATTCTGCTATCATTTATATCTCTCTCTCTCTCTCTATCTCTCTCGCTCTCTTAACACACTCACACCATTGAGGTTCATCTCATTAATATGACCCACAGGAGGAAACAGAATAGGTTCTCCCATTGTTTTCTTTTGCTCACCCTGCCCTGTTCTTAATTAGAGCTCCAGTGAGCAAAACAAGTCAATTGAGGGAGGCTTTCTCATTACATGGTGGGAGGAAGAAAGATCACCATCTGGGACGGACCGCATCTATCAAAGAACAGGCTGGGCATTATCTTTATTCAGAAACTCTGGGAATAGTTTACCTAAACATGAAAAGCCTTTTCAAAGAGATTTTTTTTCTTATTTTTTCCTTCTTTTTTTTTTACACAACAAAAGTAAATGTGGACAGATCTTGCAAATATGTGACAGCTTTCATCATACAGAAAAGAGCAGCCATGAAATAAGTGATACATTTGAAGGGATAGTTCACCCAAAAATAAAAATTACCCAATGATTTACTCACCATCAAGCCATCTTAGGTGTATATGACTTTCTTCTTTCAGACTAATGTAATCGGAGTTATATTAAAAAATGTCCTGGCTTTTCCAAGCTTGATAATGGCAGTGAATGGTGGTTGAAATTTTGAAGCAAAATGAAGTGCATCCATCTATCATGAAAAGTGCTCCACGTGGCTCCAGGGGTTAATAAAGGCCTTCTGAAGTGAATCTATGCATTTGTGTAAGAAAAAATATCCATATTTAAAACTTTACAAACCACATAGCTTACAACAGTTAGTGAGCACGTATGAAGTTTTAACCCTCTCACACGTGCTGCTGGTAAATAAATGACAACAATATATCTTTTGAGTGACCTGTCCCTTATGATATTGCAATAGATTTGGATCTTCAGTATGAACTTTTGTGATGTGATCGCACATGCATTCCTAATTAACTTTATTATTTTTGATCACTGTATTTACATAAAGCTGACAATGTCAACAAATGATTTTAATAACACAGAGAGAACTTAATCTGAATAACGCCACGTCTGTCGGTCAGTGCCGCTTGAGAGGCCACACAGGTGCAAATCATTAAAGGGAAATGGTGTGAAATGCTCAAGCATTTATTACCCATCAACCATGATAATTGCTCATCAGGTGACAAGTTGTGCATCCAGGGGCTGAGGACATCCATTCAGGGGTGAATCTCCAAATTTTACACTTATGTTTGGGCCTCAAGAGCGATCTCAGAGGCAATATGTTTAATGGGTGTATTGTCATCATACAATCAGGACTGCTCCGTATCACAATGGAGCTACTCTTTGCCTTGATAAGCAGTTTTAGCTTTTGTTTGAATGCTTTAAATAAACATTTTAATCTTGCATAGCAGTAATTTTAGTAATTTATCAATTTATCAGAAACACTGAAGGGACAAATACACAGTCACACACATTCGCAAAGTTACTCCATTAATCTCAATCTAGTTCAGTTGATTATAGATTATGTCCACACAGTGGTCCTATTATTATTTTGCTGATATTCATGTGACCGGAAATCGGATAGAAATGTCTGAAAAATATCTGCACACATTTGAACAGTGAATAGGATAAAAATAATAACTAATATGAATGTTTCCCAGTTTAATAACCATAGAACATTATGACAGTTGTTTTGTATTACAAGTTTCTGAAATATGTGTTTAAATATGCAAATAATCCAATTAAATATGCAATAATTTGTATACATTTCCAGAACAGAAAATTAAACATTGGATAAAACCAGGTTCAAAATTACTTTCATTTTGTTAAGATATCAGTCAAAGATTTTTATGGAGGAGGATTTTGGATTTATCTTTGATTTATAACTCCATAAATGAGAAATAAAAAATAAGAAGAATAAATAAAGAATAAGAATAAAATATTATATAAATCAGGAAAATGTTATATGAACAAAGCCCTCAGGAGAAAAGGAGAAAGATTTTGAGAACAAAATTGTAATTAAAATCTACAGAGACATATAGATAAAATGTAATAAAATAAAACTGAGCAGTGCATGAAAAAAAATACAAAAGATTATGGTTTTGCCTGTAGTGCCCTGCCTTAAAACAAAACTAAAATCACACCAGACCTGATCTGAACTAATGTTGCCCACAACTCATGCAACAAGGCAGCACAAACATTATCCACAATGCCTCCCACCATTTCAAAAGTTTTATCATGGTCATATCACCTGTTCAAAATGGCTGAATTCAATAATACCCTAATAGAAACCAATTTTACATGCATCAGTCAATCAAATACAACTAATTTGATCATGTCAGAGCAATTTACAACATGTTGTGTTGTCTGCTGCGCTTATAAACACTCCATTGACGAGTTCAAATTAACCTGTCATTTTATGCATTACTCACGCTTGATCCCATAGGTCATTACGGACTTCCATAAAGAATTTCCGCAATCATGGAATCCAATGGATTCGAGACACCAGCAGCATTCTAATTTTCCAACCCTTATAACAAAGGTGCCTTGACCTCATATGCCATCTAAATTCACAGAGTGCCCCCTCCCTCATATGCTTACTTTCCCGATTAATTTATTTTCGAGTCTCTGTGAAACTAGCTGCGAAACGTGGGGCACCTCATCATTTCCACAGATATATTGTCGGAAGGTGAATTAGCATTTGCTTTTGCCATATTATCTCACTTTGGATTTACATAAATGTGTTTTTCCAGCACGCCATTGCTGAATTATGCATGAAACGGCTCTTTCCTTTAGATGCTGCCCAGATATTCCGATCAGCATATTTTAGATATTCATTAGTTTCACATTGTTTGCCATTAATACGCATCACTCTCTACCGTGATCCTAACATGGTACAACAGATACCAGTGCTCGCTCTCTTCAGCCCTCCCTCAAATTCCCACTCGCTTATTCGGCCTGGAAAGAAAAGTGCAGAAAACACATTCTGGAGTGGTGAGGTTATCTAAAATGATTTAATTCAACCGGTATCCCATAAATGATTCACGTGCAGCTGTCCTACAAAATAGCAACATGGTTTTGGGGGTGAAAATTATATGTATTTTATACCCCGTCATGTATGTCTCAGCCGGCGAGAAAAGTGGGATACCACCTCTTTTAGCAGACAAATAGAACTATAGGCAAGTCTGAGGCCTCTGAACTGGAAAAATAGCCAATATGTCACTTTATGCTGAGCCAGCTTAAGCTGTTCCTTGGAGTAAAGAGTTCCCAGCGTAAAGAGATTGACTTTTTCTGGATAATATGCCAAGGGTTAGTGCAGGCATTGGGATTAAGACCCGGAGAAAGCTCGGGATTTCTTGGGTCAAGTATTGATAGGAGGCCAAACAAAAGGATGGCTGTTTTCTTCAAATCCTCCAATGGTACACCGCACACCAAAGCCGTCAGGAGCTTTTCTGCAAGAGTTATCATCCTCAGAATAAAGCTAATTTACTCTATGAGAACTAATCTCTTCGTACAGCCATATTCATAGTGAAACTGTGCGTTTACAGCTAAGCATTTGTGACGAAAGTTAAAACAGATCATTTATTTGTGCTCGACTCTAAATCAGTCATGTTTGCTTATGCAAACATCACTAAATCATGCATAAGTAGGGTTGGGGTTTGTCCAATTCCATAAATACTACAATTTGGTGTTAAAAACACCCAGTTTGTGACAATTACATGAATGATACCACAAATCATATGGTCTATGAGAAGCTAAACTCATAAAAAAGTGAAATGAAACAGCACTACCTAATTGAATCACACCAGATGGAATAGTTCAGACAGGATGGACAACATGGGACAAGTAACTAGTTAGAGCAGAGGATATATTTCCTTGCAGGCCAGTTTTATGCAGTGCTTTTCAAATTGGGTTGTGTTAGAAGAAAACACGCTTTTTACTCCATATTGGAAGCCAGATAATTCAAATGACTAGGTGTTTAGCTGAAAAAAATCTTTACAAAAAAAAAAAAATGCTCCTTGCAGCTTTTAAACAAAAGGTCAGTTCCTAAAGAGCATTAAAACAGATTGAAGTCCAACAATATTCTGTTTTAAAGGAAATAAAACGCATGGAAGCCACACAACACACAATGTTGTAGAAAGTGCTGCAGGGATGATGTTTATTTGTAGGCCAAAACCCATAAATGGGTTAGCATTTTAACTCTTCTGGTTTCATCTCACAAAGCGTCTCAGGTTACGTATGTAACCATGATTCCTCGAGGGAACGAGACGCTGCGTCGGAAAACGCTACGGGAATGCCTTCTGTGACAACATTCTGAATCACCTGTGAAATCAGTCCAATAGCTGAGCGGGACGTCACGGGCTGGTGACGTCATAACCAGGAAGCTTAAAAGCACGTACGGTGGAACTGGCGTCAGCTTCAGGAATGAGGCAAGCGCTGGCAGGAGCTGGCAAGTATGGCACCGAGACGCAGCGTCTCGTTCCCTCGAGGAACCATGGTTACATACGGGAACATTACTACGGGAACGAGAATGCCCATGCCACCAGACTTCCAAATCTCTGCCTAGTGTGGAAGCCTGCACAGCTATGCGATAGAACAGAGAGCGCAAAAAAGAAACAAAAAAAAAAAAAAAAAGGAGTGGCTCAACATGTCTAGACCGTAACCTGACGAAGGTAAGGGGCGTGGACCAATCTGCAGCGTTGCAGATGTCCTGCATAGGCACACCAGCTAAAAAAGCCCCAGTGGAGCTGTATGAATCGAGAGAATCATATGGGTACAGTGCAATGTCATCTACAAACATTGACCTTGTGCCTGCATCGTTTTCGAATCCCACACCACGCCCATAGGTGTTCCTCTGTAATTGTAAATCACACTCTTCTTGCGATTAGTTTAACCCCAGCTCTCTACTGTGAGCGATAAACGACAAATCTTATGGTCGAACCGCACCTGCTCTGATGAGCTAAAATCAACCAATCTCGATATAGTTCTAGTATGCGGATGCTCTTTAATCGTCACGGCGCCCAGATGAAGCATCCACACACTTCGTGAAAGTGCCGGGTTAGAGTGCAAGGCTGAAAGGAAGAACATGATATTGGTAAGCTTTGCCCGCCACAAAACGCACTCATCATGAGCTTCCTGTGATGAGAAGATGTGGAGATAGGAATTAGCGTGCTTTTAGATTGTCAGACAAACCAGTCCCCTCGGACCTGATCTGAGACACAACCTGTTTGAGTGTGAGCATCTTGAACTTCAGTCGCATGACTGAGCGGTTCAGTAGGTGCAGATCTAAAATGGGACGCAACCCCCGAACCGAACTGGATTCTGTAGCCTCTTACTACAGTACGCAGGACCCATTGAGACAAATTTGGCAGAAGTTTCCACGCTGCCAAAAAGATCTACTAAGGGAATCAGTCTCTCGAGACTGATCTCTGGTGTGCCCTGAAGCGGCACACCGGCAGGGGACGACCGAACTAGATGCTCTGGGGACCACCGCGAGGCTGCGAGCTCCCCCCCTCTCAGTGCCGCTATGTTGCCGGGCGGTGACTGAAAGATATGCTCGCTGGAAACTGCTGCGCCCTGGAACACTGGCAGGGTTGGCAGAACGGTTTCCTGAGGGCACTGAGGAGAGATGGGTACCGTGTAATGCGGTGTGAACCTTTCTCACCCAGAAGGGCCTGCCCTCACCAGTCCTGAGCCAGAATAGTCAGGACTTTTTTGGTCGAGGACCTCTTAGCCTGAAGGACGGTCCGCAGATCCGGCTTAGGCTTCGAAGCCCCCAACCCAGAGCGGTGCTATATTACAATAGACAGTTTTTTCTATGTACAGGTACTGTATATTATGTGCAAATTTGAGGTGTAGGCTGAGTATGAGTGTTAGATAAATATGTGTATGAGTGAATAAATAGTGTGTGTTCCACATGATTGTTACGTGTTCATGAGATGGGATGCCTGAGGGAAGAAACTGTTCCTGTGTCTGGTCGTTCTGGTGGTCAGTGCTCTGTAGCGCCAGCCAGATGCAACAGTTCAAAGAGGGAGTGTGCCGGATGTGAGGGGTCCAGAGTGATTCTACCAGCCCTTTTGCTCACTCTGGACGAATACAGTTCTTGGAGAGAAGGGAGGGTTGTACCAATGATTCGCTCAGCAGTCCGGACTACCCTCTGTAGTCTTCTGAGGTCAGATTTGGTAGCTGAGCTGAACCCGACAGTTATAGATGTGCAGAGGACGGATTCAATGATGGCAGAGTACTGTTTCAGCAGCTCTTGTGGCAGGGTGAACTTCCTCAGCTGGCGAAGGAAGTACCACCTCTGCTGGGCCTTTTTCACAATGGAGGCAATGTGAGTGTCCCACTTCATGTCCTGAGAGATTGTGGGGCCCAGGAACCTGAATGACACCACTGCAGTCACAGTGCTATCCATGATGGTGAGTGGGGGAGTGCAGAGGGTTTTCTCTTGAAGTCCACGATCATCTCCACTGTTTTTGAGCGTGTTGAGCTCCAGGTTGGTGAGACTGCACCAGACAGCCAGCTGCTCGACCTCCTGTCTGTTAGCAGACTCGTCACCGTCCTGAATGATGCCGATGAGTGTGGTGTCGTCTGCAAACTTCAGGAGCTTGACAGGGGTCTTTAGAGGTGCAGTCGTTGTTGTAGAGGGAGAAGAGCAGTGGAGAGAGAGCACAACCCTGATGAGCTCCAGTGCTGATCGTACGGGTGATGGATGTGTATTTTCCCTGCCTCACTAGCTGCTGTCTGTCTGTCAGGACGCTGTTGATCCACTGACAGACGGAGGATGGGCACGGAGAGCTGAGTTAGTTTGAGCAGGAGGAGGTTTGGGATGATAGTGTTAAAGGCCGAACTGAAGTCCACAAACAGGATCCTCGCATAAGTCCCTGGTTTGTCCAGATGTTGTTGGATATAATGCAGTCCCATGTTGACTGCTTCGTCCACAGACCTGTTTGCTCTGTAGTCAAACTGAAGAGGATCCAGCAAGAGTCCAGTAATGTCCTTCAGGTGGGCCAGCAACAGTTTTTCAAAAGACTTTCATTACCACAGACGTTAGAGCCACAGGTCTTTAGTCATTAAGTCCAGTAATTTTGGGTTTCTTTGGGACGGGGATGATGGTGGATCGTTTGAAGCATGAAGGGACTTCGCACAGCTCCAGTGATCTGTTGAAGATCTGTGTGAATATGGGGGCCAGCTGGTCAGCACAGGTTTTTAGACAGGCTGGTGTAACACCATCTGGGCCTGGTGCTTTTTTCCTTTTCTGCTTCCGGAAGACCTTGCGCACCTCGTCTTCGCTGATCTGAATGGCAGGTGTGGGGGAGAGGGGGTTTTGCTGGAGGTGTGAATGGTTGTGTGGAGAGGTTTTCAGGGCGGGTGGGTGTTTTTTCAAACCTTCAGTAGAACTCGTTCAGATCGTCTGCCAGTTGTTGATTCTCCACAGTGCTGGGGGATGGTGTCTTGTAGTTGGTGATCTCTTTCAGATTTTTCCACACTGATGCTGGATCACTGGAAGAGAATTTAATCTTTATTTTTTCCGAATAATTCCTCTTTGCCACTCTGATCTCCTTTTCCAGTGTGTATTTAGCTTGTTTATACAAGACATTTTCCCCCTTCCTGTGAGCATCTTCTTTGGCCTTACGGAGCTGTCTGAGTTTTGCAGTGAGCCATGGTTTGTCGTTTTTGTAGGTTAAATGAGTCCTGGTAGGTATGCACATGTCTTCACAGAAACTGATTTAAGATGTTACAGTCTCTGTGAGCTCGGCCAGATCGGTGGCAGCAGCTTCAAAAACGCTCCAGTCAGTGAGGTCAAAACAAGCTTGTAATTCCTGCTCTGCTTCATTAGTCCATCTTTTTACGGTCCTTAATCAGGTTTAGCTGATTCAGTTTCTGCCTGTAGGTCGGTATTAGAAACAGTGATCAGAGAGCCCCAAAGCTGGCCGTTGGACAGAGTGGTATGCATCCTTTATTGCTGTGTAACAGTTATCCAATATATTACTGTCTCTGGTGGTACATGTGATGTGCTGTCTGTATTTTGTCAGTTCACGGGAGATATTGGCTTTATTAAAGTCCCCGAGAATGATTACAACAGAGTCCGGGTGTTGTTGTTCTGTGTCTGTGATCTGATCAGCGGGTTTCTGTAAAGCGGAGCTCACGTGTGCTGGCGGAGGAATGTAGACACTGACGAGAAAAAATGAGCAAAACTCCCGCGGCGAATACAACGGCTTACAGTTAATGAAAAGCACTTCTAGATCAGAACAGCACATCATCTTTAACACAGTCACATCTGTACACCACCTCTCATTGATAAAAGCATGTCCCGCCGCTGCGTGATTTCCCCATTGATTCTGCATCGCGATCCACTCTGAACACCTGAAAGCCCGGGAGACTCAACGCTCTGTCCGGAATGACGTCTTTCAGCCAAGTTTCCGTGAAACACAGAGCAGCAGAATTAGAAAAATCCTTATTTGTCCGGGAAAGCAGAATGAGTTCGTCTGTTTTGTTGGATAAAGAGCGGAGGTTCGCCAGATGGATACTAGGCAACGGCATCCTGATTCCGCGCTGCCTGAGCTTCACGAGCGCGCCGCTCACTTCCCCCGTCTGCGCGTCTGAACGCTTGTCATCGCCACAGCTCCCCCGACACATGTTTGCCAGAAAAACTCCGAATATCGAAAACCGGCGAATTCGGGTTGTGTGGTATTCCGAATGTCCCACAATTCGTCTCTGTGAAACTGATTGCAGGTATATACTACAGACAGGACAAACTACAAAAACATAAAACCAACTGCTGAGCACTCACGGAGGCCCCCTCAGCGTCGGCGCCATCTTATGAACTTTCACAATTGACAGACAACAATAAATATGACTGACACACACAGAGCTTTTTGCTGAATGACAGAAAGCTGACGCAGGCTCCGCCGTACGTGTTTTTATAGCTTCCTGGTCATTATGTCACCTGCCCGTGACGTCTCGCCCAGCTATTTGACTGATTTCACATGTGATTCAGAGCTTGGTCACAGAAGGCGTTCCCAAAGCGTTCTCCAACACAGCTCGAGTTCCTGAATATTTTCATTCTACAACATAAAATCCTTCAGTAATAACCTGTTGTGATTTTTTAAAAGCTTTTACATGTCTTGAAAAGGCAGTTGCTAACATGTGTCATAATGGGGGCTACAAAGATTTTCTGGGACATTAAACATCATCACACTGAACTGGTAAATTAATTTTCACTAGTTTTTTTACTAGCCTCATTGTGTTTATAATCGCAATGTTTTTAAATGAAGACTAAAAGAGTTGTCGGAAATTTAATGGTGGTGACTGTGAGGTTGTGCCACCATTGTCTATATTCTGCTATGGTGATTATGTTTAGGCTTCGAAACTCATAAAAATTGTGTTTTTTGATGAAGATTATCATGTTGAACAAAATGTGTAAGAATCATAAACATTTGTTGGTCACAGAGCTTATTTTCTGCAATAATCCAAATGCCAGTGGAAAAACCCAGCTGTGTTTTTGTCAAGGGAAACAAAGGTGATGCTAACTTCTGGGTTGGCCTGCAAAAACTGCAGCACTCTTTGGGCCTTTAACCCTTAAATGCATACCTCTTTAGCGACCCGGGACATCATTCTCTACCGACTATCTATTAATTATAAACAATATAACAAGAAAAAAATTTTTAAATATAAAATAATTCCTGTTTTCTGATTCTTTTTTTGTAAAAAGTGTATAGGGTCGCAAGAGACCCGAGGTATGTAAATGTGTAAGTATTTTTTCCTGCGCAACTATATTTACATATCTGATGACTCAACATGTGCAATGCATCTTTTTTCCTCATGGTGGCACTGTTTGATACACAATGATGACGTGATGTTTCACTCATAATTACCGCAGGCATGAAACAAACAAATATCATCAGCAAAAATTGAAGTGGTTTGTATGGCTTTACTGCAGAGCAATTACTATACACAATTAAATATAAATGTCACTGTCATTTGATGCTGGATGTGGTGAATAAGCTGCCAGTGATCAAATTATTGAATATGAAGTCATTGAAAAGTACCATTTTCATACTGAAACTTTTGAAGTCAAATAAAACAGTTTTAAATTTTAATGTAATTTTACGATGTTGGTTATTTTATTCATTCAACCTGAAAATGTATTTCTTAATTTCATATTATAAAATTTTACATTTGTCAACCTTGTCTTAAATTGCTTGAAAAGACATTCTTAAAAATAATATTTCATGAGGTCTTGAATCCGCAGTTAAAGAACACAGAATCATATGGAAAGACATTCTTAAAAATAATATTTCATGAGGTCTTGAATCCACAGAATCATATTCAAATTAAATATTAATTTTGCCCCTCTTTTTGTTTTTGGCCCTTCTTTGAAAATCCTCGAAACGCCACTGGTATTATCCCACTGTCCTTCACTTTTCAAAGAAGTCACAGTGTCTTTAATGTATTAAAGATCAAGCCTCACACTCCTCCCTTAGTTAAGGTAATATTTGTTTGAACTCAAGGCCAGAAATTTAATTTTGTGATTAAAGGAATTAAGACAGAAATAGGTCTTAGAAATTTGCCATTTGCAATCCTCTACAATGTTATTGCCAATTCAGTCCAATTTCTGTGTAATTCCAAGTTGATCTGACTCTTTTCGAACACATCTTACACACTTCTATCTGTCAAAAACAGCCAATCAGTGCTTTCTCTAGTTGGGTTTTAAAAAGAAAACAGACTTTAATTCAACAATTGGGATAAACAATTCCTGGCCAATCTCTTTCTGGATGACTTTTAATTAACGTAAAGATCTCTATGTCTACATGCACTGAGTATTGGACAATATACTTGCCTTTCGCTCACCAAGCTTTAATGTGAAGTCAAGTGCTGGGAGTGATGTTGTGGAACTTAATCAATGTTGATGTGGGCAATTAATGTTCACATTGCACTCGTTCAAAGATGATAGGCATGCAAAATGAGGATAATTCGGATGGATGCCTCCCCGCTGAGGTGAAGCGAGACCTTCCGGCTTTGAAGAGTTGATCCAGATACTGACGGAGAACTTCAACATGTGCAGAATGACCCTTCATTACATTACACACCATATGCTCAAGGATTATACAAACCCACAATGGATGCAGGTTGAATAAGAGACAGTTTCAATTCCTTGAGATTTCAAGAGCTCTTATGTGAGTATATTCATCCGCTGCATTTAATTTAAATATGCTGTCAGGTCAGATGAAGTAGAGCGAAGCTTCGTTTCAGGACCACCAGATCATGCAATTTATTGAAAACTAACCCAACATGAATTTTTACCTGTTGACATCTTAAGCCAATGTAACCTTGTAACACCGTCTGACTGTGAAGACCCAAAGAAGGTCTGACTTTGACTATATGGCCTAAAGCAAAAGCAATTTGCATATGAAATAATACTGTTATAATAAATACTTTATATTTGCAATAAGCACATTTTTTTTACACTTAAAACTGCGGTTTATATTACTTTAAGGTCACTGTAAATGTAAGTTCAAGTCAAATGCATTGCATTGTGGGATACATTATTCTGTGTTTACATTTGGGCAAATATAGTTCCGGGAAGTTCCACTACTTAGTTCCCTATTATTTTATTTAATAATTTTATTTAATTTAATTTAAAAGTTTTACTTTTGTGCAAAATATTTTTTCAAGAAATGTAATATGAGAACATCTCCAGTACTGCTATATTTTATTTTGTAACATTATAAATACATACATGCATACATTAGCACATTGTAAACGAGGAAAATATTTTGGCTATTAAGCTAACATTGACATTTCTTAATTTTTATTTAATAATAATAATAATAATAATAGAAAAAATATGATATGAACCACAATTTTGACACAAATCATTGATGTGAACTGATGAATTCTGAACAATACCACCACGAGCATGTATCAAGAAAGAAAATGAGGTGCATCCCAGATCATCTATATATGCATTATTTTATGCCGTTTTTTTAGTACAAACAGTGAGAGTATTGTGCTCACATTGAAAATTCCAAAAAAAAGAACTGTCAAAGCTTTAATTACGTAGCAGAGTGGGAGGGGCTATCAGACTCTTGATTATGAATGACAAAATAACCTTATAAAATTCATACACTACACAGATGAGTACATAGTGCGTAAGTACATATTGTGTAAGTATAAAGTGTATAGTGCGTCATTTGCGATGCAACTCTTGTGTCGGTAATAATGAAAGACAAAACAATACATTATATATCAATTAGTGGCTCAATTAGTAACACTAGTCCAGTAGAATAGATGATTCCCTCCTCTCATCATAATTTTATAAGTGAAGGACCAGGAGACCTTGTATCTTTGTATGGCAGTACATTTACTGAGCATATGAACTCAATGCAGTCTGAAAGAATGACTTAATCAAATGATGAGGGAATATGAGAACATTTCAGTGTGTGATACAACATACCATATAGGTAAATAAAATAAATATCTGCCCACATTATCTAAAGTAATAAAAGGCCTTCTATATTTCGCATGCACTCTCAGTGAAACCCTTTGTACAAAATGGAAAACTCATGTTCAGTTTTTAATTCAGTGTTTTGCTGATAAGATAATTTGTAATACACATTTTCTATTAAATTAGAAAAAGAAACTGTAAATGAACATAAAACAGTCAGTCAGTGATTTTAATGTAATACATATTTAACTGATAATCACTGAATAATTATACTGAATGATCATTACACTGAATGATTAGCATGAACTAGTTTCATTAAACAAGCAATATATGTAACTTACATTATTTGTTAAGAAATTATACTACTACTAGTGTGTGTGTGTGTGTGTGTGTGTGTGTGTGAATTATTATTATTTTTTTACATTTATTCTTATCACCACTTCTTAAAATTCCGTTCATTTTTAATGTCAGTATTATATTCTAATACTCAACTCTCACTCACATATTTGCGCACTCACAAGGGGGCATAAATTACCACACATGCCCACTCTGCCTAAACAATATTCCTCTACTTATTCCTCTTCCTCTACAGCATCAGTGGACTGTAGTACGGTACCTCTTCTTCCTGTTACGTGTGGGCAGAGCTCTGTAGTGCTCTGGCCCTGATTCAAAAAAAGCGGCTTAGAAGAGCTCAGCAGATGATGCTTGAGGTCATTAATTAACACATCAACTGTTATTAGCTTTGTAATTATACTGGTTGGGCATCCATGCCATCCTGATTACCAACCATGGACTGGTTAATCTGAATACTCAAGGGGGCTTGATGTACATGGGGTGTGATTTGTGTGATTCGTGGCTATGCTGGCAATCTGATTGTTGGGGTCTTGTGAGTAATTTCAGACTGCATTTATATTAATATACCATTTTCAAAGGAAAATATCATAGAGAAACCATCAGCTAGACAAAATAACCCGTCCATAATATTGCTAATATTGCTTTCTCTAGTGAAAAAATAAAAACAAAATCTTCTTGTTGGAATCAGGAGAGAAATATACACAGATCGGAACACAGTTCATGCACGTAGCTCTCTTCTAACGAGCTGGTTATCTGAGCAGGGGTGTTTAACTAAGAAGAACCTGCAAAATATGCAGAGCAGGGGGGCGCGAGGACTGGGATTGGGAACCGCTGCATTAGATTAACAAATAATCACAGACCCCTAACCCAATAAACATACTGGGTGCCAGCATGTCTGTGAACGATGCCAGGCCCCTGGTTAACATGGCAACCAGGACACCTCAGCCAGATGAGATAAACATTTACAACTTAAAAGTATGTAGAGAGAATCTTCCTCCCTACTCAGTTCTCTCTAAAACAGACACATACTGCTATAGGAAATGACTTCTTACATATATTAGTATTGTTCATATTAGTATTATAAGAATCTTGAAGATTCTTCTTTTGAACACCCATCGAATTTCATATGCAAAACACCATGCTAGAGACAAAGAGTCGTAAAATTTCCCTCCAAAAGTATCATTCCTCATTGGCTCACTCAAATCCCAGAGGTGTGACCTCGATAGAAGATAAAGGCCTCACATCAGTGACCCACCTTCAGTCTACGGTTCTGTTAGGTTCTAAGAAGATCGGAAACATCACAACCCTTATGTCGCACCCAGGCTGTTTGGCCAATCTGGCCATTCATCAAGGATCTCTGACTCATACTCAGCTCAACCACTGGATCCCCAAAGTGCATCGGACTCTCTTTCAAACAGGTGCTACGTGCCCCCCAAAAAAAGTATCAACCCTTAGTCTTATTAATTGATACATTATGTATAATTTGCACCTTTTTACAAAGGTTTGTTTGAACTAAGAAACTGATGTTTCCTTCAGGCTGTAGATCTGCTGAATATCAAATTGTACCATAGCTTCATGTCTTTATTTCTCTTCTCTTTATTGCTTAAGCTTTAACCCGGGTTCCTATGCCAACTGTATGTGTGTTTATGTTAGACTAGTTTAAGTGTTTATAGAGTTAATAAAGCCTTACTTGTATCACACCTGACGTTGTTCATTGTTTTCTCATAACTGGAGTCACTTAATCATGAAGATTTATGCTACAAGCTCGGTGTAGTATTGTACAGTAAGAAAGTTATTTTCCTTAACCAGGAATTTAACGTTCTTAGAATTGACAGACAGTTGACACTGAGAGGTCAAATGAATGTTTACAGCGGATCTAAATATTTATAATTATTTATAACTAGTTATGATTAATTATTCTTATTTCCCCTTTGAGCTGATTCGCTACAACGTTTTTTGACATCATAGTTACTGTTGTTTATTTGTCGTTACTTGTCAAGAATAAAAATAGGGATGGCACGATACCACTTTTTCCAGTACTCGCCCGATACCGATATTTTTATTTTTGGTACTTGCCGATACCAAGTACTGGATGTACCGATATTTTTATTGCATTTGTAAAGTTTTTAAATATTGGGTACAGAAACCAAAAGTGTATGTATATTGTTAGTTGGTTGACTTAATTTATCAAATAGATAGTCAAGCCAAAATGTATCTTCAACCTTTCTCACATTATCACAGTTTATTCGTTATGGTTTAGAAAATTGTAATAAAATATGAGAAGAACTCAGATTTAAACTGTGTCAGAACAAATTCAGCTTGAAAATGTCAGATGACTTTGATAGAAAGGTATGTAATAGATTACATACCAAAAATCAACCAAAAATTAGACAGCTGTTAGTATGACAGTATTTACACAACTATCAATACTTAGTCAGGCAACCCTTAGCCTCAATGACAGCATATACTCTCCTGGGCAGACTGTCATCCAGGTTCATGCAAACCTCAAATTCAGTTTTTTTCCCAGACTCGGTCTGAATAATGTTTGGTCCCAAATTTGTATAAGTTTTACTGGTAGTCCACTGTATGAAGTATTTTTGGGTATAATTTATCACAGTTTACTTTTTATTTTGCTGTCCTCACTTACATAAATGAACTATGGTTTCCTGCACCCACTAGTAAAAAAAAATATCAAAAATGTATTATTATATCTGGTCTCTGAATAATTTTTGGTTTGACTGTATATCCTTCTGTTATTTTCACACTTAATTATGCCCATTAAAATGTATTTTACAAGTTTTTGTTACTTTCACTGTTCATTTTTTTTTTTGCTCTATGTACATCATCTTTAATTTACTAGCATTAGAGCTGCTCCATTGCAGCAGATCAGTACTGTAATCACGCGCTTTGCTGTAAAAATACAGGAAGCCACTCGTTATAAATCTCCTAACTGTAATATTTTCAGAAATAGAAGTCGCGTTTATTTTCATCTGAAACGTGCTGCGATTTATATTCCAAAACCACTCATATAATGCAGAAACACTCAAGCAAGCAAACCACGCGCAACACGTGCACGTTTGTACTGATGCAGAACAGTACAGCCTAGCGCATTTCACACAGGCAGCTAGATTCACTTTCGCCATTTCGTGTATGCCTAAGGTTGAAAATAAATGATGTTTATAGTGAATGCCCCTATAAATTTGATCGTCTGATATTTACGATTTAGTTTTAATCCAAAAGATGCGTGCTAAGTGAGCGAACATCAAAGACCACTCAACAGAACTGTGCGCTCTCTCTCTCTCTCTCTCTCTCTCCCTCACCGTTAAGTAACTTGTTCATTGTTTTACTTGTTTTTGACATATCTGACCGAACTACAAACTTTCCAGTGATGTCTGTGAGAAAGGTATATTCACTCGACAAGCTCGCACATCTGTGCCGCCGCGTGCTCAATCCACTCCGCGTGCGTTGTTTATCAGCTCGCGCACATCAGCTATACAGGCGTTAATACTGAATGTTTAACGTTATATTCATTGCATACATATGCTTCGTAGTAGACATCCTTAACTCAATTCTGCTGTCTGCTGTCTGTTGTTCTGTTGTCGGTGTTTCTTTGTCTGAATATGGCGCTTATCACATGCTGTGTGGTATCTGCGTTTGGTATCGGGACATTTTAACGAGTACGAGTACAGGAGCTCAGTATCGGGCCCATTACTGATACCAGTATCGGTATCGGTGCATCCCTAGATAAAAGTATGCTTTTTACTTTTAAATACTAATTTAAACTTAAATTTGAAAGCTTTCTGCTTCTCCATACTTCAATCCATTATATTGTCTTCAAAATGATTTATAATACACATTGTAGTTAAATGTTCTCATGAAAAACACCACCCTGCAACACATTTGCTGAATGAGATACAATACTTGTTTCTTATTAATTTTGGATTGCTAATTGCAAAAATACTTTTGCTCAAGCTTGTCACACTTTCCCACAAAATATGATATATTTGCATATTTGCTTTTCGTAGCATATTTGCTTTTGACAACTAGTTGTGAGGTGAAATCTTGTATTATGCCTTAATCATCAGAAGAACTGCAACAAACACATGATTCCTGTCTTCATGTGAGCCAGTTTACAAATATTTGTTAAATTCTCAGACTGTTTTCACGTATATGAATGATTCTAAAGACATTATTTTATGCATAGTCCTGATTATGAATGTTAAAATGCATTATATACATGAGCATCAAGTGTCACTGTACTGTCTAACATCAGATTTTGCATGGGCAAACACTACTGAATGAGACACATTCTCACTAATTAAGGTTTTTTTTTTTCATAATCAACTCCCTTGCCTCCATATTGCATTATGAGTTTCTCAAACAACAGATTCAGGGACTATCAATTTCATTGAACCTCTCCTCACTCATTAGTGTCTTAATTAGGTATTGACTTCTGCAGGAGGAGAAAAGCTGATGATATGTGAGAAGACCGCTTGCCAAACATTTGCTTAGCACAGTCCCATCAGATGAGCCTAATGAATTCAACCTAAGGTACAGGACGTGCAGTCTCACAGCCCCAAACCGAGCATGGCTGCAAGGCATTGCTGGAGATTGCAGAAGTGTGGCCGCTATGGCTATCTGTTGTGTAAAGATGAGTTTAGGTGGAAGGAAATGGTTTCAGAGTTTTTGAAATGTTTGTGTGACATAGTGGACAGATGTAAGTGCATCTCAAAGCAGTTTGAGGAGGAGTGTGAAAGGCAGGTGATAAGCTGTATACTCATACTGGTACTAGCTACAAATCTGTAGATTCATCTTAAACCTAAATCCATCCATCCATCGTTTGTTTGTTCGCGCATCTGTCTGTATTTTTGGCTCTGTCATACATCCTTCATATGCTTTCAGCAGAGCCGAGAGCTAAAACTCAATAAAACATTTGCTTTTGACACAAGCATTAGAGGAAATTCTTCTCCATGAAACATGACTTGCAAAGTTATGTTTGATTGCTGTGAATCTTTTGTCATGACAATGCTTGTCAAAAACAATCAGCGTAATTCACATCTCATGTAGATTCTCTATGGTTGTATTTGTGGTATCTTATAGTCGGTTTTCCTGGCATTTGCTTGTGTCGCAATTCAATAAATGTAACTTAATCATATTAGGAATTATGTTCCGATTTCACTGGTGAACTGGGGCTTTTGCATAATGTGGTACCTAAAATGGGCTTTTATTCTCAGGAGCATAGCATATCAGCAAACTTTAATTAACTTAAAATGTGTAAAATAAAGGAGTAAAAAAGTCTTTGAAATCAATTATTGGAGTATTTTATTTATATGTTTGGCGAGGGCTTATCTGAAACATAGCAGATCCTTCAGAATGCGAACATTTTTTCATCCGCCGCCTCTTTCAAACACACTGTGATAGGGGCTGCTGTGCTTTTGATAAAACACGTCTGCATATCATTTCACACTCGGTTAATTAATTTATTTAGCTGACGTGGCAGCAGACACTCTGGGCTTTCAAACAAGTGAACTTGAGCTGCACTGAAAATAAATCTTCAACAATTGCCTTTAGATTTTGGGTGGCAAACAAGCTCATTTGCATTTGTGATCTGACGTGCATGACTATTTCATACTGCCAGTCTGGGTGTGTTCTCTTGCTAATGGTCAATTGAAAACTGCTATAGATATTTAATGCTTCTGTATATTTCTCACCTCCATACACTGCACAGTTTGGGAATCAAGTACACTTTCCACCACATGTCCATTCTCACTTCTCAATTAGCTTAAAAGCCACATCTGTATACTGTATGTCCACCCTTGACAATTCAGTTTGTATTTGGTACGATGTATATATGAGTGTGATCCGGGGGATATATTTCCGTGATGTTGTCATATATTTACAAAGCATCTGTTGCCACATATCCGATCTCTTTCTTTCGCACTTTTCACCTCATTCCTGATGGCGCGCTCATCTCCGGCCCTCAGGGGAGACGGTTGGTGCCAGCTCTTTCCTTGAAGACGCTCACCATCTGTGTCGACTCCCTCCTTGTTTACGGCATTGTTAACTCTTTATTTTCACACTTCTCTGTATTTTTAGTGGCTCTAAAGTGAGAAAGCCTGAAGAGACCACATATGTATTCAACTGATATCAGAGCTGACAACAGAAGTAATACTGAAAAATGTTCATATTCCAAATTTCCTGCTTTTTTGAGAAAAAAGTTGGATTTTTTGTGTGTGTGTGTGTGTGTTTGTTTGCGTGTGTGTCAAATTATGATGCTAATCACCAAACTTCTTGTGTGTCTTAATGCCAAATGTGATGCACCAAGTCTGAATATGCAAAACTATGGTAAGAAAGTAATGTCTTAAATTGTTATATTTATCAAGTGTTATTTTAATGTTATTATATACTATTATAGTTTTTTAATAATTTTTAATCATTTAGTTTTTTTGTTTTCATTTTACTTACAATTAGTAATTTTGACATAGGATTTTTGTCATTCGTTTTTTAGAATATATAATTATATATATTATATATATATAAATATATATAATATATAGTGCTGTCAAAAGATAATGGCATCAAAAAAAAGTTTTTGTATGTACATAAATGGGTGTGCACTGTGTATATTATTATCTAGGGCATGTTGCTGTGTATGTGTATGTTTTATTATGCTATTAAATACACACACATGCATGTCATAATTTAAGAAAAATATGTTTGTTTATATAAAAATATTTATATTTAATATAAATTAGTTTAATTCATTAATTTTCCATTTATTATATATTGTATTTCTAGTTACATTTTAATAGTAGTTGTGATTCAACAAACTTTAATAGCAAAAGTTTAGGTATTTCATTTTATTTCAATTAAATTAAAAGTTATTTTTAAAAAATACTTTTAGTTAAAGGCACGATATGTAAGATATTTTTATTAAATTATCCCAAAACCACTAGAACAGTGTTATATATTTTGCTGACTTGTGTACTTACAATATCCCAAATGTTTAGAAGAATGTTTAAATCCAGAGAAATAAGCAATTTTAACTAGTGACACGGACCGTGTATATAGTGTCATTGTGTCGCCTGCCAATGACGTCATAACCCCTCGATTTCCGGTTTTGTTTTTTAAAAAACATGGAAACACCAAAGACGCTTTAATATGTTATGCGTTTTAATAGACTGGTGATGACTGCACAGAGTAGCATTATAACAGAAATTTCAAATGTATCTAGTATGACAAAACAGCGCTGCTTTATTCCCCACATACGCACGACCGGAAGGAGCGGAAGCGGTCGACTCTGGCATAATAAAAGCTCTGCTGCTTTCGAGCTGTGTGTCACACTCGTTCAGCGGCCTCGTTTTGCTTCGACGGCTTTCAGCCTCACCCTGCTTCATTCTACTACGTTAATAAATCATTAGCTCATCCATGAACATGATTTCTGCCCAAGCCCCGTCGGATTGCATCGGCTGTGGGGATGAAGACGACAACTCCCATGATTCCACACTCAGTCAAGGCATCATCAAACTACGTATTTGTCTATTTGTTTATTTTGAATTTGCGCCGTCTAGCGGCGAAAATTACATATTGTGCCTTTAATAATACTAACCCTGTTACTCACACAAAAGCTAGCATATGGCTTCAGAAGTCTTGGAATGCTTAAGTTGTATAAATTACTTTGAAGGTACTTTATAGTGCAGTTTTAGTCATTTTTAAAGCTTGAGGGTGTGAACAGTTTTTAGAATACCTCTGTTTTTGTTCTAAAGAAGAATAATAGTCAATCTGTCCATCCATCCGTCTACCTATATATCTATCTATTTATTTATTTATTTACATAACTGTACGTGTACATTGCTGCAGCACTTCTTCCCCCCCTCTGTCTGAATGCTCTGTTTTAATTCCTGTCTCTATAAAGCCCTGGATTTCCTAAAAGCCCAGTCTGCTGTGATTGGTCAGCCAATCATATTACATAATTCACAGTACATTTCAGATTATATTGGCTGAGTTAATGGGTAACTAAGTGGCTCTTAGCATTTTACATGTATTTGTACACAACGAAAGTTTGCACCAACAAAATAAAACTCTTAATGTGTACCTGAATAGGATCCAAGGCTTTCGAAATTCATAGCTCCTTCTCCTTATGAGAAACAAATGATGTTGTAAGCCTGTTGAAACAAACAAGTGTTGATACTGGGACCAATTTGCATTTTATTTTGATTGTGATGTGATGTTTTCGCAGTAGCAACATGCTCCCAAGTTTCACTTCTGATTTAAAGGTGAACATACCTGCAGTAACCCGAAAGTTATTATTTTTCTAGGTCTTCTGGTGCCCTTTTGTTTACCGCCAAGCAATTCCGCTGCCTGAAATATAACGCGTCTCCGCTGGCCGCCTGCCTATCTTGTAATAGTTTAGAAAAGCCTGGAAAGAATGACTACACGTTTTCCTGCTTCTCTTGTTAAGAACATCGCCATCCTCCGTGTCTCTAACTTAGCCTCATACATAAACCATGTCCCGATGTTTGTTTTGGCTCAAAGCTGGATGTTTCTATGATGAGCAAAATTAACTGCCAACAATCAAGGGTTTTGGCACAGACTCTCAAGCTCTCGTCGCATGTATTGTCATCCATATTATTGAACTGTCGCTACTCAAGACCTTCAGCCTGTTTTCCCACAATGAGAAACAGACAGGCTGCAATTTGGCTTTAGACTGATTGTCATCGTCTTTTTGTTTATCCTTCTCTGATGTGTATTGTGCAAACACGGCTTTTGATATGGTTATTACGCTAGAAAATTGTTTCCTTGTTCCTCTCCCTCACTTCCTTCATATCTTTTCATTTCACTTTTCAGTATGCAAGGTTTCTCAGGAGTTACTTTATTTGAAAATAAATCAATGTTTTAATGAGTAAATGTAAATAGTGTTGTTATTAAAAAAAAACATTTTTCAGTAGCAAATCAGTAGCTCAGGTGTTAAAAATATTGCTGTATCTTGCCAAAACCCTCCATCATCATTTTTTGTGGCATTATATTGTGCATACAATTTTACAACCAAGTAAGCTGAAAAGGTATTTTTCCATCAAATAACTTTGGAAGAACTGATTTGCTTTGGTGAATTGATTAACTCAGATGATTCATGTAAAAGAACTGGTTCAATAAATTATTCACCAATCTATATCCAAATTTATGAATTACAGTTTACTGATGACTTGGATTTGTACAGTTATTGCACTGCATTACATGACTACAGTACCATGAAGTTACTGTAAAACTGAAATGCACTTATGATACTGTAAATCTTAATTGAAGTAACTTACTGTAAAAACCCTTTGAAATGTCTAATTTACTTTTCTGCCTGCATATTGATCAATATTATGGAAAGAGGACTCTTATTTTATCTGGAAACAATGGTTTGAAGTAAAAAATGTATTAATGATCAATTTGTTTTCTTACAAACATGCAGCTTTTCACTTCTCAAGATGTTAATTGATGGACTGGAGTCATGTGGATTACTTGTGGATTGTGATGTTTTTATCAGCTGTTTGGACTCTCTCATTCTGTTGGCACTAATTCACTGCAGAGGATCCATTTGTGAACAAGTGGTGTAATGCTAAATTTCTCCAAAAGAAACAAACTCATCTACATCTTGGATGGTCTGAGGATGAGTACATTTTCATTTTCAACTGAACTATTTCTTTAGCTACTTTTTGTTAGTAACTTTTAAAAGTTTTTTTTTTTCTGGCTAGCTTAATATATATTTGAAACTGCGGCTTTCAACTTTGTGTCAGATGCTTCTCTTAAAATTATTTTACAAAATGTATATTCTATATATGCATTTTATATAAGCCTCTAAAATTAATATGAGTAGCATAGCTCGGACCATTTGAAAGTTTGAAATCTCTGACTTTTGATTGCAGACTTCTGACAAATCTGAGCACAGTTTGAGATGCTGTTGAAATTCATTATTTTACCCTCATGAAAATGTTCAAATAGTGCAACTTTGATTTTGCTGTAAACTTGATGCCATTTTTGTGAACGTACACTACACTAGTAATATTGTGAAATATTATTACAACTTAAAATAACTGTTTTATATTTGAATATATTAAAATGTAATTATGTCCTGTGATGCAAAGCTGAATTTTCAGAATCATTACTCCTGTCTTAGTGTCCCAGAAATCAGAAAATATGGTAAAAAGGGTGTTGGCTGTCACAACATGCATCCTTGTGCCTGTGCAGATGCATCAAGCACAAACCAGGATTTAGTTGCAGGAAAATCACTGTGCGTACAATTTCAGTGTTGTTTTGTGGAGTCGAGTACCTCTGCTCTATAGAAACTGTGAGTTTACAGGGCCTGTTCTCTCAGGAGAAAAATCTGAGAAGTAGGAGAAGCAAAAAAAGTGATACTAAAGAGATCTCATTAGGGATTTATCTTTCCTAGAGGCTCTGGAGTAAGTGGAACGTCTACGTTTCCCTACAGCAGCAACATTAGCAGAATGCAGTTTTGGCAGTTTAACTTAAAAGACGAGGTAAACGAGTCATAAACCTTTTCATTTATTTCTCAGACAGCATATGGCTTATTTGAGTAGACTGCGTTAACACATCTAAAGCAATCTATCTTCCAGGTTATTTATAGGCATGAATACATGCAGTATTAAAACAAGGTCCCTGATTCAATTCAATTTGCCAACCCGCCGCATGTACATAACAATATAAATTGGATTGCCAGTCCTGAGTCAAAGAGAGAGAAAGTTAAATGGGAAGGGAGGGAGGGAGGACGACAGACTGAGAAAGAGAACGAGAGATGAGCGCCGGGACAATAATCAATCATGAAATATGGCGAGACGGTGAATGAAAATGGCTAAAGGACAGCGTGAGAGAGAAAACGAAAGATAGAAATGGAGGAACCCTTACCAAAAAGTAGTATACTTCAACTTTATTTTATTAAGTATACTTAAGTAAAGTTCAAGTATACTTTTATGTAGTAAGTATATAAATATCAGTGTACTAGTAGAATACTTGTAAGTGTACTATTTCAATACTCATTGGGACTAAATTGGCCCACTTTCTAGTATATAAAAGTATACATTTAAGTATACTTTAAGTATAACAGTAGTAAACCTTGAGTACACAACTAGTTTACATCAATATGTTTTAGCTTGTAGTGCAACTATACTAAAAGGGAATTTATAGGAATACTGATAGTTTACTAATTAAATACTATTTTTTAGCATTTTTAGTACACTTTGAAGTATAGTCTCAGTAAACTACTAGTTCAGTAGTTTTATACTGCAAGTATACTCAAGTTTTCTTTAAGTGAACTTTACATCATAATTTAAGTATACTACTATGTCCCTATTTAGGTATTAATTTGTATATATTTTGTTATATGAATATCTGAACATATAAACATCAAAAGAACAGGGTATCTGCTTGTAAACAAAAACATTTTATTCTAGCTTCATGCATTCTTTTTTTAAACACTTGAATGTGTATAAATAAATAATAAAGAAATAAACAACATTTTGAACAAAAAGCTGAAAAAAGACTATGAACTGGATTCAGAATGATAATCAAAATGTAGATAAATTCGATCAATACCCCAAAGCTTGACAGTCATTATTACCTCTTCATGGGTCAACATTTTAATCCATAACGTTACACAGTTTTGATGCTATTTTACGTCTGATGATCATGTTAGATTACATGCGGAAGCATCTGTTGTTTCAGTTTCTTCTTCACTTGAGTTTTTTGGAAATTCTGTACAGAAGATGTGTACTAGCGCCCCCTACAGTATAACAATGAAAACACCGATTCTAGGAGTACAAGTATAGCTAAAATATATTAGACTTTTTCTAAGTATACTTAAATGTCATTTTAAGTATATTTCTGATAATTTTTTCTGAGAACATTTTTGAGAAGTACATAAAAAGTAGACAAAGTATGCTTTTTTTTGTTTTTTTTTTCCCCCTATTTTAAGTTTAAAAGAAGTATGCTAATAGCACACTTGAATAAATTTCATTTTCGCAAGAGAAAAGCTGACGGCTGCATTAATTAATCAGGGTTTAGAGGTCGGTTGAGGATGTGGCGTTGTAAAATCAGGGCCGGTGGTCAGCAGTCGCTCCGTTTCTTGACCTCCGTATGAAGTGAAATTCATTCTTCAGTTTAGTCCATGCAAACGTGCTCATGTGTTGCAAAATTGATGGATGTCTCTCAATTTAGAAGTCATTTTTTTTGCTCCCTGCCCACCTTTTATGAAGACAATCATGGTCTGTTAAATGACTGTCTATTTGTCTAGGCACCTATGCAAAGGAGAAGCTAATCAAAAAGCTCTCATGCTGTCTGACTTACCATTGCAAGGCATTCGTTTAGTGCGCATCAATTATTTAATGGTGAATAGTGTTATTTTAAACTTTAAAACCTGGGAACAACGTTTAACAATCAGTCAATGCATGATATCTATGAAAAGTATTCAGACTTCAAGCCCCAGCTCAAATGTGGTGAACTTTATCTGCACACATTTAGCAAAAAAAATAAAAAATAATAATAATACAATAAATAAATAAAAACAAACAAATTTACCATTACATGCATTCAGGCCGATTTTATCCAAAGGATGTACAGTTATTTCAAGGTTACATTGCGTCTGTGTGTGTACCCTACCATTCAACAAATTTGGGGCGGTAAGATTTTATTATTATTCTTTTAAAGTGTTTCTTTTAAAGGAAGTCACGCAGTTATTTGATCAAAAAACAGTAAACTTATATCAGAATTCCACACTAAGATTAAGATAAGAAAAGAAGAAAATAAAATATAAAATAAAAAAATTATCATAAAAAAATTATATAAATATAAAGCAAAAATATATAATTAAGTAATATTATGAATTATTGCAATTTAAAATAACAGTGTTCTATGTGAATATATTTTAAAATGTAATTATGTCCTGTAATGCAAAGCTACATTTTCTGAATCATTATTCCAGTCATCAGTCACACGATCCTTCAGAAATCATTCTATTATGCTGATTTGCTGCTCAAGAATGTTATCTTATGATTACAAACTGCTGAAAAACAGGTTGGGTCTTCGTTTTGTGAAATGGAAATATATTTTATCAGCAGCCTTTGATGAATAGCTCAAATTGACTATTTATTTAGATAATTATTAAAATTGACCTCAGAGAAGAGAAACAGGTAATTGCTTGACAGTTTAAAAAAATAAATATTGTTCATATTGTTAAATATAAAGTTTAAAATGAGAATTATGAGAAAAGTTAGAAGTTATATTGTGATATAATATTTAACGCAATACAAATGTTCTATTTTGTATCATTTAGTTTGTCTATTTGTTTTGAGGTTTCCTTATGCTACACTCTAAAAAATGCAGTGCTGGGTTAAAAAGGGACAAAGCCAGCTATTGGGTTGTTTTGACCCAGCGGTTGGGTTGTTTTGAACGAGTGTAGTGCACTACTAAAAACTGACAAAACAAGCTGTAAAGCAGATTAAAATGTTTACTATTAAATGAAAAGTTGCACTAACAACTGCAAGCATGAAATCATGGTTTTGATGGTACAGGAAAGAAAATAGTGTTCCTCAAGCCATTTTATGGGATCTTTAATTTGATGGATCCTTCCCCATAACCCTCTCCTGCAGTCTCTGGTGATCATGAGCGTCCACTGTGGATTAACCAGGTGATGATGAGACCTCCAGCCTGAAACGTCTGTTTAAGGGGATTGAGCAGAGTGCGAACAGGATGTGCAGTGTTTGGGATGCATATCTTGGGAACTTGAGCTATAAAACCCTGCTTAAATTTATTGAGTAGCTGCACAGGTTTATCCCATTGCCTCTTTAACCAGAAGCTTTCCTTGCTTCCTGCAATTTGTCATCAGGTATGACTGAGTTTCTCAAACATAAGTGAATCTGCTTGCTGATTATTTATTCATTTGTAACTGTAATGGTTCACAATGGAAGCAAAAAAATCCTTTTGCTTAGTTTAATCAAGGCAAGAGGGACATATGGATAAATAAAGGCATTTCTCATGGGTCCTCTGCTCACTGCAGGAGGGAAAGTTGCCAAGTTGGGTTGATCAGTTTTGATTGTGGGATTCATTTCTGTGAAGTCAATTTAGGTAGGACTTTATATCTTAAAGGGCTTCAGCTTTGATCCGTGAATGTTTGAAACAAAGCCCCAAATCATATCTAGTTTTCATGCTAAAATAAAACATTCAAAGCTTTGATTATGCTCTGTACTTCAGACTTTTGACACAGGCATAAAGTCTGGTGCATTTTTATTGCAACTTGATCTGCAGCAGTGGAAGCTGGAAGGTCATTTAAATTATGGCACACTATTGTGTTCTACAGACAAAACTTGAAACTGTGACAATATATGCTGCAACAACTGATGAAGAAGCTGTTGTCATTTAAAAATTGCCAGTCAATTTCACAAATAGGGGCTGTTTACACCTGGTCACTTCATGCTTTTGTCTGATCGGATAGCTAGACCAGGTGTAAATGCCCTCCGAAATGTATTCGAGACAGATATAAATCTGATTGCTCAAACCCCTCCAGGAGGTGGTCTGGGCCGCATTCCAGACGAAACTGGACCATCGAGCTGGACAGTGTCAAGTGTCATATTACTAAATGTATTACGGTATTTTAGAAACAAACCTTTTTATAATCTTGACAAAAAACATATAATTGAAAAGGTCTGAGTCTCAGGATCCAATATCCTGAGATATAATTAATATTGACAGAGAAATCTAGACATTTGTGACAGAAAAATGCATTAAACAAATGTAATGGAGTTTGGATGGGCACCCGGTGGCTGTTTGTGATATGACACCCTAAATAAAATCTCACAGGAACCTACATTTTTTTCATATCAACTTCAAATTTGGAACATAACTTATTTAGACATGAGGCTTTTATTTTATACCAGTTTTAGAGTAAAACCTGTTATGTAAAATATTTATTATAAATAAAATAAAATCAATATAGTGCATTTTATTTACATTAAATGTATACTTCTATAACTTTGTGATACTTAAATTTTTTTTTGTTTAATTCCAGTAGTGCAATAACCTGCTGGTTTTTGTCTTTAAAAAGAGACCAACCTGAGGTCTGTATTCCAAAGTGTTCATAAATTACAACAATTTAAGTTTGGATAGTGCACTTTCATGCCTATTTTAAAAAATGTATATATAACCCTTTGACAGTTAAGGGGTTAAGGATTTTTAAGCCCTGCACAAATAAAATGAATACTGTATGAACAGGGTAGGGAAATGTCTATGGTAAAGTATTAAAGCACAAAATGGTAAAAGAACAAAAAAAACAACAACAACATGATTTACAGTTCAGATACAGGTTTTCACAAATACAGAAAGCCTTACTGTCTCAATTGTTTAGATTTGTGAAGGCTCATTAGCTTTGTCTATCCACCGGTTCACATTCATAATTGTTTATGCTGCGTAAAAAACATGGATCAATTTTCGCATTGGTCTAACCAAAAACAGCAGAAGGGCTTGTTGACAATACATTCTCTGCCAGTAAGTGGCGCTTTTGAAGCGGTAGAAATATGTAATTTTCCCACACAAAGCTGCGCCACACTCATAAACGCTCCTTTGAGGATTAATGTTGATTAATAGGATACATAAGGAATGTTTTGTGTGTGGGGAAATGGCACGTCATACTTATTCTTGACATTCTTCACATTGGTTAATTTAGTAGCATGAAGAACAAAACGGTTATTCAAATAGGCCTAATGATTTAATAATACACAGAAGGCGAGCAAAGTACGTTCTCCATAACTTGAAACTGATGACTCCAGTCTTGAGCGAGCATTTGGTTTCATTTTATGCATAAGGCAAAAATAATTAGGCTTATTATATCTAAAAAGTGAATTATTCAGTAAGATATTATTATTATGTAATAATTATTATGATTTTTATGTATATTAAAACCAATTGAAACGGCAATGTCAAGCACTTTATTCAAAATACAAGCACTTTCATTACCTTGAAAACACTACATTAAAATTCAAGCAGTTTCAAGGATTTCAAGCACCTTACGAACCCTGCAGTTGATTAATAATAATAATAAAATAATATAATTTGTTTTTATTTTTTATTGAATCAGTTGATATGTGCCCTTGCTCGCCTATGTTGGAAAATTTGGTAAAATTGTATTCTCATGGAAAGCACAAACTGATTAAGTAGATATCTTGAATGCACTGTAATATACTTTAACCACTGTAACCATCTCCCAAATGCATAAATGTAAATCAGACAATCATCCGAGGGGTTGAGTCAGAGTTTGAGACTACAAGAGGTGCACCAATCAAAAAAAAAAAAGTTGAAGGAAAAGTGGTAACAGAGAATATAAGGCCTTTTCTCCATCTCTGCAAAAGTATTCAAAACGTTTTCAGCTCAAGTTTTAGTTTTTGACTGCTAGTTTTTAAACTACATTAAGTTGGAGGTTGGGAACTGAATGCTTTCGGGAAGCACTGTACATTGACTGTTAAGTTTGTTCCCGCTTTAATAAATGATACTATCCAACATTAAATAATGAATGTCATACAATGATAAAAAGTCTTAATTGGTTCTCCTGTATAGGTGCTTATATAAATTAGACAGTAATGTAAAACAGCAGAAGCATCTCGATTCTCATCATTTGGAAAAAGAAAACCAATGACAAGAAGATATAAAAAGAGGATTTTCTTCTCCCCAGAAGCTTTCAATGCAATCACCTAAAAGTTTTCATCAATCAGTCCAAAATTTCTCCATTTAAGTTGCAATGTGGGTAAAATTCCATTTGCATAATATCTGGCGTTTATTAATGAAAGGCATCCATTATTGTCAACACTGTAAAATCCAATAGTTTACCTTACTTAGATTTAATTGGTTATCTTTACTTAGTTGTTATACTCACTAAGTTTTATTAAGTTACAGCTACTTTCAAGGCAAATCAAACTATTTACTTGTTTGTTTTGAGTGACACTTAAAATATTCAAGTAGCCACAAAGGAACCAATGACATTAATACACCAGTGAGAGGCAGCAGTGCACTAATATGTTGCTAATGTGCAACATAACAACAGAAGAAGAAAAGAAAAATGTCTTAATAGACTTTTCACCCATTTCCTCCATGTCTGCAGTTATCTTTCACTAGTTGCATTCACTCGTTTCTCAAAGTCATCTTGAATGTTGAATTTTCAATACAACTGAAATATTTGAGAGAACATCACATAAGCTAACTTCATAAATTGATGTTGATTTTCCTCAAATGTGTTTTTTTTATTACACTCACCATTATAGTGATTAGCGTTCCCTTTGGTTGGGCACTTGAAACTTAATTTATGCTTCTATGATTGTCTTCCTGTTAATGCAGTAATGTATCATGAAGTCAGATTTATTTGATATCAAGGAGAAAGAAACAAATACATAGATTGCTGATAGAAGGTTATGTATCTTCTAATGTGTGTGAAAGAGATAGTGTATCTTTTTTGTGTTGTGGTGTGTTTCTATAATGAACTCTTGGTGTCTTAATGTTGTTGGGGTTTATATTTTACATGGCCTGTGTAGTTGAGCTTTTAATGGTGTTTATATATCGATTTTAAATAGTGTGTAGTATTATGTAAAAGTCACACACAGACTTAAACATTCAGCACGCGAATCACAACAATGGTAACAATTTAATTTATTTTCATTTATTGTAACAATAACCATTTTATTTGCTCTTTTTGTTGTGCTACTACTGACACAAGACAGCAAATAAAATCAACAACTGTAAAACAAAGCAACTGCATAATTAATTCTGCCGCAATGCACTCTGGGAGACAGTGAGTAGCTATACTAAGTCATGAGTAAACCTAAATGAAAGGATCAAGTACCCCCTACAGTTCTTTTTTAGTTACTAGAACTCTCGTGTAAGTAAACTATACTAACTAAGCATTTGTCAGTACAACATACTATTCCTATTTCACTTTACTTAGTTTTTTTCAAGGCAATTGGTTTGCATGCTTTTTTTAAGTCAGCCCAACTAATTAGATTTTATAGTGAAGAAGCTATAGGGTTTATGTATATAAATGAATGCTCCAACCCACTTATCCATGCTTATCCATGAGCGAGCAAGACATAATTGTGTTTCTGATCAGCGCAGATCAATTCAAATGCACACGAGTTGCCAGTGTTCACCACCCCGATGTCAGATAGAGGAGGAGATGAGCGTTTCACTGCCCTTATTACGGTTTCTGCTAATGCCATTAAATACAAAGGGGAAATATATTACGCTACAGCTAAGTCTTTGATGGATGACAGTTTCCCACAAGTTTAATTTCAAGCATCTGCCACAGAGATGACAACAAAAACGTGTTCTCCTCTTCTAGTTAGTTGGGCAATCAACAACAGGCCTTTAATCATGTTGGGTTAAGTGTCAGGTTTGCTTGGTGAATGCTTGCGATATGTTCTGGTGCACAAATGTTGTTTGACACGCAGTGCTGCAGGGGTCATCTCAGCTGAACGTGTAAAAAAAAAAAAACATGTTACCTTTCATCATATCTAAAACAGTGATTCAGTTTAACAGGTTATTTCTCTTTCGGTGCGTTCAGAGTAACTGTTGAATTGGCAGGACTAAAGGCAATTGAATATGAATGAAAGAATGAAAGACATATATGTGACCCTGGACCACAATTTTTCAAAATTGAGATGTTATACATATCGGAAAAGTTGAATAAATAGCTTTCCATTGATGTATGGTTTGTTTGGATAGGACAATATTTGGCCAAGATACAACTATTGAATATATGGAATCTGAGGGTGCAAACAAATCAAAATTGAGAAAATCGCCTTTAAAGTTGTCAAAATGAACTTCTTAGCTATGCATATTACTAATCAAAAAATAATTTTTAATATATTTACGGTAGGAAATTAAAAAAAATATCTTCATGGAACATGATATTTACTTAATATTCTAATGATTTTTTGGCATAAAAAAAATGTTTTGGCTATTGCTACAAATATACCCCAGCGACTGGTTTTGTGGTCCAGGGTCACATATACACTTAAGAAAGTGTATGATCTTATGTAATAAAATAAATATGATCAGATGTTTAACCAGGTGTTACTTATAGTCAGGTGGGATTACACTGGGAAATAAGGTAATACTGGAATCTTAAATAAATATATAATAAATAATTAGAATGTAAATCAACACACAGGAAATATATACATTTATACAACAGTTCTTTCTGGTTCTCGAATCTGATTGGCTGAGAGTCTTTTCCATGCGTGCAATATTCTAGTGATAACAGAACTCCAACCATTTCACCATTTCTTCTCTTATTATTATTATTATTATATTGTTTCATAATATTTGATATAATGTTTATATGATGAAATGGCAATTTCACATAAGAATTGCGATATTGGCTGAGGTGAGTGAAATAATAATAATAATAATAACAATATATATATATCAGGTCAAAGGTAAAAAAAAAAAAAAAAACTTTATTAATAAGGCTCTTGTAAATCAAAGTGTTGATTTTCACTTAAATTTATTACTGTAAAAATATTTTTAATTTCTACCGCTTCAAAAGCGCCACTTACTGGCAGAGAATGTATTGTCAACAAGCCCTTCTGCTGTTTTTGGTTAGACCAATGCGAAAATCGATCCATGTTTTTACGCAGCATAAACAATTATGAATGTGAACCGGTGGATAGACAAAGCTAATGAGCCTTCAAAAATCTAAACAATTGAGACAGTAAGGCTTTCTGTATTTGTGAAAACCTGTATCTGAACTGTAAATCATGTTGTTGTTGTTGTTTTTTTTGTTTTTTTACCATTTTGTGCTTTAATACTTTACCATAGACCTTTCCCTACCCTGTTCATACAGTATTCATTTTATTTGTGCAGGGCTTAACAATCCAAATGTCACAAATGTCTAGATTTCTCTGTCAATATTAATTATATCTCAGGATATTGGATCCTGAGACTCAGACCTTTTCAATTATATGTTTTTTGTCAAGATTATAAAAAGGTTTGATTCTAAAATACCGTAATACATTTAGTAATATGACACTTGACACTGCCCACTAAGGGGGAGGAGACCGCCAAACGATTTTAAGGTACCATTTTCCATGGTAACGCAATGTCCGATTTCAAAATGGTTTTCACAGGATGAATTTTGGGCTTCTAAGCTTTCAAATGATATATAACGTATGATGATTACTAAAATATTTGATAGAGAAAAAGAACAGCATAAAAAGAGTGCCAAGCATCCCATAGGTGGGACGGTGACAGATAAGGGTTAAATTAGATTTTTTTTCATAATTTATATACTGAATGTTGCCTATTTTTATCCAGTGCTGTATGCAATCCAGACAGGTGGTTTTAATAGCACAATAACATCTGATTTAACGTGAAGAAGTGTGTATGGAAACATGCCATTTACCACAGTTCTAATGTGCTGGAAAAGCACTTGAAAAGCTTGAAAATGCATCTTGAAAATGCTTGAAAAAGTGTCTGAATTTCACTTTGGCAAAGGTGTAAGAACCCTGCAATTAGAAGGTATCTTATTGTCTCAGTGGACAGTTCTTGGCAAGAATAAGCAGAATGAGGACCAGGCTTTATGCCGCAAACAAAAAGACTGTCTGCACAGAATTTATGTCCTGCAAATAAAGACATTTGGGAATTTCTTCTATCAGGTTTTCCTGGTTTAATAACATAAGGATGTATCTCTCCCAGTGGCAAAAAATATATGGATTGCTTTCAAGCTGGGCAGTGATTTGTAAAATGTTATTGGACGATGAATGTGGACTGGGGGACAGATCACACGAGAGAGAGACACAATGTCATAACGTGCTCTCTGGGTTTGACTTGCTGATAGCAACAGCTGCTGTGTTCACCGTCCCTGCCAGTGGGATATTTCCCTGCCCATCGCCGATCGCTCCCTCCAGCGTGGGTGGTTATATCTTTCTGGGACTAAAGCTTAATTGAGAATAATGAATGCTTATTTTTTTACAGAGGGCAATGCGACCACTGTCCTGTCAGGATGATGTAGTGCCACCCATGTATATTCATCAGACATTCACCAGCAAGGGATTTGAAACTTGTAGGTACAATCAGTGCAGGTGATGGACTAATTATCCTGGTGTGCCTGTACAGAGGACTCGCAGATGATAATGTAAATATAATTAGATATGCTACTGGTTAAAGTCAACATGAAATGGCATTTGCATTGCATAAAACTTATGTAATGTTGTTTTTCAGAGTGAAACAGGATATTCAGTCAGGGAAAAAAATAAAGTGGCCGTTACCTACCAAAATGTATTTTGTGATGTCAGCCAAAAAGGAAAGCTGTTTTAGAGGAGCAAGTTATTATGTAGAGGATTGTTTTTTTTTTATTTGAGATAAAGTGCACTAATTAATTATGCACAAAAAGACCAGGACATGTATGTGAAAAAAAGACAATACTCTTAATTTTACAGACATTTCCATGAACACAACAAAATGCAGTGCAAAATTCAAAATACAGGTAAAACTCCTGTAAAAAAAAAAAAAAAAAAAATATTCATATTAATAAGTACCATTGAGCCCATTTTTAAGACGTCTTTTGTACTGTCTTAAAAAATGGGCTCAATGTACTATTTAATATGACTAATTGTTATTTATTTATGTGTTTATGTTTCAGGAGTTTTACCATATCACACAAGGATAAGATTAAAAACATTAAAATAAAATATAAACTCCGTACCATATTTGTAATATGTGGCTATATGTCTCTGTTGTTTTTCAGCGAGAAGGTATAAAAGCGCCTATATAAATAAGATTTTCTTAGTATTATTATTATTATTCTAATTAGATAATATATCATGTTATAAAATGAATACATATATAAAAACCTGCTAGGTCTCTCTTTTGTGTTTTTTACAGCTTCACATCTTAGGGCAGAAAAGGTGTTTAAAAAAAGAAGGGAACAGAAAGAGAGCAAACTATTGCTGCAATAAATCACAAAAGTTTAAGCCCAAAGTTCAGCATTGGAGAGGTCAGTCAAAGTTTGTTTGTTTATTTTGTAAGATCCTTCACAAATTCACAATGGTTTTCTCAGAGCTGTCAGCTGCTGCAGTTACTTACAGTAAATACGAGTAGCTGTTGAGGCCGTGTGATTTCTTGCTCCTCTAAAAGTCCATTCATTTCAAGTTGTTATTGTCATTTGTACTGTACCAATACAATGATTCCAACCACAATTTGTCCCGGTGGCTTTAGGGAATAATGTGCGTTTACCATTCCTTTAAATGTGCAAAAGAAGTCTTTCTTTTATCTCTCTTCCACTCCCCCATGGAACAGGTTTAAAGTGCACAAGAGAACATTTTCGAGCGCCTATAGCTTTTTATTGTACCATTAAAAGTTATCTGCTCTCCGAACTTGTTAGTGCACAAAGTTTTCAAATCATTCCAGAGAAATGCTTGTCACAAAAAGTGGCTTAAAAAGCCCCCAAATGAGAGTTTAGGAGGCGTCTATATTAATCTAAACCACTGAGTGCACTGTAATGTGACTGAAAATCCACACTACTTCCATATTAGCAAGATGGCATGCTGTGTCCAACTGTGACCAGCCATTGAATTATCTGGAGATATTTAATGCTTCCTAATAGATTTGCATTATCTATTCCTTCGCTACCAGGAGCTGCAGACCTCAGGGCAGCGTTTCCCATTGCATCCACCCAGAGGCGTCATGCCCATTCAAAGTGAGGGGGCACATGCCCCTTCAGATTTTTGAGCCAAGTGGATTTTGAATGCAGCTTCCAAAAGACAAAAATAGCCGATTCATATTTTCTATATTTAATACAATTACACCAGCGTGATTAAATCGTTCAGCGCGTCGATCATCAGCTGCTAAATTTAAGTCTGCACTCGCTGGCTGGCGCTGAGCCAGAGACAGACTGTTCTTACAGCACTGCGCATTATAACCAATCACACACGATGCCGCTGAGGTTATGAATGGAATGACCAATCAGAGGTGTTCAGATGAGTCGTCGCTAAAATGCCGGTGTTTTCTTTACTCGCTCGCTGACTGAATACCTCTTTCTGGCGACTTCTCTCGTCAGAAACAACAAAGTGTAAATGTGTGTACGAATCTGCAAGATATTCATTTCATAGTGTAAACAGCTTACGTGATTTTAATGGGAGTTTTTGAGAGTGCTTGAACTAGACTGTCAATTAAAATGTTCTTTGATAATGTAAATGTTCTTTGCTCTCTTTCTGTACAATAAAAGCATTATGATTAGTAGCCCAACGTGCAATGTTTTTATTTGCATTAACTGTGTGTCACATGGCTACACCCCCCCCCCCCCCAACCTGGTGCCCCTCAAAAATAATGAGTGGATGACGCCCCTGCTTCCACCGGACCGTATTCCCTCTGAGACAAATATTAAAATGGATCCAGAGGCAGCTGTGCATGTTATTATGTGGGTTCTCCATTTTCACAGCATGAATCCCACCACCTGCCAGCTCCAGTCGTTCACGTGTGCTTTCAAGGAAAAAAACTTGCCAATATTGAACTTTTCTGGTTTATTGAGGCCTGCTGTCAAAGGACAAAGAATTAGCGCTGTTTATACCCATTTGGCTTTTTAGTCATTGCAGATGTGAATGGAAATGGGGTCTTCGGTTTTCTAGCAGCCTGCTGATATGCAATTTAACATGCAGGAAAAACTAATCGTCTGTCTGATGCAAACACAATCCTCTGTCTGATGCGGGTGAGTATTTGGAGTGAAACTACTGCTTTAAGCTCCACATGAATCCTAAAATATCACTGTAAATGAATGACAGTTGATTGAATGAGTTTAATTATTACAACACAGTGTGTCCCAAATTACCATAATAGTGGGTCAAGTGTTAACACAAGTTCTGTTCATAAAAGGAATAGTTCACCTAAAAATGTAACTTTGCGGAAAATATACTCACAGATGTCCAAGATGTAGATGAGTTTGTTCCTTGATCAATACAGATCTGGAGACATTTAGCATTACATCACTTGCTGACCAACGGATAATCTGCAGTGAATGGGTGCAGTCAGAATGAGAATCCAAACAGCTGATAAAAACATCACAAACCACAAGTAATCCACACGACTCCAGTTCAAAATGCCTTCAAGGGATAGTTCACCCAAAAATGAAAATGACCCCATGATTTACTCACCCTCAAGCCATCTTAGGTGTATATGACATTCTTCTTTTAGACGAATACAATCGGAGTTATATTAAATAATGTCCAGGCTAACCCATGCTTTATAATGGGAGTGGATGGTAGCCCTAAATTTCAGCTGGACGCCACTTTCTCGAGATCGCACGTACGACAGTTAGCGGAAGATGAGATTAAGATTTATGAAGTTGAAAATGGCCGTGTTGACTTATTTTATAATGGATGGGTGCAATTTTTTAGACTTCAAATTTTGGGCTACCATCCACTTCTATTATAAAGCATGGATTAGGCTGGACGTTATTTAATATAACTCTGATTGTATTAATCTGAAAGAAGAATGCCATATACACCTAGGATGGCTTGAGGGTGAGTAAATCATGGGGTCATTTTCATGTTTGGGTGAACTATCCCTTTAACACTAGAACTACCAAGGCAGTCATTTTGACTGTTTTTAAACTTTGAAATGTAATATATTTGTTGAAATAAAACCCATATAACTATAATACCCTGACTTTTCCTAAATGTGTGTATATTTTATTATAACATTGATATTTTATTAAAATTACAAAACACAAAAGACTTCACAAAAGTTTCTACCTTGAATGGCCAAAGCGGTCAAATTGACCGTTCGCATTACAGACGGCGTATAATTTCTGCTTTTGCGACTTTTTCCCGCGGTTGAAGATGCACGTCACTGTTGCCTAGCAACTTTTGTTCTAGTTGTTTTTATATTCTATTGTAAAATTCCCTTTAGTAAAAAAGCAGGTGGACACCTCCAATTCGACAAGTGCTGTCATTCAATCTGTCACAGTTCCAGGTATTTTAGGCTGGAAGACTAGCCTGGCTGTCTATCAATAATAGCCTACTTCAATGTTATGACAAAAAGCCCTTAAGAATAAATAGGCAAGCTATTATTTTTATGCTAGTGTGATGCTATAGCTAATGCATATAGGCTAATTTTAGCCCCAACAAGACTGATTTTGTGAAATAAAACAAACTAATTAGGCTTTTTTTTGCGACAGTGATGATGTTTATTACCTATACTATCATAACAGATCCATTTATTCATGGATCACGATTCCAGTGGTGGCTGCATAGAATTGTTTCCGATTCATGTGATCCAAACATTTCCAATAACTCCACAGCTTTCTAAGGTAAAGTACAGAAGTAAAAATGTATTGAAAAAAAGATGTAGCCTATGTAATCACTTCCGAAATTCACAACATGTATTTCTGTTTTATCATATTCTGCTTCAGTTCATATTGTTGGCATTTAGACTTTCAAATACAAAATTTTCACTGCGGTGAAAAACTTTTGCTCTCCCGCTTGCCGGACACAAAGCGAGGCACGCACATTCGGGAGCGGTCTACGTAGCACTTACACAATTATATATTACAAAAAATATAGTATTTTTAGGGTGATAACGTCATAAAATATGACGACAGACATTCAAAGCTTCATTGTAAAACCTCAAAAAAGCTTTGAATGTAAATATGATATGACAAAAATGGCACTCAGTTCAGTGTAGTATGAACGGTCAGAATGACCGCTATGGCCATTCTAGTTATAGAATTCCGGTAGTTCTAGTGTTAATAATGGAATTGCTTCTTACAAACATGCAGCTTCAATTACAAACGTTATTATTTTTATCATAAAATTTTTCCAAAACCAAACTATTTATATCCATATTAATTTTACTATACTCCTACTATGTCAAATATGGACTCATTTGTGTCCATGTTATATCTCCCAAGGAACAGAAACATCAGAAATGGTCTAAAGTTAGAATCAAAATGAGACTAGTTTCAGGACATTGTCCTCTGGGATTATAAAGTGGGGCCAGGACTTTTTGTTTGAGCATATGACAGAACTATTTTCACCTGTTAGCTGCAAAGCACACTTCTCCTTGACTGTGAATGTTGTTATAAATAGTCAAGCAGCTCTACAAAATACAGATGCAGCCGGCACGTCTCTGAAGTGCTTGAGCATCTGAAGAATTGTCAGTGCAAACTCACACAGAGATGTGTTGCTTCAGAGAGAAGCAGCAAAACAGACCCAGAGAGACGTCAGCTAGCTGTTGTCAGAGCAGGAATGGCGGATGTGATATGGCATGTTTGCAGCCGAGTGGATGAAAGACACGTTAGCGATAAAGGCCATGCTAACCTGTGGCTTTCTGCTCTTGTGTCACAGAAGAGGTAATGGCATGTCAGCAGAGCTCAAGAAACCCCCTCATATGCATAACATTTCATTGTGAGCTCCTGCTGCCTGTGCCAGATTAGAGACAAGAGGACACGGGTACAAGGAGAGGTCAATGAGGTGGTGGTGTTTCGTGATGATGTCATTTGAGGCCGGATGCTGGTTCAACTGGTTTGTTTTCATCGTATCAATTTGACAATGTACATGATATGTGATGTATGTAGTGTTATTTTTAATATTATTTATAGCTTTTAGTTATAGTTTGAGTTTTTTAATGATTGTTAAAGGTATTGGTCACCCAAACCTGTATGAGTTTGTTATTTCTGCTGAACGCAAAAGAAGATATTTTGAAGAATGTTGGTAACCAAACAGTTGACAATAGCCATTGACTTTTTTTGTCTGAATTAATGTAGATGTCAATGGCTACCATGTTGGGTTACCAGCATTATTCAAAATATCTTCTTTTGTTTTTTAACAGCTGAAAGGAATTCATACATTTCTGGGTGAACTATCCCATTAATAGTTTGAGTTGAGCTTTTAATTGTTTTTTTAATTGTTGTTTAATTAACTCTTTGTCTACTTATAGTATACTATATATATATACACTGAACAAAATTATAAACACAACACGTTTGTTTTTGCCCCCATTTTTCATGAGCTGAACTCAAAGATCTAAGACTTTTTCTATGTACACAAAAGGCCTATTTCTCTCAAATATTGTTCACAAATCTGTCTAAATCTGTGTTAGTGAGCACTTCTCCTTTGCCGAGATAATCCATCCACCTCACAGGTGTAGCATACCAAGATGCTGATTAGACAGCATGATTAGTGCCAGGTGTGCCTTAGGCTGGGCCCACAATAAAAGGCCACTAAATGTGCAGTTTTACTGTATTGGGGGGTCCGGGGGGGTCCGAAAACCAGTCAGTATCTGGTGTGACCACCATTCGCCTCACGCAGTGCAACACATCTCCTCTGCATAGAGTTGATCAGGTTGTTGATTGTGGCCTGTGGAATGTTGGTCCACTCCTCTTCAATGGCTGTGCGAAGTTGCTGAATATTGGCAGGAACTGGAACACGCTGAAGTATACGCCTATCCAGAGCATGCTCAATGGGTGACATGTCCGGTAAGTATGCTGACCATCTAAGAACTGGGATGTTTTCAGCTTCCAAAAATTGTGTACAGATCCTTGCAACATGATCATGCATTATCATGCTGCAACATGAGGTGATGGTCGGGATGAATGGCACAACAATGGGCCTCAGGATCTCGTCACGTATCTCTGTGCATTCAAAATGCCATCAATAAAATGCACCTGTGTTCGTTGTCCATAACCCCACCGCCACCATGGGACACTCGATCCACAACGTTGACATCAGCAAACCGCTTACCCACACGACGCCATACACACTGTCTGCCATCTGCCTTGTACAGTGAAAACCAGGATTCATCCGTGAAGAGAACACCTCTCCAAAGTGCCAGACGCCATCGAATGTAAGCATTTGCCCACTCAAGTCGGTTACGACGACAAACTGCAGTCAGGTCGAGACCCCGATGAGGACGACGAGCATGCAGATGAGCTTCCTGAGACGGTTTCTGACAGTTTGTTCAGAAATTATTTGGTTATGCAAACCAATTGTTGCAGCAGCTGTCCGGGTGGCTGGTCTTAGACGATCTTGTAGGTGAAGATGCTGGATGTGGAGGTCCTGGGCTGGTGTGGTTACACGTGGTCTGCAGTTGTGGAGGCCGGTTGGATGTACTGCCAAATTCTCTGAAACGCATTTGGAGACGGTTTATGGTAGAGAAAGGAACATTCAATTCACGGGCAACAGCTCTGGTGGACATCCCTGCAGTCAACATGCCAATTGCACGCTCCCTCAAAAATTCTGACATCTGTGGCATTGTGCTGTGTGAAAAAACTGCACATTTTAGAGTGGCCTTTTATTGTGGCCAGCCACAATAAAAGGCCAATATATATATATAGTAGACAAAGAGAATCCAATCAAACACAAGAGACAAAAAGTATACATGGTGTCATTTATTAATTGAGAAAAAATTATCCAGTGCCACGTATCTGTGAGTGGCAAAAGTTTGTGAATCTTTGCTTTCAGTATCTGGTCTGACCCCCTTTTGCAGCAGTAACGGCAGGTAAAGTTTTTTGTAAATGCTGATCAGTCCTGCACAACATCTTGAAGGAGATTTAGCCCATTCCTCAGTACAAAACCACTTCAACTCTGTGATGTTGGTTGGTTTCCTCCTATGAGCTGCTTGCTTCAGGTCCTTCCACAAAATATAATTTGGATTAAGGTTTTTAATGTGATCTTAACAGTAGTTTTGAATTTCTTCTATTTGTACACAATCTGTCTGACTGTGGATTTGTGGAGTCCAAACTCTTTAGAGATGGTTTTGTAACCTTTTTCAGCCTGATGAGCAACATCAACTCTTTTTCTGAGGTCCTCAAATATCTACTTTGTTCGTGCCATGATACACTTCCAAAAACATGACCAAACTTTGATAGATCCATGTTCTTTAAATAAAACAGGGCACACAATGACACCTGATAGTCATCTCACTGATCAAAAACACCTCTGAACAGATGGACTCTAAGGCCCTGTCCTCACGAACGCGGTTATTTTTAAAACCGCAGCTTTTTCTACGCAGTTAGGCCATTCGTCCATACGCAAACGCAGCACCAGTTCACTGAAACCAAACATTTTTGAAAACGCCGGCCAGGGTGAAGATTTTCAAAAACTCCAGTTGCAGTGTTGTCGTGTAGACAGAGTTTTTGGCTTGTGACGTCGGCGCCTGTGCTGTTATCTCCGCCTACTGGAAACTTTTTTAGGCTTCTGATTGGCCAACATGGCTTACGGTTGAGATTATATCGCCAGCTGTTGGTTTGGCATGCTCTTGACGGTGCTTCATAGCATGCGTTTGCGTTTTCATGTGGATGGAGATTTTTTTTTTTTAAACGGAAGAAAAAAACTCTGTTTATAAAAATACCTGTGTACGTGTGGACATGGCCTAATTTCAACTACAAATTAACTGCTAATCCTAGAGATTCACGTACTTTTACCACTCACAGATATGTAATATTACATAATTTTTCTGAATAAATAAAAAACAAAGTATATATTTTTGTATCATTTGTTTGATTTGGTTCTCTTTGTCAACTTTCAGGGCTTGCTTGAAAACCTGCTGATCTTTTATTTCACCTATATATATATATAAAGAGAATTTTAAGAGAAATTGTTGGTAAGAGAAGATGGTATTGCTGTGATTACTCAAGAGTTGCCATAAAGTGGTGCAAGAACTCATGAGATTTCGTCATGTACATGGGAAACCATAGCAATCCTAATATTGTGCTATTTTTTTAATTATATTTCAGCACTTGAGCAGGCTTGTTACAGTACTATGCTTTGGGATTTGACTTAATGCTGCATTGATTTCTGAATACAGGAATATGATTTCTCTGCAGTAATATATTTCTGTGTTCATCTCTCTTCAGGGTGACTTGAGCTTTTTGATTGCCGTGCTGAGGAAATGGCCATAAATGGAAAATCAATGACAGGTAGCGATTCGGCATTATGCTTTATTGTAATTTATTTTCTTTGCATATCAAATGTGTTGCTCCCCAAGTGAAATATTGCTCAGTTCTCGTCTTCTCACACTCAAACACATGGATATGTATTCCTTTCTAACCTTTCACAATAATGGAGGGATGAGGGCAGGTTTCTGGGTCTATCAAGAGAATGAATGTGTCAAAGCTGCCTCAGAACTAAAAAAAAAGAGAGAAAATGAACTGACGTAAGTAAAGTTTCAGGGGGTGAACACTATGTAAATATGTATATACTTAATGAAATCTAAACTGAGTCAACAGTTGTGTACATTTCTACTTTTAAGAGACTTTACATTTGAAATATAAGACTTATTGAGACAATTGTAATTTTATTTTTTATATATTATACTGCAATATATCTAATATACAGTGGGTACGGAAAGTATTCAGACCCCCGTAAATTTTTCACTCTTTGTTATTTTTCAGCCATTTGCTAAAATCATTTAATTTTATTTTTTTTCCTCATTAATGTACAAAGAGCACCCCATATTGACAGAAAAACGCATAATTGTTGACATTTTTGCAGATTTAATTAAAAAAAGAAAAATGAAATATCACATGGTCCTAAGTATTCAGACCTTTGCTCAGTATTTAGTAGAAGCACCCTTTTGATATAATACAGCCATGAGTCTTTTTGGGAAAGATTGCAACCAGTTTTTCACACGAATTTGGGGATCATCTGCCATTCCTCCTTGCAGATCCTCTCCAGTCCTGTCAGGTTGGATGGTAAACGTTGGAGGACAGCCATTTTTAGGTCTCTCCAGAGACGCTCAATTGGGTTTAAGTCAGGGCTCTGGATGGGCCATTCAAGAACAGTCACAGAGATGTTGTGAAGCCACTCCTTAGTTATTTTAGCTGTGTGCTTAGGGTAATTGTCATGTTGGAAGGTAAACCTTCGGCCCAGTCTGAGGTCCTGAGCACTTGGAGAAGGTTTTCGTCCAGGATATCCCTGTACTTGGCCGCATTATCTTTCCCTCGATTGCAACCAGTCAACCTGTCCCTGCAGCTGAAAAACACCCACACAGCATGATGCTGCCACCACCATGATTCACTGTTGGGACTGTATTAGACAGGTGACGAACAGTGCCTGGTTTTCTCCACACATACCTCTTAGAATTAAGGCCAAAAAGTTAGATCTTGGTTAATCAGACCCAGAGAATCTTATTTCTCACATCTCACAACTCCATGCGGGCTTTCATGTGTCTTGGACTGAGGAGAGGCTTCCGTCAGGCCACTCTACCATAAAGCCCCGACTGGTGGAGAGCTGCAGTGATGATTGACTTTCTACAACTTTCTCCCATCTATCGACTGCATCTCTGGAGCTCAGCCACAGTGATCTTTGGGTTCTTTACCTCTCTCACCAAGGCTCTTCTCCCGATAGCTCAGTTTGGCCGGACAGCCAGCTGTAGGAAGGGTTCTGGTCGTCCCAAACGTCTCCATTTAAGGATTATGGAGGCCACTGTGCTCTTAGGAACCTGAAGTGCAGCAGAAATGTTTTTGTAACCTTGGCCAGATCTGTGCCTTGCCACAAGTCTGTCTCTGAACTCTTCAGGCAGTTCCTTTAACCTCACGATTCTCATTTGCTCTGACATGCACCGTGAGCTGTAAGGTCTTATATAGACAAATGCGTGGCTTTCCTAATCAAGTCCAATCAGAATAATCAAACACAGCTAGACTCAAATGAAGGTGTAGAACCATCTCAAGGATGACAGAAGAACATGGAGAGCACCGAGGTAAATAATGAGTGTCACAGCACAAAGGGTTTGAATACTTGGGACCATGTGATATTTCAGTTTTTCAGTTTTTTTAATAAATCTGCAAAAGTCAACAATCTGGTTTTTCTGGCAATATGGGGTGCTGTGTGTACATAATGAGGGAAAAAAAATGGAACTTAATGATTTTAGCAAATGGCTGCAATTATAACAAAGAGTGAAAAATTTAAGTACTTTCCGTACCCACTGTATATATATATATATATATAAACACAAGGATCTCAGCATCCCAAGGTGAACGAATCATGCTATGTAGAATTTAATTCAAATCCCAAGCTATTTTGTATGCCATAATTATTATTTATTAATCAATAACGTGTATATTTCTTGAACAACAACATTTCAGATTTGATTAACAGCCTCTGACAATGTCTACTTACAGGAAATGGTATCATGATAGATGGCATGAATTTCTCAGTGATATTCAAAAATATGGGTTGCATAAATCTCACTAATTATTTATTGATTCATGTTAATGATGAAGCAAAACTATAGGAATACAGTGCAGCCAGTGATTATATGCGAGTGGTTTTATGCAGCTCTACCTGGATTTACTTTGATCTACATCCTTCATAAATATGTTAAAATGAAATAAATGCGTGTGGAAGAACATGGCTACATTTTTGCAGAAAATGACAACATTTATATGCATCTGGCACCACTTAACCGTCACTTACGGCAATTAAAGTACTTTGCAATGTACTTGTACTTTGATCTACCTATGTGATGCTTTTGGGATATTTTCTGCCACAATTATATAAGGATCATCTAACTTAAAATACTTAAACCTACTTTCCATATAAATGAATATTATTCCGGTGAGATAAATTTTAATATGGTATGTGACATGAATTTTTATTGATGATTTATTTTCTGTTTATGAACTGAAATGTGGATCATTTTATGAAGATATGTTGATAATGATAAGTTGATTTGTTTAATGATAAATATATAATAATTATATAGTTATTTGGTAAATCATGAATCAAGATCCCGTAAGTTGTTTAATAAGTAAAAGTCCTTTGGAAAATCCAAATCCAGTTTCCATTTTTACTGAAAATTCTATTTTCAGGAAAAAGAAAAACCTTTCATTATTCACGCATGTTGTTTCAAAACCATATGACATTCCTTTTTTTTGGATGCAAAGGATATGTTTTGATGAATCTACTTCATGTTTATGCTTTACCTGTAATTCCATTTCAAAGTAATTTAATTCTGACCATTTAGTGTCTGATGAAATTATGTGGGTTTTAAAGATTGCGGTACACTCTAATAAAGACAAATTGCAGCTAATCTTGAAATATGTTGCATACGATGCGTGGGCTGCCATACAGCGTGTGCTTTCTTCATGAAGTGAGCAGGCAGAAGAAGAGTTATGAATGCCAGCCGGGTGAGCTGACCTCACTGGAGGAAATATGCACTAGATTTCTGTGCATCACCCTCATGGGCTGAACCCTTAGTATGAAATATTACCATGACTGACACCCTGCAAACCTCTTTATACAAACAACAACTGGGTGAATCTCACCAAAATCTGTCAAGAACATGGCCAGATCATATTTCACCCCCAAATCAACAAAGAAATATGGAATGAAAGAAAGTGAAGCCGTTTCGGGGATCATCAAGATTTTTTAATTCTGTAGGTCTGTGCTATTAACCCAGATTTTATTTTAATTTAATTTTGTTTTGTTTTAAACTTAGGGGGTTAACTGTGATTTCAACTTTTTTATTATTATTATTATTGACAGGGTTTGTGTGATTAACCCAACTGCAGGATGTCTGTCAAATGACCAAACATAGGCCTCTATCTGACCAGTGGCGGTTTATATTCCCAGAAGGCCTTAATGACAAGTGCCAGAAGGGCAGCCCAAAAATTCTAAATGCAAATGAATGTTTAATGATTTTTGCCCTCAAGTGAAAATAAGGAGGAGTCGTTCTTTAGCCTGAGGTTGACTGAGCCAGACAAAACATTCTCATCCCGATTCTTGCTCATGGCATCTTTTTTCACAAGAACAACCAGAAAGTCTTGTAGTGCTGCACAGTAAGGGGTTAATTTGAACTTACCTAAACTCACATCATCATACTCTTGTAAATGTTGTATTAGTTGTAATGAAATATTTAGATAATATCCTTACATGTCATAAATTTTAAATAAATGTAAAATATACCATTTTACTAAGAGCAATGCAAATACTGCTCTCTGTTTTGCTCAGCTGGTATGTATTTTTAATGTAATTTCTTGACTTTGTGTGGATGTACTAAATACTTTACAAAACTATATTGAATGTTTTATTAAAAATATAAGGCGCAAGCCAGTGTGCCAAGCAAGTTTTCTGAGTGCCGTTTACAGTATATTCCTCAGTAAAACAAATTTTACAAGGGTCCTCTAGGGTTTCATTGTGGGCCTCTGGGCCTCTTAACCATGGTAAACTCAATGTAATGCATTGGATTAAAAAAATAAACCATAAAATATATTAATAGTAGTTCATTAGTTTAGGCTATTTACTGTTGCACACTAAGATAGCAAGTTTCAATGTTTTAATATTATATAATTAATTATATTATTTATATAACCAATAAAATAATAATTATGAGTTAGTATTATGGTTTATTGTAGCTATTGTATGCACAATATGGTGGTAAGCAACATAGCAAATTATTATGGTTATTTATTTTATGGTTAGCCTATTTCATTGTTATTTTAGTATTTATAAATTGCAAACATGATAGTAACTTTTTTTTCAAAGTCACTTGCTTTTTATAATCACTAGATTGCTTTTGGTATGTAATTTATTCGCTGTTTGAATAATCGTGGAAATTAAACAAAACAAGTAAACAATTAAATTGTGTTTTTATTAAACGTGGTCACGTTAAATATAAATTCAGTCTTATTTAAATATTTTATGACATGACCCCAATATCTGGTCCTTGCTAAAAAGAAGAATGATGTTCTTAGTTAATAGATCATGCTAACCTCCGCCCTATGCTGAATCCAGCTGAAGCATTTATGAGCCAGTAAAACAAACAAGAACACAGCGAACAAAAACTGTGATGGATGAAGTGGACAATCAACTACAAACAACTGAGACCAAACTGTGCTGGATGAAGTGGACAAGCAACTACAACAATGAAATAAAAAACTACATTTGAAGGTTTACTTGAAAAACAAATCTAGAGACACATAAAACAAAATAAAAAATAACTAAATTAAATAAAAAATATATACACCTAATATCAGTTATATATATTATATATAGATTAATACATACATACCCTCAGCTGAAATCCCTTTAATTCCTTCAATCCCTTCCCTGCTTCATGTAATATAATGCTACTTGTTTATCTAAGAGTTTCTAAATGTGCCATTATATCCGATATCATGGCAAATTTAGAAACTCTTATATAAACAAGTAGCATTATATTACATGAAGCAGGGAAGGGATTGAAGGAATTAAAGGGATTTCAGCTGAGGGTATATATATATATATATGGACCACCAGGGGCCTCTAAAGCCTCTCATGGCCCAAAGCTGCCATGAAAGAAAGTTGAACACAAGACCCCTCAGAGGAAGTTGACCACTAAAGCTCTCTGGTTCACCATGAGTGGATATTTAGAGGGATGGCCTCTAAAAACGTTGTCAAGAAAAGTTCAAAATTAAAGGTGGGGTAAGTGATTTCTGGTAGCCAATGTTGATATTTCAAATCACCAAAACAAACACGACCCTACCCCAAAAGGGTCTCGCCCCTATTTTGATAGCTGCTGTATTATTATCTGCTGTATTAAACATATTATCTTACTTTTCGGACACACTTTGGGAGCTGATGCTTGAAACAGACAGTGGAGGAGGTTTAGATGCTCCAGGAAATGAATGTGCCTTTATCATAGCTGAAGGGAACGACAATACGATTGCAGATGAACAAACAAGCGAACATGACACACAAGCATATTCAAGCAAAAGCCAGCATATATTAATTATGTGAAACAAAGCAAAACCAATGTCACTCACCTATCAAGAAGAAACAAAGCAACCTTGGCGTCCTCAGCTGGAAAGCTGATCCGAAATTTACACGGGTCCTACTTCTTGCCTTATCGTAAGCCTTCTTTTGTTCCGCAGATGTTTTCTCTTTGTTTTTTTATCCGCCATCTCTATCTTTCTGTTGCTCGGCTTGCTAATGTACGTCCTGTGCACTGAGCGCTCTCTCGTCCCCATCATGAGTAGACACGCCCCTTACTGCTGATTGGCTACAAGTTTGTTTTGGTACTCGGCCCGACTCAGTTTTCTAAAGCGTTTTTGAAAAGTACATACCCCACCTTTAAGTTATTTACAATACCAAAGTACTTAAAGTATGGAACTTCTGTGTTCCTCATCAAAAATATCATGACAATTTTAATGATGTGAAATCTGTACATGCCATATTAGCATTTCCTGTCAAATATTCCATAAAACAGCGGGATGCCACCCTGTGCTCAAGACAGGAAGCCGCCCACAACAACAAATCAAGCGAAATCTGTTCATTCAGGGGAACCTCTAATCAAATCCTTCATTCAACGGATGCAGGCGGATGATGCCAGATTTCCCAATTTGTTTTCAACACCTCTGTGTTTCTTCATATTGCTGTGTGTCAGACTCTCAAGGTACACAGACTGTCTTACACATCCACCATTTGTCGGGATGTGGGACCCCGGGGGTCCGTCTTTAATCAAATCATCTCCCTATCCCTGTTTGTTCATCCTGAACATGACTTTCTTTCGGCCAGCCTGATTTGTGACCTAGCGGTCTCAATAACCTGAACCGAAGATTAAACCATGTTTCAGGCTCTGATGACTTGTCAGTCAAATTGTGCCATTAACCAAATCTAGGTCATAACGGTGAGCTTCAGATAGCTGTTCCATGTTATATGCGACACGTTTAAAAAGGGAGCAATCATGACTCTCAGATGATGGAAAGGAAAAAAATAATAAAAATTTTACAACATGGTCGTAAGCTTATATTGTAGCAGAAACATTCCTTGTATGCATGATATTAAAAAAATATTATATTTTGTGTATTACTCCTTTGATATAATATATATATATATATATATATATATCCACACACACACACACATATACTGTTCATGCATATATGAAGTATATGTAGTGGGAAACAAATTATACACTTTAAAAAGAATAATAGAAAACAAAAATGTCTGTAAATACTTTATTATGTTTATTGTTGATATATAGTATAAAATAGTGTGAAAAATAATGTATGCTTTATATAAAATAGAATAATATAAAACTAATTATTAAGACTTGTAATGGAAACAACGCACTGATTTTTGCTGTGAAACCCTATTCACTTTCCGAATGCATGGTTTTATTTTGCATAAATATTTGTCTTTTACAAAATTTGCAACATTTCTGAAACCTTTTTTTAAGGATAATGTCATAGATACTTTTCCAGCCCAATCCTCCAATCAACCATCTCCACTGTGGTACTGTATGTAATGAGCACTTTATACAATCCAATCAGACATGAACAAAACCTCAACTCATGTGTTTTGCTGAGGAGAGGTACTTACACTTACTGTAAGAACCAAAATATAAGAGAGACTTGAAGATGGGCTTGTTTGACTAGGCCACCTACCTAGTGACTACCTAACAGCCATAAAGGACATCCTAACAATCACCTTGAACATCCTAACATTAAGAAAGAGTTCTGCACAGGAACATGTTCATGCTTCTGATTTTCCCTGGATATTGTTACTCAATAAAAACAGCAGACACTGACTTCGTAAAAATGACAGAGCCATCACAGTTCTTCACGAGAGGCAGCATTTCCGCGTAATCTCACCGTCTTTCACAGCATGAGGTAACCAGACTCCTCCAAGTGTTCCACATCTAACAGGAGTGAAGTGGCTGCAGGAGCCGGGACGGTTTTGAAGGTTTGTAGCGCTTTAGGGGGTTGATGGATCGGGGCTCGAGTTAACACTCACTTTATCTCTCTCATAGTGGATGATCAACCCAGATGTCAGAGAGAGTCTCCAAATCAGGCACTGGATCTGAGGCTTCCAGCTGATATTTCACCTCCCCGGCAAGAAGATTGGACCTCAATGTCAAACACCCTCTTGATCTCCAGCTGAAGAGGTGGACATGATTCTTGATACTTCGATACCACAGCAGAAGCTGGAATAATGAATGCACTTCTTTATTTAAAGGGATATAGTACACCGCAAAATGAAATTGTCATAATTTACTAGAACTCTAAAAAAGATATTCTGAAGAATTTTGGCAACCAAATGGTTTTAGATCTCATTGACTTCTATGGTAAGGACAAAAAATACTATGAAAGTCAATGGAGCATGGCCTTACTATCATTCTTCAAAATATCTTATTTTGTATTCAGCAAGATAAAGAAAGGCAGATGGTTTGGAACGACATGAGTCATTTTCATTTTAAGGGTGCACTGTTCCTTTTAAGTTAAATAATAATGTAAATTTTAAAAAGTTACAGGAATTGTTCACACAGTGAATGGGTGCCGTCAGAATGTCAGAATGTCATCAGAGCCCAAATAGCTGTTAAAAACATCACAGTAATCCACAAATTTCTTTCAAACATGCAGATTTTCTTTTCACAACCCATTGATTGACAGAGTCGTGTGGATTACTTGTGTATTGTGATGTTTTTATCAGCTGTTTGGACTCTCATTCTGACGGCACCAATTCACTGCAGATGATCCATTGGTGAGCAAGTGATGTGATGCTAAATTTTTCCAAATCTGTTCTGATGAAGAAACAAACTCATTAAATGGCCTGAAGGTGAGTAAAGTTTATTTTGTGGCGTAGAATAGAGGGTGACACGGGAGTGGATTTTCAAACCTCTCCCGTCCCACTCCCACAAAAAAAAATAATCCCATCCCAATCCCACGAAAAAACTGGGGGAAAATCCCATCCCAATCCTAGAAGAATGACTCCCATTCCCTCCCACTCCTGTGTTGTGTTTTTTTGGCCGGAATCTGTCAGTTACAATAAAAAATGCAGTACAGATCACAGCATGCCCACCTTAGTTGAATAAAAATTAAAAATGTAGTTTTTTATGCTATTTTATTGAACTGAAAGCCATCTTAAACAATGCAGTGTGCATTGCACACACATTCAATTTCATGTAAATCATACATGCAAACACACAAGCACGCGCACACATTATAAAAATGCATTTTAAAAAATGTTTGGTTACCAGAAATGTCGGTGAGCACAACTGAGGTATCATTTTCCGACAGTTGTTGTTGCAGACTCCATTTTGATTATGATTTTCATGGTTGCAAAGTGCATGGGGAAGCCGCCGTCTTCTCTTATATTATTGGTGGTTGGCATTGGCATACCAATTTGGTGCATTAAAGCCACCAACTGTTATGGGTGTAGAGCATGTCATTCACTTAAGCAGCCACACCAAAGCAAACAGGAGGAGAGCATAAAGAGACAAGGCAACTAGAATTGAGTTAAAAATTAAAAGATCTAGTCAAGTCAGGTCAAGTCACCTTTATTTATATACAGCTTTTAACAACACAGATTGTGTCAAAGCAACTGAACAGCATTAATTAGGAAAATAGTGTGTCAATAATGCAAAATGACAATCGTAAACACTCATTTTTCAGTTAAAGACAGTTCATCATTCAATTCAGTGATGTCATCATCCAGCTCAGTTCAGTTTAAATAGTATCTTTGCAATCATTTGCAATCAAGTCAATGATATCGCCGGAAATGAAGTGTCCCCAACTAAGCAAGCCAGAGGCGACAGCGGCAAGGACCAAAACTCCATCGGTGACAGAAATAGAGAAAAAACCTTGGGAGAAACCAGCTCAGTCGGGAGGGGGCATATAGCTTTAGTTTATATAGTTTATTTATATAAAAGGTATATTTGTGTATAAAGTTGGGTATCATAGTCTTATTACGATTCCCGGTCCCTCCCACTCCTGCTGACATTTTTTCCTGTCCCGTCCCAATCACGTGATTAATAGTGATTTTGTTTCCCGACCCGCGGGATTCCCGAAAAAAAATGTCAGCCTAGAAATGTCATTCAGACAATCTATTTAAAGGTGCTGTATGTAAGTTTTGCTGCTACAGTCAGTTATTCTCCATTCGAAAATGTGCGTCCCGGGCCGGAATGTCGGTCTCTGTTTTGGTTTGTGAAACCCCCCCCCTGCCAGTTTACCCAATTGTATTTTGGCACCCCGGGTTGCCAGTTGGCGGAAAGCACAGCATATTTAATTTCATTCATCGTCAAGTGCGCTCGTTCCTGTTGTGTCGTCAATCTGGCAACCTGCGTGTTAGTTTGAGGAGGAGGGGCCGGGTGAAAAAAACCTGCTCCAATATTTAGAATTTGGACTGCAATACCTAGTTCAACCACTCAGTGTCAATCCTACATATAGCACCTTTAAGCGAACAGATTTCACACACAAAAAAAAGAATCACCAATTTAAGTTTCTATATTCAATTTGGTTGTGTAAATTAAATATTGTATTGTTGTTGTTGTTGTGGTCAGTAAAATGTCCCTGTTCAAGTTTAAGGGGCTACCATGTCCTAGTGCAGGCGGACAACACTGTGGTAGTCACTTATATAAATCATGAATTATATAAATTCATGCCACCTGAACAGGCTAGCACAGAAGGTTCTGCTTTGGGCACAGGACAAGTTCCTGTCCCTCAGGGCGATTTAAATTCTGGGGCATATGAATGTGGGAGTAGACTTACTGTCCAGACAAGCTGTAAAAGACGGGGAATGGAAACTCCACCCCGAAGTGTTCAGACAAATTTGGGAAAAATTTACGAAGCAGAGGAGGATGTCTTTGCTTCAAAGTAAACAGCACAATGTCCTCTCTACTTCCCGCTGACTCCTCCAGCTCTCCTGGATCTGGACGCGATGGCCCATACATGGCCCAGACTGCGTCTTTAGGCATTTCCCCCCAATCACTCTGCTCTCAGGAGTACTGGCCAAGGTTCGTAAACAAGGGTCTTGCCTCTTACTAATAGCACCTCGTTGGCCAACCAGAGGGTGGTTCTCACACCAAATATCCCTCCTCCAAGTGCCATGGGCGATTCCGATCAGGAGAGATCTATATCTCAGGCGCAAAGGATGATATTTCATCCTTGGCCTGAGTTCTGGAACCTTCATGTCTGGCCCCTAAAGGGGACCAACTAAGAGATGCTGGGCTTCCAGCTGATGTAGTACAGAATATTTTAATACTGTCAGTCTACTGTCTGTCAATCCATAATTTCTGATCGAGCAAAAATACATCACTTATGAAATTGTGAATTATGTCATTGCATAGTTATATGACCTAAGGATCAGAGAGAGAGGCTGGGGAATGGTCATTTAAAACACAATTATAAATGTTTTTGGTATAAGAAACCTTAGCTAACATTATAAATGGACTTCATGACCCATTTAAGCAAAAAGCATGAACTTAAATAATAAACCCATCTAACCAAAATCACAATAGATTATCCTATTTGACCGAAACTAATAATGATACTGCCCAAGTGTGGATGAGCTTAAATGGATGTGAGATTAAATTAGTTCAGTATCTTTTAGCCTTAAGAGGATATGTTAGATCAGTGGTTTTCAAACCCTGGGTCGCCACCCAAACAAGACTTAAAAAGTGGATCGCCAGGCTGATTTAAGGAAAATGTTTATATGTATGTAACAAAGTTCAAGACAGAGGGAAGAAGGAAGCAGGAACCGGCAAACATAATTTTAATAACAAAATAAACATAAACAACAAAATGAAAGTAAGTGGCCGCCAACTCACGTTAGACTCCAGTGCAGATCTGTCTCTTGGTATTTGCGCTCTGGAGATCTTCAAAGGTTTCTAATTACAACATGTTTTACAGCGTTGAACATTGTAGCCAATCACAAACGTATCTGTTGATTTCTTAAACACAACGGTCAATCAGAGATGTTTCAGATATCTACCAGAATCCACCAAATAGGGATTACTGCAGGCTGGAGCAGTGGGCATGGTGAAAGATTAGGGCGTGCCAAAAGGTAGGGGGCGTGGATAACAGTCTTTCTAATTGGTTAAGGTTAGGGGTTAGTTTCTGTTGTAGCATACACCTTTCAGCAAGCCACCTTTTGCCACGCCCATTAATCCGACCTGCAGCTACCCCCGAATCCACTCACCAATCAAAACGCCAGAGTTTTTGTGCAGTCCTAAATTCTGCAAGCTAATACTCTCATTATAACAAACAAAGTGTGGACATTATGTAAATAAAATATTTATTGTGCAGTGTAGATTCATTGATTATAACAGAATTTTCTGAGATCGCAATAAACTGAGTGACAGCTCAGAGATTATTAAGGGCGCGATCTTTGCGCGCTATCTTGGGTAATCCATTCAGAATTTGAATAAATGGGGGATTCCCTCTCGAAATCGCAATGACTGACATAGTGATAATCATAACAATCATCAGAGATTGATTCTGGAACAGAGGGCATTTTTCTGGAACTCCTCCATGGGTCTTGAGAGTGAGTCAGTGAAACTTTCACTCAACTAATTCATTCAATAAACAGTGATTCATTCAGGAAGGGAGCACCACTACTGCATGTTGTTTGGAGCTGTTTTTGTTGTTGGTAAAACGTACACACACACACACACACAATCACAATATTGTGTCTAAAATGTAATTAGATCAGTATTAACTGATTGTTTGTTGAACTGTCGTAAGATCACACCTGCTTGTTTGCGCTGTTTGCCTGAATATTAGTATGACTGTGATTCAAAAACATATCATGCTTTTCTGATTTTTACTGGTCTCTCAACCTGACTTAACTGGTTTTCGAATGGTTTTCAGTAGGTATATACTGTGATCATGACTAACTCAGTTTTGTAAACTAGCACATAGGTGTGCTAATTTGATGTCTCTCATATCTCTCCACAATCCTATTTTCTTAATTAAATGTTTCATTTGCAGTTAGTAATTTGCTAAATAGCCACGTAGTAAGAGGATAGCACACTGCCATGCCCTTTAAAACAACTTATCTAAAAGAATGTCTTTTTTTCCCTTTTTGGGGTTACATTTACTTGTTTATAATTAAATGGCAGATATATTTTAGTTTTTCCTATAAATAACGAATTTGTGTGTGTGAAAGTGCAGGCGAATACTCCAAAAATATAACGTATTGTGGTTTAGGAGAGCAGATGTCTTGGCAGTTGTATTTTCACGCCCAAAAAGTTAGTTTTTTATGGGTCACATTTACCGCCTGATCTTTTGCACCATAACAGATGGCTTCCCTGAACACCATCCTCCTCTCAAATACATCTGCAGCTCTTTGGATGGAGATCCCAAAGCCCACTCATCCAACTGGAAGCTGCTGCAAGTGAGACAACCACACAGAATCCTCAGGAGAGTGTATCCCACAGCCATAAACACGTGAGAAAACCCACATATGGGGATATCCTTGTCTGGAAAAAAATCGGATCCTAATTAGGGAAACTCTCAGCCCACACATGCAAAGGATGTATCACGGTGGAGACTGCCAAAAGAGGTATGATGCATCTGCTTTGGCCCACTGCCACCTATTCACAAGGAGTTTCTTCTCTTCTACTAGTTTGAAGTCTTCTGTTTGTGCCTCTGCAAAATGTACTCTGCTGAAACATGCTATTTGAAGGAATAGTCCACCGAAAAACATAAGAATTAGTCATCATTTCCTCCGACTCATGTTGTTCCAAACTTGTATACTTTTTTTTTTTTGGAGTAGGGATCTCCAAGCTGCACATTGTGAACATGAGCTGTCAAGTGTTATTTTAGTATTATTCATATATTATTATAGTATTAATCTTATATTTTTGAAATATATTACATTTCTTATATTTGAATCAGTTTTGTTTTAAAAAAAAAATTCAGTTTTTACTTAGTTTTCTAATTTTGTGCTTTTGTTATTTTTAAATGTTTTTTTTTAATATATTTTCTAATATTAATGTTGTTTAAATATAAATGTTCAGTTTATTCCATTTCGTTTTACTAATTAACTAATTAATTTATTCATTCATAATTTTTATTCATCTTTATTAATTAACTAAAACCTTTCACATTTATTGCTATTATTTGAAATATTTCCAGATTTTTTTTTCCTTAGCCAAGCTTCTTAGTTATTTAATTATTTTTCTAAACAAAATTCTAATGTAGACACATGAACTAATATTTGTGGATTCTTGTCTCTCAAAAGCAGTCTTTGTTAATTTATGATTGTTTATACATTTAAATTATTATATTTACTGCTGTATTTGTCATAAATACACCGTAGACAACCGTGCAGTATTGAGCTGCCAAAAATGGTTGACAAATCAATCTGTTTGAGATAAAAAAAATTTATCTCTGGCTAAATTGAAACTGATTTATTTATCTGAATTTGCCTGAATTCCATCCATTTTTAATTTTTTTACATTAATTAATTATTTATTTGTTTGTCTGTCTGTTTTTTGTTTATTTATTGTATTGCAAGCTTCACACGTCTGGTGTGCCCTGATGCAGTGGTGTCGCTGGGACAAACTGGTTGCACCTTTAAGCCGTGTGGGTGGCGTTCCCAACATCATGCATCAGTTAACAACACCCACACTTAGAGATTCGCTAAAAGCCTCAATACCTCACCAAAGAAGCTGCTTTGAGAATACGACCCATTTAAACCTTCCAGTATGCTCCTCTTCCATGTCCGTGTTATCATTTGTTACGTCAATAAGAATACTCTTATCCCCACACACTCATAGCCCGTAGCTATATTTCCAGGCCAGGCGCTGATATATTTTTCTCGGCGGAGGGCACCTGGGTCCGCACATCCATCAAGCGGTGGCTATTTTCAGGGCAGCCGTGCTCCTCGATCATTCTCCCATAGTAATGCGACTCAGAAGGCATCAGTGGGTGTAATGGTGTGCGCCACTCGGCCCCCACCTTCCAGTGGCCCACACAGATGCACTCCAGCACTAAAGGGACGACACAGATACTTACATCTTTTACGATGATGTAGTTCTTCTGTTCGATTGTACATGAGTTATTGCCAACAGATACTTCACGGGTGGCATCAAACTCTGACGTTTCTTTGAAAGAGAAGGCAAAATGCCATGCAAACCCATTCGAGGAAAAAAATGCTTCTGCCTGAAATGAGAGATAGTAAATCAGTGAGTATGCAAAGGCTGAGAGATGAGAAGCTGTCTTAGGATGGAAACAAATGGTCATTGTGGGTCTTGGCCCAGAAAATCATAGCGACCCATAACTCACTAAAAGCACAGTGTTGTTTGTGAGTTGTACACTATGTTGAGGGTTTATTGGAGCTTTTGATTTATTTATTTATATAATATTTATAAATGCATTATATGAAGTAATATTTAGCTTGCTTTTATTTGCCAGCTAAGTATAGATTTGAGTGGTAATGAAAAATAATGAAATGAAAATAATGTTTTTCCCCCTACATATAGCTTGATTATTTTTTATTTGTCAATATTAGTTTCAGTTTTATTAATTTTAGTACTTGTTTTTTTTTTACATCTACTAATTATTGTTAGTATTATTGTTTCAGCTTTTTTTTTCAATTACCAAAAATGATTTTCAATAGTTTTAATTTGATATAAAAGGACTGTGTTGTTTGCGAGTTGTACACTAGGTACTGTAGAGGGTGTATTGGAGCACGTTCTTTGTTCATTTATATAATATGTATATAGTCATACCACCAAGCAATGCTTAGTTTATGTTTATTTGCCAGACAAGTATACTGTAGATTTTGTATGAGTAATAATGAAAAATGCACCTTTGTCTCAAGTGTCAGCTCTATTTATTTTAAATATTTCGAAATAGCTTGATGTTGTTGTTGTTGTTTTTTTCTTAAATTTTGTATTCCAATTTGAGTAATTTTAGTACTCCAAATTAGATGTTTTCATCTATTTTGTGTAATTATTATTTCTGCTTAGTTTCAGTTACCAAAAACAATATTTAATAGTTTTAGTTTGATGTGTCAAGAGATTGAAGAGCATTTATTGTCATGTCTGTTACAACATACAATGACATTCTTATTGTGAAAAATCCTCCGGCAACCACTACCATAAATTATAAAACATATACAACCAAAAATAAACATACAAGCATTGTGCAAAACATAAAGTGCAAAATGAGCATAAGACATACATGTATTGAGTCCATGTGTGTGTATATATGTATTATATAAAAGCACAGAGTCATACACTAGGTGCTGTTAAGGGTTTATTGGAGCACTTTATTTGTTAATTTAATGTAGTTCTATATTCATACTACAAGCAATGTTTTACTTTAGATACTTACCAGATAGTCTAGATTTTATTTTTTTTTTTTAGTGTATGAAAAATACACCCTTATCTTAACTCTACTCAGTGACATTTTAAGCAATGGCAATATTCCTGTTAATTATGTATGGGATAGAGTACATTATCATGCTGATTACACAGCTCCTTTTTAACTAAATATATGGGCATGAATTATTAATTTGAGTTGTAATATGTAATAGGAAAGAGACTGTGGAATGACTACAATACTGATTGTTGGTCATTTATACAACTTGGTTTTAGCATACAAAAATATTTTACAGCAGACTGTCATCTCTGATCAATCAGTGTTATTTTTTTTGAATGAATACTTAAGTAACATACCCAATTGATTAATTGGAGTAAAAATTTGTTTTCTTTACTAAGAAAGTGGCAAGATGAAAACCACTATTTTCTGTTTCCAACTTTCACATAGCATCTTTAGGTTAAAATAACATATCTATATATATAATCATATAACCCCCCCCCCCCCCCCCAACCCCAATTTATATTCCGGTTTTATTTTTATTTCTGTTAATGGATATGTTTGTATTAATTTTTCATTAATGATAACAGAACTGGGTTTCACCATATTTGGGGGATAATTTGTAAAATGTATTTGTTTTAATCTATCCATGTAAACAGATTCATTATATGACAAAAGGTAGCAGTTGCTGTGGTTGGATTTGTCAGTAGCACTTTTAATCAATTCAATTGAATCTCGGTGAGCTTTAGAGTAATACTAGCAGTGTAAAGCTTCAGTGATGAGCAGGTTGCTATGGCAACAAGCAGATGCTCGCTGCACCATGCAGCAAATGAGAGTTTTATGTGTCTCTGAGAGCAGCATTCTGAAGTCAGAGGGAAAGTCAAAGTAAAAAGGAGAAACCCTCACCATTAGTCCTCACAGTTATGGTGCTTTATAACATCTCAGATGTTCACTGACCAGTGTGGAAATGTGCTCTATGATTCTTGGCCCCATATCAAGACAAATGTGTCCACCAACACATTAGCCTTTGAAAATGCACTGCCGATGACAGGCTACATAAATCTTCTTAGGGTTAATGCTCTTGTTCTTTAAGGGACTCCCTAACCCTTAAATGCATGAATGTTTCGCCAATCATTATTACATGTTCGGGTCTTTAGCGACCCGGACCTATATATCCAGCACGGATGGACCTCTAAATGCTGCAATTGCAAAAACATCATCTTGTTATTTTTCAAGAACAATTACAGAAGAATAAAATAAAGCATATTTCGTTACTTTTTAAAGCTTAAAAGGGTTCCATTTGAGCAGATGATTTTACCATCACTCTCATTGTTAGAGTGCACTTTCACAGTACATTCAGCATCTGCCTCACATTCACGATCTCAACTATATTCTCAAAACTATCGTTTTCAATGACTTCATATTCAATATTGTGATCACTGGCAGCTTATTCACCACATCCAGCATCAAATGACAGTGACATTTATATTCCAATGCGTATAGTAATTGCTCTGCAGTAAAGACATTCAAACCAGTTCAGGTTTTGCTGATAATATTTGTTTGTTTTATGCCTGCGGTAATTATGAGTGAAACGTCACATCATCATTGTGTATCAAACAGTGCCACCTTGAGGAAAAAATATGCATTGCACATATTGAGTCATCATATGCAAATATAGTCACGCAGGAAAAGATACTTACACATTTACATACTCTGTCTGTAGCAACCCTATACACTTTTTACAAAAAAATAATCAGAAAACAGACAATTTATTATATATATTTTATCTTGTCATATTGTTTAGAATGAGTAGATTGAGGAATACTAAGAAACGTGATGTCTAACTTTAAAAAAATGAAGGAGGGAGAGGGTAGAGAATGATGTCCCGGGTCGCTAAAGACCCGAGGTATGCATTTAAGGGTTAATTTGGCATTTGTCAACAGGATCTCGACTTGTACCTATATTCCCTTGGTCAGTGCTATGGAAAATAGCCAACATAGCATATTTTATCACACTGCATAAAGAGCTGCTTCATTAGTTTCTCTTTGGACAGTCAACACCATTGGTGTTTTCCATTTATCTTACAACAACACTGTGATCAGGTGTTTCTTCAACTGGGCACTTTGGACGTTGTAGACTTTTAGAAGATACATTTCTGTAAAAACAAATTTTATTTCTACCACATTTCGTCGACCCAAAATGGTCGACATTTCTTTATTATTTTAATTTTTTGGGGGGGGGGGGGGGGGTAATTATTTTCCACATACTGTACATTATTGTTTCTCCTCTATGCCCCGCCTTTCTGAAACGCTTCGATTTTTACAAAGCTCATCGGTCTGAAAAGCGAGGTGTGCTCTGATTGGCCAGCTATCCAGTGCGTTGTGATTGGCCGAATACCTCAAGCTTGTGACGGAAATGTTAAGCCCCTTACCATATTGTGATGCCTTGTCCCGGCACGACGAGACAAAAACATTAAAAGCCATTATAAACGAGGCAGTTGTTGCATCCAGTGGGGACATAATTACGGATTATAATGACTTATACTGTCTTTTTATGCACTGCATTGCATCGCGCCGCATCAACATAAAACCATGTCTGCATTTGTGTTAGGAGAAATGACAAACAACAAGCCCTAATCTAACACTGCCCAAAAAACTTGCTTTAAATCGTCAGGGCAATTCTTTAAATATAAAGTCCATATCTGAGGTGAAAGGGAAAAAAAAACAATATTTGAATAAATTACACTTTAAAAATGTTTCCAAAACCAAAAGAGAAGAGATTATATTTTTTTCTTCAGAACAACAGTGCCTGTAGCTGAAGCAACACCTGATTATAAGAGGAAACAATGTGCAATTATAACTGAACATTTGCTAAACATTATGAGTTCAATCAAACAGGCCATAGTTTCATTTTAGCAAATTAACGGGTGCATGAAATGGATGTTTACTTGGGAAATAAACTTTAGATACTGGTTCAGGCAGAACTCTAGTTTCCATTTTGTTTTCTCAGTTGGATCTGTAAAGTAATCTGTACTTACTGCTTTTGGGCAGATAGCAAATTTAGGCCATAAAGGCTAAAGACATTTATCACTAATTTCTGAATAAACTATTTAAAATAAACAATGTTTGTTAGCACTGTTGGTAATTCTGTCATGACAACTCTCAGAGAGTTGATCATGGTAATATATTGTACATGACAATGTTAATGTGAATGGTCTTAGCGGAATAGATGTGCTACACTGCTGCTTCGGCACATCAAGTACAGAGAATAAACACCAATACATGTAGGAAATACTGCTGCTGCACATATAACATTTATGAAATAACCCCCATACAGCATCTGGTGGGAGCTGTGACGGCTGGAGGATTTTTCTGAAGTGTGCTGCTGCAGCTGTTACTGCAAGCACTAGCCAAGAATATGAATGTTGAGTAGCAAGCTCATTGGCTGCGGATGTTAAAAGAAGCCAATCAGCTGTGCCATGTGAATAATGATGTAATTAGGTCAGATTAAGTTAGACCTATATGACTGCGACATCTAGAGTTTCATGACAGAACTTTGTATTTAACCTAGTGTAATTAAGGACAGGGGTTACTTTTTTTCCCATTTTAAAATATACCTTTCCTCTCATGTCATTTAGTTATTCATTTTACCATATTTGAATTCATTCCCCCACCATCATATTGTTGTGGATGCTCTATTTCAGGTACACCTTGCCTCTAAACAGTGGCGGCTCGTGGGTTTTTAAATAGAGGAGGCACACTAATTGTATTGGTCTGGTGTCCCTGCTGATTATTATTATTATTATAATAATTTGCTTAACCACTTTAAAATGACTTTTTTTTGTTGCTTTTAGTCAGAAAACACCTCATACAGCATATAATTTCACTTACCTGGCCTATCACTTGAAGCAAACATCCATCCCTTCCTTAAAGTCTGTGTTAAAAGAGAGCTGCTTGTTGTGCCGTTTAATTAAGCCGACTGCTGTAACGTTAGTCTATATCCAGCATTGGCTGTTTTCCCTAAATTTGTATATGTACTGTTTGAATGACAGTTTGGTAAATCTGTTGGCGATCAAATATTCAATATCGCTACTCATCATAAGTACTTCGTACATTATCAGCGCAGCAGGAATTGTTCAAACTAATATCACGTAATTTATGTGTCTTTGATGATTGGCTGATATCAGAAGGGAGGTTAGCCTCCCTTACGAGGTTTCTTTGATCAGCACTTCTCAGCGCTGAAAGTGAACACTCGATGCTGATTGGCTAATTTTTGTTACCAATGGAGGCACGAGAGCTCACCTCTCCCCTGGCCTCCCCCTCCCCTTATCTATCATTAGCGGTTGCAATTACATCAGCAGATTCTGCACATTCGCGATAGAAAAGCGGCGCTTTCACATTATTTTATTACAATTGTGAAATTACAAACAAAAAATACACGTTCTGAGACATGAACTGAAATTAATTATGATTTTTATTATCATTAAATCGTCGTCCTCCCATTTTCACCTTAAAATTATGACAATTAAAAAAAATATATATTTTTGCCTCCCCCGACGAGCCGCCACTGCTGAACTGTGCATGATCTGCAATGTGGACCAGATTTCATGCCGATAATCAGACCTGTGGCTGTGTGAGACTGAAGCAGCTTTAACTTCTACAAGGCTATAAGATTCCCACATCCCACCTGCAAGTATAAGCTCGAATTGCATGATTTCCCATTTTCTTATCACACACTTTGAAAGTATTCAGTGTGCACACTCGACTAGTCCCAGAGTCCTTTTTTGAAATTCTCTCGGAGTCTGAGAATTTCAAAAAAGGACTCTGGGACTAGTCGAGTGTGCACACTGAATACTTTCAAAGTGTGTGAATTTACATGCATCCTTCGTTCCCAAGGCATCTCCACATCGTCTGTACAATATCCACCTCTACCCTTGGGGTCGAGCTTTGCTCTCTCATGGGTGGATTATGACTCTGAATCGTAAAAAGCCCCATTCCCAAAACCTTGATCCTCTCGGCGACACAGAATATTAGTCTACTGACCTCAAACAAAATGCTGGCCACCCTCAGCCGCTGAGTAAACAGGCAATACCCCCCACTCAAAGTCAGACGATATTTTCCCTCGCCACCAGGGCCTCCATTACACAGTGCAAAGATGAGGACAGGCAGGCAGAATAAGCAATGAGCTTTTAATAATTTATGGCGGCCACATGTCTGAGTTGGGTTTGCCCAGAAGCCCTTGTCTTGGAAGCACACGAGAGGTAGACTGTGAGTGTCTTAGAAATGTTAGCTCTCCATAAAATTGCTTTTCCTATGCAAAAGAAAAGGTTTTACACATAAACACTTCTGGAGTTACATGGGACCTTTTTGATCAATGAGACTTAAGTTTTTTTTGTATGCTTTTAGTAGTTGAGCATGTTGACTTAGTTAATTTGTCAACATCCGGATCACTATTTTTCATCCAAAAACATTCATTCATTCATTCATTCATTCATTCAATTTGCCCAGTTACATATAATTTTACTTTTATTTTGTATTACTTCAGTTTATACTTTATTCATTTGTTTGTTTGTTTGTTTGCATGGTGTCATTATTTTCAGAAAATTAAGGACATTTTCTCCTAAATTTTCATTACTTTAATACTTTTTTACATTTAACCATATGCTTATTCTTTCTTTCTTTCTTTCCTGTTTGTCATTACTTTCAGGAAAATTAAGTGATATAGATATTATTATATATAGAAGACCATATACAAATATTTATTTATATGTTTGCATTATTGTAATTTTCAGAAAATTAAGAACCCCCCCCAAACTTTTGTATTACTGTAAAACTTGTATATGTGCCCATATACATATGTAATTTTATTACTCTAATGATTAAGTATACTTACACATATGCATATACACATTTCATTTATTAATTGATTGATTTTTCGGATTTCCACTCAAATTAATTCACATTATTCTCGATCATGGCTCTCATTACTTTATTTACAAAAAAAGCAATATAATATTTTATTACACTTTAAAAAAAAACAGTAATGACAATGAGATATTTCACATTGCAGTTATTTAATAAGTAATCATACTTAAGTTTTTTTTTTTTTTCTGCCCTCTGGCAGAAAAAAACTTGTAGAGCGCTACCACATTCATTAAATCAATTGTCCGTATTGAGAAAATGCTGAAGCTTTTGCGTCATTCTGTTTTAAACATTAACTTGCAAATACATAGTTGTCCGAGGGGATATGCAAATCCATTTTAGACTGCGTGGAGGATGCCATAGGGTGCCACTAGAGACACAAATACTAATGCAGTTTTTATGAGGGATGTGTTCCAGGGTGGCCTATCATAACAGTATAAAAACAACAAATCAATAATTTAGTCTCCATAGCCAATGGTGTGTGTACATTGCAGCATGCTAACCCAACCAAGCCAAGAGCAAGTAGACGCATCTCAGATGCTTTTAAAGGTTGGACAAAACTTAAGATTTGCTTTTTATTTTTTTTCCCCTCATGAGTTGAGTATTCTCATTACTTTGATTTAAAGGCCTGATCCAAGGACTTATTATCTGGGGAAATTTGTTCATCGTACAATGCAAATAAAAAAGCACCAGCCTCTTAGTCTCGGCACAGTTACTGTTCAAGGACAGACAAAGCTTTCATATAAGTGCATTGAAATGCACCAAAAAATGAGAAGTTTTGACTTATAGTCTAATTATTTACATCAAAAACCTCTCAATTCAATTTGCCAGGCTGAACTTCAGAGGGAAATAACCAGAAGAAAAAAAAGCATGTTTATTTCACAGACTAAATCATTTAATCAGTGGTGTTTGCTGAGGTAATCTTCAGTATTATTATTGCCATTTCTCTTGTCTCTTGGCAATATCTGGAGGGTGAATATTTTGGCTAAGTGAGAGAAACTTGAGGATGTATATTGTAGAACTAAATATGTGTTGAAATTCATGGTGGTCATGTTTCCCAGAGCAGAAGTTAAACTTCAGATACTGTTTGATGCATGTCTTCTTGGGAATACAAAGTAATAATTATGGGGAAGTCGACTCTAATGGTTAGAGTCGGACTCGTAACCCAAAGGTTGCGAGTTCGAGTCTCCGTACCGGCAGGGATTGTAGGTGGGGGGAGTGAATGTACAGCGCTCTCTCCCACCTTCAATACCACGACTGAGGTGCCCTTGAGCAAGGCACCGAACCCCTAACTGCTCCCCGGGCGCCATAGCAAAAATGGCTGCCCACTGCTCCGGGTGTGTGTTCACGGTGTGTGTGTGTGTTCACTGCTGTGTGTGTGCACTTTGGATGGGATAAATGCAGAGCACTAATTCTGAGTATGGGTCACCATACTTGGCCACATGTCACGTCACTTCACTTCACTTTAATGACCACTGAATGCACATGAAACATCAAAACATTGTCCATTATTTATAGAGAAGGTTTTGAACTGTTCTATGTTGAACTTCAAGTCAACCGCACTGAAGCTGGTGAACGTTTGCAGCGTGTTTGTAGAAAGGCAGTAGACAAAGTGGCGTGTGTATTGAGTATAGGGCTTTGATAATACATGTGGGTTGTGTGCTTAATTATCTTTTCATCAACTAATCATTATACAGTATGTATTTAAGATGTAATCTACTGTATCTGGGTTCTGGATCTGTTCTATAAGGTCTGTCAGGACAGTTTCCACAAAGAGATGATCCGGAAATTGGATTTTAATTTTGACCTTGAAAAAAATTACTGTGGATTGACAGAATTGGCTAAACTTTTGTCATTTATTATGGCCAGTAGTTTTAAATATGAATGTTATATCTCCTCCCTGCGTTATTGCAAAACACCAAAAATCAGCTGCTCTGTGGAGAATTTGTTTCTCAGAACATAATAATCTGTAAGCTCTGGGAGAAGTATTTATTTTTGTCTATTGTTGGTGGAGATCTATGTGTCAAAACTACTTTAATATCAACATTTTAAATAAAAAAACAAATTTAAATATTGAAACCTATAAAGCAACATTTATTTATTGTGTGCTATACTAATATAGTTAATAATATTTATTCTTATTTAAATGAATTTATATTTGTAAATAAAATGGATATAATATAAAATACATATGTATTTTTTATTTTAATAAGTAAAAATGCCAGGTAAAACAATTCTGTACAAATAATCTAATGTGCTTATTGCATGTCTTGGTATTTAATTTTTTTCTAAGTTTATATATAGGGTTTTATAGTAAACTAAAACTAAAAAATAAACCTTTTTAAAAACAAAATATGTCACTTGCAATAACCATTAGCTGAACTTAAATATTAAAAAACTATATATTTATGAATTCTTTTTACAGTTTAAGTTTATTTATTACGATATAGTAAAAACGTGATGTAGGCCAACTAAAATAACTAACGCTAAAACTGAAATAATAAGGCATATATAAAAACATAAACTACTAAAACTGAAGGGGGGAAAAAAACAGCAAAATTACCAAAACTTTAACTAAAATTAGAATCTAAAAATAAAAACTGATTCAAAATATTAATAAAACTATAATAGAATATCAGAGATGCTAAAAAATCCATTGTGTCCCTTTATGTCCCACAGATCAATTTTTCACTGTAACTATCAGCTTCTAGATTTGCTCAAAACACTTTTGGTCACATGCATCCCACCTACTAACTCAAGCAGTGTGTCCAAAAAATTAATAAAGCATAAAAACACAAATGCTTGTGATAACGTCACAGAACCACCCCCTTTGTGAAATTCCTGCTATTCAGGTAAACAATGGAAGGTTAAGTGTTGTCTCAGCTCACCCATATCACTTCACACCTCGCTGTGGTGTTGCGCGAATCAGTCATGACCATCCGTTTATCACATTAGGCGGTTAAATGCCTCTCGAGGAGGCCCATGCAAATATGTGCTGAGAATCAAGCCCTGTGTGTAGCGTAGAACACTCTGTAATCATTTGCTTCCTCAATGACAGGAAATGGAATGCAGCGTGAGCCATAGTAACCAAAGGAACATGTTGATGATGAGTGTGAGAAACTGTGGTGACCCATCTTACGCTGTAGTTTTCTCATCGGAGGACGATCCCATTTGCATGAAGAGGTAAACCTGTGAGTACAGTTTGATCAGAGAGATGATTTTCTTGGGTTAATGTTAAAGTGGTTTCAATTATCAGTAGATAAGGATTTATTTATCCATTTGTTTGTTTGTTTGTTTCAAACTTTGAAACTAAATTGCAATGTTAATAGTTATTTTAAGTTTATTATTATTATTAGTTGTCGTTCTTCTTTTTGCTATGTGTTATATTTGATTAATAATTACAATTGGTTTATAATAATTATTTTACTAATAAATATAGATTTCCATTAAGTTGTCCTTCTAAAAAAAATGGCAAAAATCCAGTTACTTTACTTTTTAAAAAAGCTTAAAAGTATCATTGAGGATGCAATTTTGCCTTGTCCCCTTACCCCCAGCCCTGTCTTCTGCTTATTATTAGCAAATGCACAATTAATAGGGTAAATTTGCTAATAATAAATTACTAATTATTATTATTAAAAATTATATTGTCTAGCTTTTTTTTCAACTTTCAACATTTTTCAATCTTTTTTAGGATCAAACTTAAAACATACATTAGATATTGTTATTTAACAAGAATGAATAAAAAGGGGACATTACCAAAAACAAACACATTATTTCAACAAAACAATATATAAAATAATAATAATAATAAGAAGAAATATTATTATTATTACAAATAATAAAATACTATTATTAACAACAGAATAATTAAAATTGTTGTATGAAATACTATATATTAATTTATTGTTATTCAACATTATATTTGTATTTTCTTTATTTGTAAATAATTATAAATATAAAATATATTTAAAAATCTGACTTTTTTTAAAGTTTTATTTTCTCTAAGAGGAGTCATTTTTAGCTTGTCCCCAATGAATATGAATAATTTTGTATTGTTTTTTTTAAATAATAAACACAGTAATGCAATATAGTTGTTTATCTAATATTTTGCCGAACTACAATTTAATATTAGGCAAAAATTATGGTAACGCACAAAATTCATTCAAATGTGTATTTACGCTTGTTTGTTATGGAATTTCATATTGTTGAACACTTCTCAGATTGTTTTAATAATTAATTCTTGTGCAGAATGAAGGAGCAGGAACAAGCAGAGTGAGGTCCAGACCAGCACTTAAGTGACTCGACCAACTAGAATCCAACAGCAATGGGGCCACCCAGAGCACACGGGCCCAGCAATGAGGTCAGCCCTGAGCAGATAGCCCCGGCTTTGAGGAGTAATCAGCTATGTGTTCACTGCCAAGGTGTCTTGTGGGAACAGAGTGGTGGACCTCCTCCGTGACAGGGGAAAGGTCATTCTCCAGCCGAGTCTGACGGGAGATCTGGAGTTTGCAGGAGAGCAGTTCAGGTCTGGCTTTACTCCGTGACCCCCGCTGGGGACGCCACAAATCGCATCACAGACCAGCTTTGATGTCACCAACTGACTGAGGTGGGGACAGAGATTTCAGCGAAGAGAATTCAGCGTGATGTTCGATTAGAACTAGAATTTGCTGTGCCTGTAACTCTCAGTTGGTTGTCTGAGCTAAATGTGGCTGTCTGTCTAAAGAAGAGGAAGAAACTTATACAGAACTCAGCGTACTGCACATACATGAAAGTAGATTTTTCTATTTTCTGATCAAGTATAACTAGGAAATTTGCCACTATATATAAATGTATTTATATTATATCATTTTATATTTATTTATCTTATTTTATTATTTTTACTCATATTTTTTTCTAACATTTATTTTAATGTCTGGCAAAAAAAAATGCCTTAGAATATGACTAGGTATCTAAGTTTAGTGTTAGTGGTAGGGGTAAGTGTAGGTAATTCAACAAAACGGAATACATATAAATTCCAAATTTTATCTTGTATAGTTTATTTATATTTTAATTATATTATTATTACTTTTTATCACTAATTATCATCAATATAGGAATATAGGACTCTTGTTTTTTTTTTACCCATTTTACTGTCTGGCAGGATATTTGCTGAAATATGTATTTTAATGTGTTTGACTGAATATAAGATTACATTTTTAACCATTTTATTGTCTGGTAGGAACTTTGCCTCAAAACATAGTGTATTTTAATTTTGGGTTATTTTCACAGAAAAACTGAAAATATGTACTTTCCTGACATATGCTGAGCACTTCTTTTCTGTTCGACTGACACTTCAAGGAAGTGCTGAGATCTAGGCCTTCCCTTGTCAAATTATCCACGTTCCATCATTAGACACGTTTATGCATAGAGGGAGAGCTGAATTAATTACCTCTCCACCTATTTATTTGACTAAGGATTGCAACTTCATGTCAACTCGACACACTAATCCATTCAATCAGTGAAAAACTGGGCCCATGAACCTGTATGTAGCATCACTGAACTGTTTCATTGCCTATTTTCAAAAGGCAGCACTTCCACTCTATCTGAATACTACAGCAGTCACAGATCAGAGTGCTTTCGACAGTAAATTATTGCTACAAATACGACATCAACCAACAGTGTGGCCCGTGGTGTCTGTGACATGTTTAGTTGCTTTTCGGCAGCAAACCAATCCACTTGCTGTGTAAAATAACCAGAACGCTGGTTGAGGACCAGTTGTCGCAAACGTAATTGCAAATGTAGTTTCCATGATTTGCCTAGGGACTCGGCAAGAAATATTACTCGCAGCCCAAGGGACGTGCATATACCCCATGACAGTTGACCAGATTTGTAATTAAGTGGTCAACATTGCAGCACACCGTGAATGAAGATTAATGAGCTGCAAGCCAAAGTTGATGAGCCAAACTAGAGAGACAAGTATCATTAACCCTTTACCAGCCTGAGGGACCTCTGCAATGCAACCACAACTATAGTGCGGCCAAGGTTCACTTGCATTTCTTCAAATTCATGTCACCTTGCGGTAGGAGCGTTTTTTACAGAGCAGAACAACAGGAGCTGGCCTTCAATTTGGTTTGTAAGCACTCAAGACCCCAAATACTTTCCAAGTTGAAACCAAAAAGACAAAAAGGCACTTAGGGCTCCATGTCTTGAAGGCAGGGAGTATTAGAAGTCTAAGAACATTAACCTGTCAAAGTAGATGAGGTAATTTGTTTCCATTCATTACACAATGGAGTGCACCCCAGTGATTAACGTCACGCTTCAAACGGGGCAACTGTGTAGAGGAATGTACTCGGAAATCATTAAGCTAACACGCTAATGCAATGAATGTGCCTCGCACACCCACATTCCCCTCTGACTACAACACAACTTACAAGGAGGAAAAGTATATGCTACAGAAATAGAAACAAATGAGACAATTATTGATGTACAGCAGTGGTTCCCAATCCTGGTCCTGGAGAACCCCCAACACTGCACGTTTTTGGTGTCTCTCTTACTGGAACTCACGTTTGCAGCTCTGGAGCAGGGGTGCCCAAACTCGGTCCTGGAGGGCTGGTGTCCTGCAGAGTTTAGCTCCAACTTGCCTCAACACACTGCTTGTAAGTTTCTAGTATGCCTAAAAGAGCTTGATTAGCTGGTTCAGGTGATTGATTAGGGTTGGAGCTAAACTCAGCAGGAAACCGGCCCTGCAGGACCGAGTTTGGACAGCCCTGCTCTAGAGCCTTCCTACTAATGAGCTGATGACCTGAATCGGGTGTGTTTTATTAAGGAGACATGCAAAATGTGCAGTGTTGGGGGTTCTCCAGGACCAGGATTGGGAACCACTGATGTACAGTAAGAGCATAAAGCAGCCTTTTTTGACATTTTAATGCTTCTTTTTTTCAGGGTCACTGTATTTGCTGTTCTATTTCAGTTGTGTGTCACGTAACAGTGAGAGTGCATGTTTATATATATGTGTTTTAATTGTGTAGTTTTCAGAGTCAACTTTATTGAAATTTGCATCTTAAATCTGAAGGTAAAGTGTGTGCCGGGTTGCAACCCTTAATGATAGTAGTATTTTTTTTATTATATGAAGTAATGTTCTGGAATGTATCCATAACAAATTATATGAAGTAAATTCCGTTATAAATGAAAGATCTAATCAGTGCTCTTAGCAAAATAAAAATGACCAGACTGCCCTGATTTAAATTATATCAGAAAACATTTTTACTCAAAGTACATTAATGGACATTTGAAAATATATATAAATAATAAGGCATTTTTTTTAAAATATCATTTGAAAGAGTGTATATAACTGTATTTTGTATATTTATTATTTAGTTTGGTATTGTAAAACAATAAAGGTTAAATTCATTATTCATTTTAATCATCAAATATTCATTGACCGTTTTGTTATTAAGACTATGTTCAATCTTAGTATTCTCGAGGCTGCCACAAATGTAGCTTTTGATGCTGATATATCATAAAATGATATAATGACTAAATAAGACCATTTTGAAAGCTAAACGCAATAACAAAAATAATCAGTTGTGCAAATGTGTCATGTGCTGTAAAATAAATAATTTGGCCTTCCATTAAAGCCAATTCTCCATTACTGGTATGTGCTGTAATGGATATTGACGAATGTGCCAGAGATAACAAGTAGTTCTAAAATAGATATAGATATTATATATATATTATATGATTCGATAATAGAGGGGTTTTTTAAGTATATGTATTTATCTAGTTACTTTAGAAATGTTGTTGCTCCCACACATCGTGAAAATTTAAGAAAAAAAAAAATTTGGAAAATGCGTGTAGTTCATATAATTTGGATTGCAGGTAAATCTGAGCACAGGTTGAGAAATTATTGAGATCTCTTTTGCAACAGAATAATCTGAGAAGACGGAGACTCTCCATTTCCTCTCATCACTTTCCTACGAGACTAAATATATGCATGCTGAACTTTTGACAGTTTCACACAGTTGTTCAAATCAAACCCAAAGCCTTGAGCTCAATGTAAATTTAATAGTGGAGGGATTGAGAGAAAGCACATACTGTATAAAAATACTTCATTAACAATTTGCGGCACTAGGGCATGTGCCATTTGTCTTTCCCAAGCCCCCATCACCTCCGCATCCATAGCGTGTGAGAGTCAGTGTCGCATGTTGACACAGAAAGTAGAGATAAAGACTTGCACATCTGCTGCAAGAGATTACCGAAATGACAGTAAGGCTTTCCAGGGAAGCAGTGCTCCTGTGATCTCAAAGTGCCACTGTGTCAATGTCAGTTGTTGCAAAGGTGACAGGCCCCTCAGATGAATCTGAAAATGTCCTGCTGACTTGCAACTGGAAATGTTCTAAGATACTCGCTATTGCAGCTACCCTGGATGTGCTGTAACAGTACTGGGCTCAGACTGGTGGGTTTCCTCCTTCCCCGCTGACACAATGTGAATGCTGGTGACTCGGCGAGTCTGGACACCCAGTTTTTGTTTGATCTGTTTGTATTTGTCAGGTTTTTGGAACATGTGTAGCGAGGGGACTGGTGAATTTTGGATTTGTTGACCCTGTAAAAGTTTCTGGGACTTTTGTAGTATTTGTATTTCAGCTAAGGAATAGCACACAAAGCCAAAGCTATTCCAAAACAAAGTTCTGACACCCAAAACTATTCACTGTCACCTCCAGAGATGTTTCATGAGTGTGAATTTGAATTGAATTGAAGCTGAATTTGAATAACAGGTATGTACTTAATTGGAAGAGAGTGTAACAGTCGTGTTCCTGAAATAAGTCTAATTTATTTCCTCCATATGGGAAATGGTAACTTATACCATTAATAATACAGGCCATCAGCCTTTTTTTCCTTTTTTTTCTAGCGTATGGGAAACAAATACTGTGGAAGTCAGTGACAAGCATCAACTCTTTGGTTACCACATATATTGCTTTCGTAAACTCAGAGGAACTCATAAAAGTTTGGAATGACATGAGGGTGTGTAAATGATGAATGATGAATAATTTCTTGTGTGAACTGTCCCTTTAACATCAAAATTGCTGGTGAAAACCTACATTACCCATAATTCTGTGGAGAAATCTCCACCAATCAGAGAAGCAAAACAAGCAAATTGTGCCAAAAGAGCATGCCATCCCACTCTCATGAAGCACTGCAACGTAATGCAGTCAGTCCCTCTACACTTCACTTCACTTAAACTACTCAAACTACTTTAATTTTTATCTGTCATGTTTCATGGGATTGTAGTTCTTTTGCTCATTTAATCTGTTAAATTCACAGTATTTTTGTCTGTCTGTCTATCACCTATCTATCGGTCGGTCTGTCTGTCTGTCTGTCTGTCTGTCGTCTGTCTGTCTGTCTGTCTGTCTGTCTGTCTGTATAACATTGTCTTTTTGTTTCCATGTTTAAACCTGTTCTGTAATTGGACATACATAGACTTGAATTGCATTGTGAATGTTAAAACACGAATGTATTGATTGCATGTATTGATGTCTCAGGACAAATATGGTCGTATTCAAGGAACAAGTCATTAAATTAGGTGTTGAGGACATTGCGAGACAGTTTGCTTAGGCACTCCATTTGCTAAGGCGTCCCATTTCCAACCCATCTTTTTTAATCAATCCTTCTGTGGCGTTTCTGTGCTATGAATAACATAAAGCTGTCTGCCTTGATGTTCGCATTGGTCACAGACTGAATCAAGTACAATTTGCATTCTTTAATTAGCTTCTGAGCCCTGCATGATTATGACTTGGCCGTGATGATGCATGCTTGGAAAATAAATAACAAACGGCATCTGAAAGCAGACATATTTTCCACTATGCATTGGAGATTGCTCACAGAAGTAAAGAAATTTTAGAGAGCACTACTGTTGCAGTAACAACAACCTGCAAGCCAAACATTGTATATACTGTATGTGTGCGTGTGCAGTGTGTGTGTGTGTATGTGTGTTTGTGTATATATATATTAAATCTATATATATATATATCTATATATATATATGTATGTGTGTGTGCGTGTGTGTGTGTTGTGCTGCCTCTAATATGAGACAACCAATGTCACAACCAATTTTTCTGAATGAATGTCAGGCAGATTTCTGCCTAAATATAGCAGCGTACAGATTAATGACGTCCATAACACATGTTTAAGATTACTCACACTCTGTAAGGAATATTAGATTAAATCCTAATGAGCAGTGGTGATATTAGATGATTTACTATGGTATGATATTAATGTTAATGGTACAGTTATAGTGCAATATGGTAATACTATGATGATGATACCATGTACTACAGTACCACCATGGTATTTTCCCACATGTACATGAACTTTCAAGAGTACAATGGTATTAACATAGTACATGATCAAAAACATAGTTCCCCTTCGGGAACTCGAGCTGCGACGGAAAACGCTAGGGGAACGCCTTCAGCGATACCAATCTCTGAATCATATGTGTAATCAGTCGAAACGATGGGCGAGACGTCAGAGGCGGGTGACATCATGACCAGGAAGCTATAAAAACACGTGCGGTGGAACCGGCGTCAGCTTTCTGTCATTCAGCGAAGCTCTCTGTGTGTGTCGGGTCCGATTTATGTTCTGGAAGTTTATTATTGTTGTCTGTCAACGTTATAAGCTCCCGCTATGTTAAGCTCATGCAAGGACAAAGCCTTCAAGGGCGCGAGAGCAGGCCCCCGTTGTAGGTGTGTGTTCCTCATGCCCAAAAGATATGTTATATCCGAGTGGGGGACACACACAGACTGTGACGGGGTTTGCTTGCGATGTGGTAGGTGTAATGCCTGCTGCGCTTCTAAGAGGGCTCTCTTGAGGAGGGCTTTCACTAGCATCCCGCGGCCCCGCTTTCGCCGAGGCGGTGCGGCGGCTGTGCTCGTGGGTTTCGCGAATGGATCTGCTAATCACCAGATCCAGCGCCCACTCTCGGGAGTTCGGAAGCCCGCGCTGCTGTTCTTTCCCCCCGGTGAGAGGGCTCAACACTCCGCCTGTCTTCCTCCGAGGAGGTTGACATGGAGGACGTCAAAGAGGTTTCGCCTTGCACAAACACAGTTAACAAGCACCCATATATGCCTATATTATAATGAGCGCATTAATAAGGAGCGGGAGTCGTGCAGTCGAGCGGCTTGTGTTTTTTTTTCCCGCGATTTAAACGCTCCGTTCGCGCCGGGCACTCTCGCGGAGTGTGTCGTGCATGTGATCTTGACGAGGCGGTTCACGCTGCTGCTGGGCACAGGCGGCGACTGAGAACGCGTTTTTTTTCTATCGTCTGCTAGCAGACAGTTGGAGACTGCTCTTCCTATCTCCACCCGTGTTTGCCAGATTTAGAGCTCGTTTGTTTGTCAAGGAGATTGATGTTGATCATGTGACTGAATGGCTCGCGCAGCACATATATTACATCATTTCGGTTTTTGATGTGAATCTTACTACACTAGACCGTATTTACTCGTCTGGTGGCTTAATTGCATTTAATTCTGAGGAATAAAAAAGTATTTGTCTGACTATGAGAAGTTAGATATACAGGGGCTTAGGGGATATAAATTTCTCGAGTGAGAGCAGGCGTTAACCTCTCTTCCTTTGAGGAGGTTGAGGCGGTTGGCAGGGGCTGCTGGGCGGAGCAGTCCAAACCCACCGTGTTCCAGCCCCTCATTATGGGGGCCTCACTTCTCGTACTCCGCAAAGTCAAGAGTCAGAGAGGTGCTCCCAGGCCGAAGGCTTCTAGCAGAAAGCGGGTCTGCGGACCGTCATTCTCGCTAGATAGTCTTCGTCGTAAATGTCCTGACACCTAAGGCCAAGAACTTTTTGAGGACCAGCTCCCTCTGGGGAAGAGCGGTGAACACCGCATTACACAGTGCCCGTCTCCCCCCAGTGCCCTCAGGAGATCATTCTGCCAACCCTGCCTGTGTTCCAGGGCGCAGCGGTCTCCGGCGAGCGCTTCTCTAAGTTACCGCCCGGAAACGTAGCGGTAATAAGAGGCTCGCTGCCTCTACGGAGGTATCTAGATGGGTCCTGCCCCGAGCAGGCTGGTGTCTAGTCTTCCTAGCAAACGACGTGGGTCTGAGGGCCGTCGTTTTCGATAGGAGACTTCAGCTATGAGAGTCCTGATGCTGTGGCTCAGGACTTCGGAGGGCAAGCCCCTCTGGGGAAGAAAGGTTCACACCGCATTACACAGTGCCCATCTCTCCTCAGTGCCCTCATGAGATCAGTCTGCCAACCCTGCCGGTATTCCAGTGCGCAGCGGTCTCCGGCGAGCTCTTCACTCAGTTTCCGCCCGGCAACGTAGAGGCACTGAGACGCTCGCTACACTCTACGGTGTATCTAGAGCAGGCTAGCACGGCCGTCCTCGCGTCCGTGCTTCAGGGCACTGAGCTAGCTGCCTAAGCGCCACAACAAGCCAGTCTAGCGAGGTTGGTTGGTGGGAGCCCTGCGAGTGTGCTTCATGGGTCCTGCCCGGAGCAGGCTGTGTTTAGTCTCCTAGCAGACGACGTGGGCTGAGGGACGGTCATTTTCAATGGAGACTTCAGCTATTGCGGTACTGATAGCTGGGATCCGGACCTGGAGGGCGACCCTTGGGGAAGCGAGCCAGTTCACACTGCATTACCACGGTGCCCATATCTATAAGGTGCTCTCAGGAGGTCGGTCTGCCAACCCTGTCTGTGTTCCAGGGCGCAGCGGTCTCCGGCTAGCTCTTCTCTCAGTTTCCGCCCGGCACTGTAGCAGCACTGAGAGGCTCGCGGCCTCTGCGGAGGTCCCCAGAGCAGCTAGTTCAGCGTCCCCTGTCAGTGTGCAGACGCTTCAAGGCACCGAACTAGCAGTTCTGGGCACACCAGAGATCAGTCTCGCGAGACTGATTCCCTTAGTAGATTATTAGCAGCGTGGAAGCTACTGCCAAATGTATCTTAATGGGGTCCTGCGTACGGTAGAAAGAGGCTACGGAATCCAGTCGGTTCTCGTCCGCTCGATTCAACGGGGTCACCCCACGCTAGTGGGTCCGAGCGGCCGGGTATGAACAAGCAGTAGTATACTCTTGAGGAAGGAGGCCATCGAGGTGGTCCCTCCGCACGAGACAGACTCCGGGTTCTACAGCCGGTACTTCATTGTTCCAAAGAATGATGGAGGGTTGCGTCCAATTTTAGATCTATGTCAGTTGAACCGCTCAGTAATGCGACTGAAGTTCAGGATGCTCACACTAAAACAAGTCGTGTATCAGATCAGGTCCGAGGTCTGGTTTGTCACGATCGATCTGAAAGACTCATATTTCCATATCTCCATCCTTCCTTATCACATGAAGTTCCTGAGGTTCGTTTTTGGGGGAAAAGCGTACCAATATCTTGTTCTTCCTTTCGGCCTTGCACTCTCAACCCACACTTTCACGACTCAACCACATAGACAATTGGTTGATATTAGCTCAGTCAGAACGAATGGCGGTTCGACATCGAGATGTCGTTCTCGCTCACATGAAAGAGCTGGGGTTAAGACTAAACGCCAAGAAAAGTGTGCTTTTTCCAGTACAGAGAACAACTTATCTGGGCGTGATGTGTGATTCGACCACGATGCAGGCACGTATGTCTCCTGCTCGGATCGAGTGGAAGTTGATCCTCAAATCAGGCGAGCGAGTAAGAGAAGGCAGGTCATCACTGTCCAGCAGGGCCAGACTGCTTGGGCTGAGGACAGCTGGTCCAACGTGATCACTCTGGAAGGCCTGTACATGAGGACCCCACAGTGGTGGCACATGAACAAGGGGTTCTCCCTGAGGGGAAACCCGCTTCGCATGCTTAATGTCATGCTTGGTTCTTGTCTCAGGGCCCAGTGCTGGGAGCTCCTTGTCGCCGTGTAACGTTAGCAACGGAGTTCCCTCACCGGTTGGGGTGCGGTCATGCGTGGCCACCCTGCCCGCGGTCTGTGGAATAGTCGCCATCTGACGTGGCATATCAATTTTCTGGAGATGCTGGCCATGTTTCGAGTTCTCCCAGACCTAAGAGGTAACCATATGTTGGTAACAACGCAACGGTGGGCTCTTACATCAACCCACAGGGAGTTCTGCGTCTTCGCGCCCCTTGTACAGCTGGCGCACCAGATCCTTGTGTGGTCCCAGGGCAAATTTCTCTCGCTGAGAGCAGTTTACATCACTGGGCATCTCAATTTGGGAGCAGACATCCTGTCGAGGCAGGGGCCGAGGCCGGGGGAATGGATGCTTCACCCGAGGTGGTGAAGCAGATATGGAGAATCTTTGGCCAGGCTCAGGTGGACCTGTTGAGACTCATATGATACAACACTGTCCCCCTCTGGTTCTCTCTGAGTCATCCAGCTCTACTGGGGCTGGATGCCATGGTGCAGACTTGGCCGAGGCTTCGTCTGTACGCCTTTTCTCCGATTTTTTTGCTCCCGGGAGTTCTGGAGAGAGTACACCGGGACAGGGTCTGTTGGGATATCCTGTTCCGGACGAGTTGGGTCTCAGGCCTGATTTCTCTCCTCGACGGCGCTCTATGGAGATTCCCGTCAGGAGAGATCTCCTCTCACAGGTGGAGGGCGCGCCCCCGCCCGGAGCTGTGGAGGCTGTGGGTGTGGCCTCTGAGGAGGCACAACTCATAGCTTCCGGTCTCTCAACCGAGGTTGTTGAGACCATCCTCCATCCAGAGCTCCCTCTATGAGGAAACTGTATTTCTGCGGAGACCGCCAGCCCGACCCAGCTAACTGCCCGTTTGGTACAGTTCTGGAGTTCCCGCAGGCCTGTTTATCCGCAGGCTTGACCCACTCCACCCTAGAGGTCTTCATGGCGGCAATTGCGGCCTACCACGCCCCTCTCGTGGCCATTCAGTGGGAAGACACCCTCTTCTTACACGTTTCCTATGCGGTGCGCTGAGGCCGAGGCCTTCCGGCCAGAGAAGCTTATGCTAAGTGTTGGATCAGGATGCTATTCCATAGCCTAGAGTCCTCTGATCTCCCTCTCCTTTGGGGGTCAAGATTCACTCCTCCAGAAGTTGGCCTTCGGGATGGCGAGCCCAGCCTACTTTAGCCACTCCGGGCTCTTTGGTTCTCTTGCCATAGCCGTGCCCTTTCACCCCAGGCAGGGATTTGCAAGTCTGGCGGCATGGACATCTCGTTCCCCTAGCGTTTTTCGATGCAGCTCGAGTTCCCGAAGGGGAACGTCCTAGGTTACGTATGTAACCATGGTTCCCTGAAGGGAACGAGATGCTGTGTCTCAGGGCCATACTTCCGGCATCCCTACCAGAGCTTGCTTCACTCCTAAGAAGCTAGCGCCGGTGGCACCTCACGTGCTTTTAAAGCTTCCTGGTCATGACGTCACCCGCTGCGGACGTCTCGCCCATCGTTCGACTGATTACACATATGATTCAGAGCTTGGTATCGCTGAAGGCGTTCCCCTAGCGTTTTCCGACGCAGCGTCTCGTTCCCTCGGGGAACCATGGTTACATGCGTAACCTGGGACGTTTTGTTATCACTTACAAAACAAACTATGGAACATGTTTTGTAAGAGGCCTAAGGTTGCAGTTTGAGTTTGTTAAGGTGAGTTAGCTGTTACCTCTCAACTAGCAAAGCATTTCTAAGATAGCATAAAGTGTTTTTGCTAGGGTTAGTAACCATCATTAGCATAATTTGTTGTTGGTTTAGTTTGTGTTAGTAATCTAGCATAAAGAGATTGTTGATAGAATTAGTATCTGTCAGCTAGCCCTCAAATGGTCCTTGTTTAATGTTTACACTTATGGTCTTTGGGGTCAATATGACCCCAAAATTGAAAGAGCAATTGTAAAAAATATATAGGGAGACCGGTGATGATAGTAACACTTTTTGTTTGAGGGTCAGTAACTTAGTGGTTGTTCATGCTAGACCTCTCAAACTTTGATACATTGTAGCCACATTTGTCTACTACAAATAAAACTCACTTGAACTTGTACTACACAATCACATATTATGTGAGTTAATGTCAAATACAAAGAGTTCCATTGTTACAACCAACCCCACTACTGGGGTGAGTTGTAACACTAGCTGGGGATAGACGTAACAATAAGAGGTAATTTGGTCAAACAATATCCACACTTTCCAGATTATGCAAGAACTTTACTTAAGAACAAAAATGAACAATTTAAACTAACAAAAATATTCTGTAACTTTAAACTCAAGACTATAACAAATTTCCCATTCATTTCAATGTGGGGTCATATTGACCACAAAGATCAGATTTGTAAACATTTTTTACATACCTTCAGAACAACCGAATCAAGCCCAGTTTTTTTATGTGAATATAGATAGATAATGTACAAAAGTCACAAAATCTTATTCCGCTGAGATGAAGGGAACCATTTTTCTTAACTAAGGAAAAGTTGATTGGGGTCATATTGACCCCAAGGACAGATTGAGGGCTAGCATAAAGACTTTTCTTGTTATGGATATTATTTCTAAGATAGCATAAAGTGTGTTTGCTTGTTTGTTGTTAGGGTTGACAAGATGATCTCAGAACTAGCACTATTGTCCGCTAGTTTAAAGAGTTTGTTATGATGGCTGGCATATTCTAAGCTAACAAAGTGTTGCTAGGATTAGTAATTGTCACTATAAAGAGTTTGTGCTATGGCTAGCATCTCTAAGATAGCTTGAAGTGTTTGTTGCTAGGATTAGTAATTGCCACTAGCATAAATAGTTTGTTGTTATGGCTAGAATTTCCTTGCTAGCATAAAGTGATTTGCTAGGATTAGCAACTGTTACTGGCATAAAGATTTTAGTTGTGTCCCAAATTACGCACTATACACTATGTACTTATGTACTATGTACTCAACCGTGTAATGTATGAATTTTATAAAGTTATTTTGTCATTCTTAATTGGAGTCTGACAGCCCTTCCACATGTGCTACACAATTAAAGCTGTGTCCAAACATCCACACTGGTAGATTTTTTTCCGGTGAATAAAATGCATCATCTGGGTATGTAAGTCACTGTTCTGTTTGGATAATTATCTTAAGCAGTATCCCATTTCAGAGGATGCATACTTCAAAAGTCTCCTTCATTTCTTGGGCAATTAGGGATACAACAGATGGGTCGTTCGCAGCCAAGACTATCCCAAAATGCATTACGTGCCGGTGACGACAGGATTTTTTTGAGAGAAAATGTAGATTACACTGTCAAATGTAAGTATTAGGTTTCAACTAATTAGAATGTCAATGAGTTGACATCTTACTACGATGCATTTTTATAGATAGTTTATACTTTTTTATTATGTACATAAATGGACCAAAGTGAACCTATTTAGCATGGATCGGTTCTAAGTTGATTATGTGGCGTGATCCATGTTTTGTTTTCAGACATTTAAATATAACTTTTAAAATCATTACTGCTGCTCGTCAATGGCAGCTGTCACAGTTGCTAGGCAACAAGTCCAAGCCTCCGTAGGCTATAGACCATCCCATTTAACAATGCTCGTTCTGACCTTCGAAGGTGTGGCCTTTGAAGTCTATGTCCTTTGAAGGATGCAGCCTCTGAATTGGGATGCAGCTTTCGGGTTGAGTGTCAGAATCTCTCAACTTGCATACATTTTTATGCTTGTGTTATGGCTAACATTAAAGGTTTGTTGTTGTCTCATTTTCAGATAGCGCTGGCCCTCATCTATTCTCCCCTCTTGATTTTAAACCACAGTTCTTTGGAGCTGCACACAAAATCTTTGTAGTCCGAGGCGCAGACGGCGAGGGACACAAAAGCAGGCGATGAGAAAGCAGGAGACTGCATTAAAACAAATAGTCGTTGTGCGCTCTGAAAATATCACATTTTTCAAACACATCACATCGATTCTGGAAACACAATGTTCAATTCCCTGCTGTAAGAAAAAAGGCACCAGTGCTCACATGATTTCTCAAGATGGGTCTGTGTTAGAGAGAGTGAGAAAGGAATGTTCTATTGAGGGGACAGTGCCACAAGATTCAACGCACAAGCCTGCCATCTAGTGGTGGCACGTTCTTGGAACACAGAATTCTAGGACACGTGCTCTCTTTCTTTTTCTTGCACACATACATACACACACCTATTCTATGTCTGGCATACTGTGCAGTATTACAGTATACTATATACCGTACTATTTTTAAGTAGTATGTTTTCAACTGAATTATTTAATAAATGTAAATCAGTATGTATAAATGATAAACAGCAATGTTTCGAATAGCATGCTAACATACTATGTTTGAACAATATTTGAAACATTTATTATTGTGATATTAACTATTTTAACAGTAGATTTGTATTAAATGGTACATTATTTCATTCCGAAAAAGTTTTAAACAGTAGCACATTGTCATCGTTGTCACTTTATTTTAGCATTATTTATATACTGTTATAGTGTGTGTGTGTGTGTGTGTGTGTGGTGGTGTGTGTGTGTGTTAATATACGATAATTTATGTTGGAAATTACAGCCTAAGACATTTGTGTGGGTGTGTGTTTTTAATAGTTGGGTTAGCTATTTATTCTATTTCTTTTTTTTATATTTTTTTAGCTTTCATTTAATTATTCAGTTTACTTTAGTACAGTATTCTCAAATGGTTTTATTCCAACAAAGTTGGCAAGGCAACATGTCTATTTTTTTTTAGTTAAAGTCTTTCATCTAAGATATATCAAGGTTTCTGTTTTCATTTATATTTCAGTTAATTAAAATATTTTAATAGTTTTAGTTATCGATAACACTGATGACTATGATTCAATTAAGTTTAAGTGGTATAAAGTTGTCTTAGAAATAAAACCTATATGTAAGGTTGCAAAGAGGCAGGACATTTACAGAAAATGTTCCAACCCTTTGCAACCCTATAAATAAAGACATCCTAAAAATTGCAGCTAATGTTATTTCTGGGTTGTGCGTCACATTGGAAATTATTGGCAAATTCTAGCATACAGTATGCCAGTATGACTATGCAGTATGTCATCAGGGAGTTTGGATGCTATTCACAGCATATATACTGCATACTCCAGAAACAGTGTGAGTTGTATGCTAGTATGCTATTTTGAACATAACCCATCTCTCTCTCTTTCTTTCTTTCAGTCCCAGTACTTCCAAGTCCAGTTGAGCTACAATTCACTGCTGCTGGCACCCGCGCACTGTGACACGGTCCAAAACACAAACAAACATCATCCACCCACCCGACTCTGTACTCCAACCCCTATCCAGACTTCCATGGCACACGCTAGCCCGGGACATGGCTATATTATGTGGCAGAGCCTCCCAGGACTGAGTGCGTATGTCACTGGTGTTGTTTACCTTCTTTATCTCTTCCGCTCACATCCCCCTTTTTCCAGAAGTCCGGGCTAGGGACACACAGACACCTTTGTGTGATTATTTTGCCACGATGGCAAGCCGAAGGACTGTCTGCATCCAAGGTCTCTCTTCCAATCCTTTTTCCTCCCTGCCAGCTACGAGACCACGGACTGGAAATAGCATTGATGGATTACTAATACGCCTGCTTGGGATGCAATGGAGCAGAGTGAATTTGAGCGTGTGCGTGTGTGTGTGTGTGTGTGTGTGTGTGGAGAAAACAAAGAAGTGGGAAGAGCAGGAAACCTTGTCGAAGAGGAAAACTGTCCCATTCGGAAGGAAGCCTGCACTTATATCAATCACCCCTCTATCAGAGGAAGACATTCTCTGTTAGGTATGGCAACGCAAGAGGACACAGGAAACGGTCGATAACAGTAATGAAGGCTCATGAATTATTCTCACATTGGAAATTCACCCCTGGAAACCGTTCTATATATAAACATCCTTTGTTTCCTTTAGGGACGCGTCACGATCATGCAAAATTTGACCTGTGATTGAAGCAGCATCGTTAGGATGCCGCACGTGTCGAATGTGCACATTTGTTTGCGTGAGAGCGCGAGTGTGAACTTGAAGAGCTATTTTATCAATGCGAGAAGGAGGCTGTTTCACAAATGAGCCTTTCATCTCCAGTGCAGGGTAATTAACTGCTATTTAATGGACGGTGCCCACGCACTCACTGCATTATCGACTGTGCGTGCTCGCTCGCTATCTATGCATTTATCAAGAGAGACTAGGTGTGATACATCTGAAAGAGCTATTACAGCTCGATTTCATAGGTGAGCGCTGGATCCGGCCTGTGGGAAAGAAAAATCACTCTTCTTGTCTGTTTCTCCTAGACATCATCTCAGAATCCCAGAATCTTTTGATTCTCTGATTTTTCTCCTGAAAAAAAAGTGATCTCATTGGTTTTTCTTTTAGAGTTTCTAAAGCGCTGGAGCATTTAGTGCAGGCCTGAGTCTGTTTTATCATGGAGTTCATATGGTTTACAATTGGATTAAAAGCAATCTGTCATCCTAGCAGAAAATAAACTACTTTTATGTACAATTTGCATAAATTTCATTATGCATACAATAATACAATGCCAATTTGGATCAAGTAATCAAACCAAGTGTGAAGACAGTCCAGAAAAGATCTTAAACTAAACAGTGCCCTGATTTTCCAAGACACAATCTGCAATCAGATGTCAAAGAGATCTCAATATGAGCTAACAAATTTAAAAAAATAAAAAAAGTTTTCCAAGACCAATTTATCTGGGCTGTGCTTGATATTTATGTTTAATATATTATTAATTTACATTAATTTAATATTAAAATATTTTAACATTTGATATAAAACAGAAGTATTTACATTAAAGTGTAATAACATTTAAATGACTTACATTCGTTTTACATTAACATTAATTTTATAATTATATATTCTTAAATCCTAATAAATTATATGAGATGGAAGTGGGACAAATGTAATGGAACAGTTCACCAAGAATTGACATTTCTCCTCATGTTCTTCCAAACCCATATATTATAGTTATTTCTGTAGAAATTACATTCCATTTTGAAAAGAATCAGTTCATAGTGACCGGAAGCTGTCAAGCTAAATATAACTACAAAAACACCATAAAAGCATCACAAAAGTAGGCATGACTCATGCACCGTATTCCAAGTCTACTAAAGCAATTCCCTTTGTGTGCCATTTGTAAAGTGCACAAGTCATATGAGCTACTTTTTATGATACATTTGTAACATTTGCTGTTGTTGCTTTAGACATTGACAGATGCATACTGGTGTATGCATTTTGTTTTGAGCAAAAAAACAAAACAAAAAAACAACAATAATAATAACATAATTCGTTTGGAGTTTTGAACAACATGAAGGTCAGGAAATTATTAATACATTTTTCATGTTTGGTTGAAACCCATAACCCCATTCAATCTCCTGAGCTATAAAAAAAACAGTTGAGCAATAACATTTACCTGTGGAAATGTCCACACCTTCATGACAATTGCTTAGAGGGAATCATTGTAAGAGGAAAACCTATGTGTCGTTGGGGAGATTTATTAGGAATTAAATCTAGGGAGTTAGCCGTATTTTCTCTCTTTATCTGTCTGTTTTTATCACTCAATCACTCCTCTATATTCCTTCTCTTTGCTGTGTCGGCCCTGAAATGTTAACACACTCCTACATTGTGATGTCCCCAAAGCACTTGGTCTTCCGAGTGCAACTGATTGGAATATTAAACAGGAAACGGCTGCACCATCAAAGGACGCAATCTAAGGTGCCGGCTGCCGCATGCACCTGAAAGATTGACGTCTTTGTGTTTGCGGCAGTGTGATTCTGCGTGTGCTCAAATGTTCGAATAGGTTTCTGGCTGCGTGTTGGTTTTATCTTGGTGCTTGGCAGCAGCTGGCAACACTTACGGAGCTTCCTCATGTTTCAGTGATGCAGAACTGATCAAGTCAATTGAATTCAACTTAGAATAGCTATTAGCAGAGGTGGACAGTAGTGAAGTATTTTTACTTTACTCAAGTAAATTTAAAAAGTGTGTTTTTCTTTGGAAAACTTTACTTCACTACATTCCAAAGCGTAATGTCATACTTTTTACTGCACTTCATTTCTTTTTGTAATTAAAAGTTGTTGTTTGTATTACCTTTAAATATTAAGCGAACATTTTAAACAATTTTTTTTTTTTTTTTTTCTAGTACTTCTTGCTACACAAATAATCTTGTGATTATATACTTTCACATTGAAGTAAAGTAAGAAAGTAATAGATTTCTAATGTAATTAAGTATTAAATTATATTTACGTAGCCTGCCGATGTAAAAGCCTCACGCAAGTATTATGCTTATGGAATCGTCTTGTCACTGAAGTAAAGTGTTCTAAAAGAAAAACACTGCTGTAAAAGTTCGTTTCAGGTGTCTGTACTTTACAGGAGATAAAATACTTCACTACTGTACACCTCTAGGCCTATTAGCCAACAAGTCACAGGAACAAGCTAGAGGTTTCGCTCATATAGATATGCTATGTTACTCTTCTGTTTTCTCTTGCCGAGAATTTTCCATTGTTGCTGGAATGTACAACACAAAAAAATCGTTGCATAGCACCACCGGACTCATATCCCATCATTCATCTCGCATGATGTGCACACGCATGATTGCCACACAGCCAACTGCTTCACTGACTGCATCAAAGCTACTGATTCGCACAGCTCGTTTAATATCCCTCACTCACTATTTAACATCACTCCTGATCCTTCCCACTGCGAGTATTGTTTTTTTTTTTTCCGGCCTTTATCATTTGATGGCTACATTATTTTTTATCCAGAAGCTCTCGTCTTAGCTTTACCCTGCCCCTTAGCCAATAGTTCTTGCCCATTAAGTCTAGTTTTTCTCGGTTTGATCCTTGCCCTGGTCTGCATGTTTCCATGATTTATTCCTTTAGATACTCGCCTTTCGACCATTATGTTAAGCCAGAATCATTGACCTTCGCTAGCCCTAGTATTATTCTTGTGTTTTGCCCGCCATATAGTTGTTTGCCATTGTTTGACCCATGCCTGTTTTATGACCACATCTCTGTCTCCTATTAAAGCTTTGCAAATGGATCCACACGTCTCACGTCTCGTCAGGCCACGCTTACATGATACTGGGCAAACAAGGCATCAGCAGCTTCTAAAGGGACAACTAGCGCTTCACGCTCCTGATATGGACACGGCAATAATTTTATTAGCCCTTAAACAGGGCCCCCGATCTTTTGAGAACCATATTCGAGAGTTTTTAGCCATTGCTCACTATTATGAGTTACCAGACTGTTTATTAATAGAGTTTTTCTGCGATGGCATAAATCAACCACTTAAGTCTAAACTTAGACGCGAGGGCCCACATTCATCACTCGCTCAGTTTATGGATTATACGCCTTGGATTTTGTTTACTGCTTTGGGTAGATCAGCGAAGAATGAATGCCTGACAGTGTCTGTGACTGAAGTGCGCAGAGCTATGTACCAGAGCACGCTCACAAAATGTGACGGCAACAGCGGGAGCCTGATCGCCCAAATGCGCGGAAACAACAGCACCCCGCTTCCCGGTAGTCCAGCTGCCATCTTGAGTCAGTAAGTCACAGGTATCGTTGATCATCATGCGTCGGTCACGTCACAGTTCATGATTATGAGTTGTCAGGTGAGTCACAGTTGATCTTCCTGGTCGAGTCTAGTCACAGTGACTTGATGTCACGATCAAATCAAGGTACTAGTTATTATCATGAGTCTAGTCAAGCACAGCTGGATAGTCAGGTCTAGTCAAGTCCCACAACTGCTCGTCATACTGAGTCAGGTCTAGATCACAGTTGATCGTCATGCGCTTCATAGTCACAAGTTACAATCGATTATCATGAGTCCAAGTCAAGGCTCACAGCCGCTGCACTTCCTGAGTCAGCTCTAGGTCACAGTTGCATTGCTCATGAGTCCTAAAGGCCTCAAGTCACAGTTATCTTCCTGAGTCGAGGTCTCGTCACAGTTGATCTTCTGAGTCGAGATAATGGGAGTCTCTAGCTGATCCTTCATGAGTCGAGCATCAGTAGTCTCAGGCCTGCATCTTCATGGAGTCACGTCAAGTCTCAGACCTGCATCTTCATGAATGTCAAGATCAAGTCTGCTGCCATCTTCCATGAGAGCCAGTCAAGTCTCAGCCCCTGATCTAGGCAGAGGATAAAGTACAAGTCTCAGCTGATTCTGCCGAGCCTTTTGTACGTACTCAGCTGATCAGTTCCAGAGTCAGTCACGTACTCAGCTGTTCGTCCAGAGTCAACGCCCCCCATCAACTGTCTCAGCTGTTCGTCCAGAGTCACGGTAAGTCAGCGTTCGTCCAGAATCATGTGATCACAGCCTGATAACATACAGAGTCATGATCACGTAGCCTGTCTGTTACACTCCGAGATAAAGGTCAGATTCTTCAGTGTATCCCGAATAGAGCCTTCCAGCGTGCGAAGACCCACGCCTGGTGTCGCACGGGCCAGCTGGCCATTAAACCAGCGCTCTCATAGCTTCCGTTTCCTGTTATGAACTATTTCCCCTAGTCGTAGCGCTTCACACATGCGGGTGTCGCTTTATGGGGCCATCCTTTTTTGCGGGCGAGCTTATCCACCGTGGAGATTTGCCCTAGAAGCCAAGTCGACTGGCCTCTAAAAAATCTCCAGAGGTGAGGCCAGCGCTTACGCCTGCAGAACCTTCCTGAATTTGCTAGGAGCGGTGTCCGCTGCTGTGCTCCCAGGGGCCATGGTACCAACTGCAGTCTCTTCAGAGGTGGCGGCTCATGCTGCAGAACCTCCGAAACAGCGGGTGCTCGCTTCAGCCTCCTTGTTGTTGCGTTTGTGGCGCCAGAACCGCACTGATACAGCCTGTCCTGTTTCCCGGCCAAGCGCAGCAGATCTCTGAAATCTTCTGGCCTTGCTACAATATTGCCGCACGCCAATGGCAGGGCCCGTCTATGAACTCTTGCTGCTCCTATTTCCGGCCATGGAGGCCGCTATGAAACGTCTCGTGCCTGATCTGTTTCGGCCAAAGGAAGAGCCGCCTTTGACCTCTCTAAGCCTGTTATGTACCGGCCAAGGAGGCGCCCTAATGCAGCGTCTAACGCTGTCTATCCTGTCACGGCTAAGAAGAGCTCTGTCTTGTGAACCCTATGCCCATCTGTCATCGACATAGAGGCCTATTTGCTGAACCCCTGCTCGCCTCCGGGTCACGGCTATAGCGAGCGATCTGACGCGGAATACTGTCCTGCTAGAGGCCTATGCCAGAGGCCATTTTGGAATTCCTTTGCAGTGCTTGTGTCGTTTTTTTGGCCACATGGAGGTCGTTTGATGCCTAGCAACTTTTGTCCTGCCCCGACCCAGCCAAGGAGGCTGCCTCTGAACACTCAGTCTTGTCTATCAACCCCAATGTTCTGTCTGTGTTGTCTGTCTCTGCTCTCTCGTTGTTACAGTCTCCGCCATGGTCTCCTGATCGGTGTGGTTCACCGGGGGGGTTCCCTGCTCCTTCTGCTCCACCGTGGTGGTCTGTCTGGCAATGGTGGTTCTCTGCTCCGCCGTGGTGATCCTCTGCTCTGCCGTGGTGGTTCTCTGCCCCGCCGTGGTGGTCTTCTGTCTGGTTCTGTTGGTCCTCTGCTCCGCCGTTGTGGTCTTCTGCTCCGCCGTGGTGGTCTTCTGCTCTGCCGTGGTGGTCTTCTGCACCGCCGTGGTGGTCTGCTGTCTGGCTCTGGTGGTTCTCTGCTCCACCTGTACTGCCGGCTCCGCCCTGGCTCTCTACTCCGCTGGTTCTGCCTCAGTTCCCGGTCTCTCCACTTCCAGGTGGACCTGAACCTCCATCCCTCCCCCTGTTCCGCCTCTGCTCCACCTCCCTCCGGAATCGTAAAGTGTTTTGAGCGTCTGGAAGCCGCCCCTTGGGGGGGGGCTCTGTCACGAATCCAGTCCATGAACTTCCGTCTGCTAGCCATCAGCCACCCTTTCCATTTTCATTGACTCTCGCACTACACAGTGTTGCATATCACTGTCACCAATACCTAAATGCTTTGTAAATTTGATTTATACATACATGTACAGTATATGGTATAGAATGGACAATAACTTAAGGGGAATGAGATCAGGCAACATTCAATGTTCCCTCTATTTTTTTTTTCTTGCTGAGCAAAAACGTTCTCTATTGGGCGGACATTTCAGCCAAATGCGCAAAATATTAAATATAACTGTAAGGTGCCTAGTTATATTTGATTTGACCTTGATGGAACACATTTTAGTTTACCTGAGAAAACATTTTTACAGTAATGTGTTACTTACCAAGAAATTCTCTCTCACGCAGAGGAGTGCAATTGTAATATAATATAATATAAAACAAATATTTTCAATAAATGCTTTCAAAAAAGTGAACATGTGAATTATTTTACAGTTATCTAAACATCCCCATGTAGTAGAGTTTGCACAGTACTGTAAATGTCTCAGAGCATTGTTACCGTTCTGTGCCCTTCATCTGCTATTTCCACCACTTAATCAAGCCACTCTTCTTTAAAGCATGATGACGTTTTATTTCACGTCACTGCTTTTGCGTTGGCTCTCGTGTTGAGCTATTTTGTTCGCAACCATTGCAGTATTCAATTTCTACTGCGACTGATCTGGAGCACATCTTTCTCTTTCTATGAAACCTGTAAACCACATTCACCGGTTCTTACTCTATAGCGACACCAACTCTATAGTGGCTTGCTTGAGCATTGCAATTATTTTGCACTTAACTAGACTTCAATCACATGGCTTTCCCAACTTATTTTTGCGTCTCCTGTGCGCAGCATATTATTTCTTCTGCGAATGAAGTGTGCGGCCATGCATGCGAACTGCTTAGAGGGAACATTGACAACATTACAAACTCGTAACACCTACTTGTACGCCACAGATCAACATGTTGGAGCATGTAAATATGCTGCTTAGTAAGTATTTAATTATTGTGAATGTTTTCTCAGTGTTATCTTTCACTTCTTAGTAACCGCTGGAAAATGTCAAGAGACAAGATGACGACGATGTAGGGATGATCAACTCTGAGAGACACACCGCAAAATAAATTTGGAGACCGATTCCATTTCAGCCTGAAACAAGAATTTGATTAAATCTTTCACACACTGTGAGATTCGAGTACGAGTTAGCAGATGCACACACTCCTTCAGACTCTGATAAGAGAATCGTTCGCTCCAACACTCCCTCAGCAGAACTGGGGAATTACTGCAAATAATCTTGTGTTTTAGATAGTCTGGAGAGTCTGTTGCTCTGGAGTGTTAATTACTGTTTCTCCTGTGCCATGGAGCATCTTGCTTTACTAGCTGGGAGAAAGGAAATACAACAGTAATATATTGATATATGTAAGAGTTTAGCCAGATTGTGGCCATCTAATGAAACAGGTGTATGTGTCCGCAAATGTCTGCAAATAAACAACTGTTTACTAATCAAGGTAATACAGACTCAGCAAAACTAAAAGTGCTGCCTCATGGTGGTGCATCCAAGTAGGAAAAGTCAGCATTTGTCACGTAATGTAATGTAAAAGCAGAAATGGAAATCAAGAGGTGTAAAGTACTGTAGTAACTTTAAGTGACTTGTATTTCCTGCAGGCTTTATCTTTGTCCTCCACTCTGTAGAACTATCATTACTTATCATTTTCATTTACAGATGCTAAAATAGATTTGCATTTCCTTGAGGAAGCGAAGTAAAGGCAGTGCAAGACTGGTGTTGAAGATTGAGTTTATCTTATGCTTTGATTGTGTGTAAATGCCACTATTCCAAATTTGTGAGTCACAGTTCAGTTTTGTAAATAAACGCACAAAAGAAGACCAGTTACAATGCATTATACAAATATTACAATGACATCGTTGTTATTGGCAGATTTTGAATCGCTGACATTCTAACAATGTGAGAACTCAATCTTACATTTCTTAAAAAACATTTAAAAAGCTCCTAAAATCCAAGAAGCTGTATGGTTGCTAGGGTCTTCTGGATGGTTGCTAGTTGATTAGTTGGTTGTTAGAGTTTTTTAGGGTGTTGTTAGGTCACAATGTTTATCAGGTTGCTGAGGCATTACAAAACAGATAGTAGTGTGTTCTCTGTGGATGTCATGGATTTTAGGGTGGTTGCAGGCTTTATCATCATATCGTCAGATTTGTTCCTGAAAATGCTCCTTGAAGTGAGTTTTGAGTTGGCGATTCCCCTTACGGACATTTTTTTTTTCTGAACAGCTCTGACAGACTCCATTCCTACAAACGTCAACTCTTTCCCCATGATACTGTTAGAACACTCAGTCATTAGCGTGGCATCAATAGTGAGTGTGTTTGGTGACTCGGATGACTACCTGAGAGAAGAGAGGCCAGCTATTACAGGAAATGCCTCTTAAGAGATGACTCTTTCACAAAAAGCCACATGCAAATATACCTGGATGACTCTTGAAGGAAAAATGGCTTCTACTTTGGTTAGGAGACAATTGGCATAAACAAGAATGAGCAAACGTGGGTGAATTAAAATGCAAATTAGCATGGAAGAAAATGAACTGATGAGATGATTGTCCTCCTCACCCTAAGCTTCGCTACACATGCTAACCATTAATCATCATCTTAAAGCGGTTTATACACTTTTTCTACCATTGAATAATTCACATTGATGTTGAGTTAGTGTAAATTGAGTCTGAAATGAAAATTCACAAGGGACTTTCATTAATTTGGTCCTGCCAGCCGCAAAACAAAAATAATCAGCTTTTTTCCAAACCACATCAGAATTGTAGGCACGTAAAATGTGCAAAAGAGTTTAAAATGAATTAATTCATGTCTATGAACGCATTAACACTAACTACATTCTGCCTAATCCAAGGAATAGCTCAATCGTGTCTTTTTTGAAAGAGGTGATACCTTATTTAGAAGAATAATTGACATGAGACATTGCTTCTGATTTGTTTGGTTAGCAGCTTGAGAGGTTAGCAACATGACAAGAGCTTGTCTGACATGTTTAGATGTGTTAGAAAGGCAAACATGCCAATTTCATACCAGGGTGTCATACTGAGTATTCAAACCGCTTTAGTCAGCTGATGTCTGATAGGACTACTGACAAGACTCAGAAGCCTCTTGCTGTTATGCTAAATTTAGTTTGGATTGCATATTATACCCATGTAAACAGATTTTTTTTTTTTTTTTTTTAGGACTGTAGGATTAGTATACAGTGAATCGGCAATCGTGTTGAAATTAACGTGGGTCAGCAAAAAGCTGTGAGTGTAAATATTAAAAGCATAATATTGCATTAGGATTCTTTAATTGGAGATTTTTCTGTTATATACAGTATATCTATATATATATATATTTTTTTTTTTTTTTTTTTTGAGGTGCTGACAATTCAATTTTCAACTTTTTTTTAATTATAATTTAAAGCATACAAGAACTTCAAGGTAATAACATAGGATCTTTTCCACTGGTATTGTTAATATTTTCAACATGTCTTGGTTTTTGGTCTTCTGAAGTCAAACTTTGTCCCTTAATTTGCACGGGTCAGTGATATTTGCTTTACTAAGTGCACAGGAGACTAGTATGCTGTGAATATGCATACGCTGCAGATACAAGGTCAATGTTTTGTCTAGGAACTTGGCTTCTGTCCAGACGATTTTGCCTCCAGCTACCTGAGCAAAGATCAGATTAGCAAGTTATGCAGACAGAACGGTACCGGAGCAACAGCAGAGTATCTGAGTTTTACATTTTTGTACAATGTAAGCAGATTTATAGCTGATATATGGTGCCACTACTTTAGCACAGTTAGCTAAACGTCAATCTAACACTCTCATACTTTCTCAACAAAACAAACATTGACAAGGTATTATGTATCACTTTATTTACAATAATGTTTATAAAGGCAAATTTCCCTAAATATTTCTAAAAGTTACCACTATGTGGTTACTAAGGTGTTGTGAATATTAAGACGGTAGTTTGTTCTGGGATTTTTGTTAAGCTATTTCTATGAGGTTGGTAGAATGTTCTTAATTGTTGCTAGGGTGTTCTGGGTGGATGTTAGGTTGTTATTAGGTAAGATGCTAATATGTTACTAGGCAGTTGCTAGGATGTTGTGGATGGTTTCTATGCAATTAAGGCAGTTGGTAGTACTGTGTGGTTGCTAGGGCATTGCTAGGAGGTTGGTACGATGCTCTGAGTGGTTGTTATGGTGTTGCTAGGCAGCTGCTAGGGTGCTCTAAATGTTGCTAGTTGATGTTGAGACAATTGTTGAATGATCTGTGTAGTTAGTAGGGCATTGCTAGGAGGTTAGTCTGTTCAGTGTGGTTGCTATGGTGTTATTTGACAGCCCTCATGTGGTTGCTGAGTGGTTGCTAGGGTGTTACTAGGCCGTTGCTCAAGGCAAAACCTTGAGCCACGAATTTGCCTAGAAGTTACCATGTGCAGCAAGGCCCTAATTTCAGGCTAGACTCAAAGCAAACTTTGTCTGTAAGAGTTCTCTGTTGCTGTATTACTCCAGTGACAACTGAATATTGAATCTACAATCGCTTTATACGGCACCACATGCTTTATGGCCGACATAAACGTCTGTTATTCAGATCAAATTTGTATGGGTGAAAAGTAAGCATGGTCTTATCAACTCATATATGACATCCAGCTAAACACCCAGGAGCCCATATTTTGATAAACAAACAAACTCAGGGTAGCCATATCACCCACTGTGCAATCCTTAGCATAAGCTCTTCCTGATGTGGCTGACAGTTCAAAGCGCAAGATTCACTTTGGGACGAAGACTGATAGTATTCCTCAGAGCAATGTCAATCTTTATTTGGCCTGCTGCATGTTTTCTTATGCGGCCCAGCGCACGATAGGGAAGCCATGACACTATCTGGCTCCATATATGATTAAGGGATTGAGACACCTACAGGGAGAACATGTCATTCCTCCACTGTGACAAGACAAAGACTGACAGTTGGTTTTATGACAAATACATGAGCTGCTCACTGTCTGCTTGCCCTGTCCCATTATTTCTGCCCCGCACTTTCTCTCTTTTCGTTATCTTTTCTCTGCCCTCCTCTCCCAGCTTGCTGTGCATGCATTCAGTCAGTCATGGCTGAAAATAATTGTTCTGCACGAAAATGATTGACACTGTGTGATGGTGAAACTCAACGAACCGACTTGAGGTGACAGAAACCACTAGGGAGCTACAAAGGACCCAAATCCAAATCATTGACATTTTGTCTTAGGATGTTAGATGTAATTTAGTAAGTGATCTTCAACAATATAGCTACAGATACTCAACAGAACATTTCAAGCATATTTATATGGCTCAGCACTTGTAACTGTATTCTTAACTAGATTTTTGTAGAAAATATGAATGGTGTTTGGCCTTGCAAAAGGCATTGACATGATGTTAGGGTGTTTCTCTGCAGTTGCTAGGATGTTCTGGATGGTTTTTATGTCATTTTAAGGCAAGTTAGAGTATGTGTCTGTTTCGAGGGAGGTTGGTTGGAGAATTGATTGTTGCTTGATTGATTTTTTATGTACTTAAGTAAAACGTACCGATAGATGAATGTTTATTTTGCAGTTTTATATAGGCTACTTAATTTAAATTTATATTAGAACATATTTTTTTATAATCCTTCTGCCCTAAATACCTGGGATTTTGTTTGTTCCCAAAATAACCAATAAGCAAATAATGAATATAATAAGGAAAATATAGTTAGATTTTCATAACGATTTTTTTCTTCTCAAACCTGTCTGTGGTGTAAAAACACCCCTGGCCAAATCACTTCCCACTTTGATAATTACTGTAGTTATTGTGTTCTGAACATCACATCCTTTATTTCCCCCCAGTTGTAATCTATCTAGGTGGTTGAATAACAATATTTGGACTTTATATCTTAAAATTACCTCAACTTAGCACCAGCATGCTTGTTAGCTAGACAGTTAGTATCAGCTAACATAATTGACTTATTTTCAGCATGGTTATGAGTAAACATTTATATTTGTCTACTCGGCTATTGATCCAGATACATAGTAACTTAGGCAATGTGTGCTGACAAACAATATAAAAACAGACGTCACAAAGGGCTAAATGCATATCAAATTTCTGTTTTAAAAACTGTAACGATACAGCCGCGGAGGGGGGGGGAAGGGGGAAGACGATGGCATGCATGAGTTATTTTATGTAATCTGTGTTATTTTAATGTTTTTTTACCAAAAAAACATAGAGACTCTGATGTTAATTTTCAAGCATTTCAGTGGGCTTAAACAGATCACCCTTTACAGCAGATTTAGTTCACAAACAACTGACAGCTTTGACCTAAATATGATTTTCAGTTACAATAAATAATCCTAAAATTCAACAATTGTTTAAGTAACTTACTTTTAGCAGCAAATTAGGACACGCGCCGCTAACAAGATCTCACTGGGGGTTATTTACTTGTGAATTTCAGGTTCAACTGGAGACTCGCACTAATCGGATCATTCCAATTTGTGAATGAATCGTTTGGTGCGATTTTTGCGAAAAACCGATATTTTTGGTAATGGGTTCATGTGAAAAGCCATCAGTTTGTTCATGAATCAGGCCACCGCTTACTGCGGTCTTGAGCCTGTGATTATATTATAAGGGTAACAATTGTAAGGGGTTTATGAAATGTAGTGAAGAAGTTTATAAAAAATACAAAAAAGTAACGATCTTATGCTTGGAATTGTAGTGAAAAGTAAAACAGTTCCTTCGAAAAAAATAAAATCTCCAGGAAAGTACAGGAATACTTGGAAAAAAGTACTACAGTACAGTACCGAAGTGTTTGTTTTATTAAACTACTTTGTTACTGTCCACCACTGCTTAGTTTGTTCTGAGTGGTTGATAATGTGTTCCTGATGTTGCTAGGAGGTTGACAGGAGTTGCTAGGAGATGGTATTTAAGATGTCAGTTTGTTCTGGGTTTTTGGGGCGTTTCTTTGAGTTTGGTTGATTGTTCTTGACTTGTAGTTTATTCTGACTTTTATTGCTAGGGTGTTACTAGGCAGTTATTAGCATGTTCTGGATGGTTGCTATGGTGTTACTAGGTGTTTGCTAAGGTGTTCTGGATGTTGCTAGATTTTTTAAGACATTTGTGTGTTCTAGGTTTTTGCAATGGTATTTATCTGGGGGTGGTAGATTGTTAGTAGTTAGTAGTTCTGGTGTTAGTAGTAGTATTTTCTAGGTTAGTAGGATGTTATAAATGGTTGATGTGGTGTTGCTAGGCAGTTGGTAGGTGACCTGTTTGGTTGCTAATGTATAGCTAGGAGGTTGTTTTTTTCTGGGTGGTTGCTAGAATATTTAAGATGGTAGTTTATTCTGACTTTTTGCTTGGCCATTTCAATAAGGTTGGTAGAATGTTCTTGATTGTTACTAGGGTGTTCTGGATGGTTTCTATGCAATTGTAGTCTTGTGTGGATGCTGCACACTGATGGTGGTTGAGGAGATCCCCCCCTTCTATGTAAAGCGCTTTGAGTGCCCAGAAAAGCGCTATATAAATGTAAGGAATTAAATGAATTATTGTGTGCTTGCTAGGACATTGCCAGGTGGTTGGCAGGATGCTATGGTTCCTAAGATGTTGCGAAACAGTTATTAGGGTGATCTGAATGTTGGTAAGTGATCTTGGGACAGCTGGTCTAATGTTTTATGTGGTTGCTAGGTGTTACTAGGTGATTGCTAAGGTTTAATGAATTTGTCTATAATATTTAAGACAATAGTTTGTTCAGGGGTTTTGCTAAGGCATTTATATGAGCTTAATAAATTGTTCTTGAGTGTTGCCAAGGCATTCTGGATGTTGCTAGAATTTTGAAGACAGTTGTTTGTTCTGGCTTTTTGCTAGGCCATTTCTATGAGGTTGGTAGATTGTTCTTGAGTGTTGCTAAGGTGTCCTGGGTGTTGCTAGGCTGTTACTAGGTGGTTGCCAAGGCATTATGGATGTTGCTAGAATTTTTAAGACAGTTGTTTGTTCTGGCTTTTTGCTAGGACATTTCTATGAGGTTGGTAGATTGTTCTTGAGTGTTGCTAGGGTGTTAATAAGCAATTTTCAGAATGTGAATGGTTGATAATTTTGAGGGAGTTAATAGTTCTTTGTGGTTGGTAGGATGTTCTAAATTGTTGCTAGGGTGTTACTAGCTTGTTGCTGAGGTGTTCTGGGTATTGCTAGGATTTTTTTAAGATGGTAGTTTACCATACATTTTTTACGATGTTGGTAGAATATTCTTGATAGTTACTATGCAATTGTCAGGATGCTCTGGATGGTTGTTACAAAATTTTGAGGGAGTTAGTAGTTCTTTGTGATTGCTAGGAGCTTGGTAGGATGTTCTAAATTGATAATTTTCCACAAACTGTGTGATTTGAGGTATCATTCATGTCAAGCGCACATAGAATGAGGATTATGCACAAGAATTAACACTAAGTGTTAAGGTTTGTTTAAATGACTACTAATATTATCAGTAAGAATAGTGATACTTTCCCTAGCGAACACCATTAATAGTCTGATATTTGCAGAAGTACTTAATGCATTTCAAAGCTATTACCTTTGAATATCCTTGCACACAGATGCACTACAGGTGGTAATTCTTTAAATAATTACTGTTGATCTATGTGTAATGGCTAGATTGTTCTAAGTGGATACCTGCCCAGATCTCTCTGTGAGCTGATGGACTTCTGCGGATCTGCACGGTAAGGGTAATATTAAGGCTTTTGCAGGGAAGCCAAAATCGTTAGAGATTGGCAGATGGTGAAGACAGCCTTTCCAAACATACTCTTAAACCTTAAACCAAACCAAACATAAACTCTTAAACCAAGACTGATCGATTTACCCTGGTCAATTACAAGCAATTAGCAAGACTGCGCCGCTGTCTTTCATATCTACTTAGGTGGCAAAGTAGAAACAGAGCATAATCCTGGTTTACTAATGCTGAACCTACAAATCAAACGTTCAAAGCAGCAAACCTGTCAGTCTTGTTGCCTGAAAAGCTCACCATTATACATTGGAAGGCTTTAAAGTATATGCCAGACATCTGAGGAGGAAAAGGCACGGCTTGAATCCTCCATTTGCTGTGGTGCACTGATTTGACGGTTATCCTTTCTTCTGTTTAATGATCTTGACACTGAGCCGAAGCATCGCGACCCAGCCTGGGGCAGAGCGTTGCATTTCCTGACACAAACCGGATACACTCGGAGCAAATGCAATCTTAATCGATAGCTGACTGCACACCTGACATATCTCTGTTGTCTGTGGGGAAATGTGTGCCACCCTCCTCTGAAAGAGGCCGACCAACAGAGATAAAGCATTAGAGAACAAAATAAAACCTGCCAGTCATGTCGTGGCTTTCAAGCACAATGCAAAGTGTGGTGAACACAGTTGGCATCTAATAACTTCACAACCAATGATTTCTAGCAGTTTGTTGTAACCTTTACAGCTCATCAAGTGTTAGTTTACATCCATAGTTAAAATGCTAAGTGCAATTAACAATAAAATGAAATAGGCTTAGCAACTTTTTCTTTGTGAGGAAAAAGCTCAAAAATGTCAGAGGCTGTGTGTCCGATTTAAAAATATTTTTACCATATTTATGAAACCAAAGTTGAAGTCCCCCCACATGTACCAGCTATTTGTCAGCACTCACAGAACCTTCATGTATATACATTTTAAAATGTAAATAAAATGTCCCATAAAATGCCTGCGGTGACATTCGCTTCCAGCTATTTTTCTGCCCATTTTGTTGCTTGATATTTCAAACTGCTGTGTCTTACCATCTTGTTTTAATGTATTATCTAACACATTGGTTTGTAGTGCAACACGTTTTACCATTTACTGCACTTTTTTATTCTTCTAACTATTACCCTACATGGCTCCTCCATTAATGAAGGGTTCCGCGCACTGGTCCAACGAAGGTATCCAGTGGCGGATGAAGGTCCGCTGAGGTTCGGTCTTTCAGCGGCGCAGAGTTATTCAATTAGGTTGTAACTCAATCTGACTCATTTTCGTATCTGATTCTAAGTTAGGTGAAAGACATTGGTTGTTTGTCGGGCTCTGATTATTCTACATCGATTATTCTAATTAACCTCTTTTACTTTGATTTTTTCTCGTTCATTAGGAATATATGTCGCTTAGGAGGATGGCTCACGGCGGCCGCTTATGGCGTGGGTCCACGGATCACAAACTCGCCAGTTTGGATACTTATGTCAGAGGTTTTGGCTACTACATTTGTGTTTTAGACCCCTACAATTACCCATGTAATGCTTTCAAACAATAATCCAGCGGTTCTTCTAGAGCCTTAGTATAGACCCAAAGTTATTCTTTATAACTACGGTACACAACCGAATTAAAGCTGAAATCAGAACAGGGTTACGTAACTGAGTACCAACCTTTAAACGCAGCTCAAGCGGTTAGTCAGAAACCATAATCTCACTTGCTGTGCCCCATGCTCCTATAACCTGAGGATCTAGTATGCACGTAAACCCTGGTCACAAATTATTTGCGGCAAACAACATACGCCTTCACTTAAAAATTCTACTGAGGGGGAAAAATAACTTCAGGAGTGAGGTTCAGAATAAATTCAAATGTAGCAATTTATTATCAGTCAGGTAAATATTTATTATCAGTCAGGTAAATATGTGTTATGCCAATTATCTCCATAGCCAATTCAATGTTATCAAATCAATACAAGACATCAAATTTTCAAAGACAAATCTAAGAGTAAGATGCTTACCTGACTTTGTGTGAAAAATACATAGTGTGAATTTTGTGGACACCTTCACACTATGGGCTTTCTGGCTACAGAATCGCGCTGACCCTTTTGCTGCAATCCTTTAAATATCAAACTAAGTAAATACATCCCCCAAATGGAGGCCTGTACAAACAATTGAAATTTGCATTAAGCCAGGTCCCAGACCAGGGTGGTCTACACCTCAATGGGAATCTTAGGGATCGTATTATCTTGTTAGTAGATTAGGAACATTGTACACTTGCCTGACACTATTCAAATGAAACAAAACATGACTGTAAATCTATTTGCATTCATTTAGAACATTATAATTCTTGGACCAGTTTGAGTGATCCAGTGGAGGGAGAGCTGACAAAGCCACAGATGCATATGTGAGAGAGGCATTTCCCGCACCACCCCTCTGTGGGGTGTCCTTAAGAATGTGAGAGAGGCATTTCCCGCACCACCCCTCTGTGGGGTGTCCTTAAGATGCCAGTGCATTGTTTGCCTCTCAGGAGATCAAAGTATTCTAGTTTCTTTTATCCTTACAATAAGGACCAGAAGTCTCGCACATTCACAGAAAACGGCTTACTTCCACATTGAAAAATATCGTAGATACCTCTTATGGAGCTACATCTTGACCTCAAACAAAGTAAGGAAACATCTTGACAGTAAATAAGAGTTCCACACTGGGTCAGGCCACCCCAAGTTGTACATTTGCTATCAGAAAACAGCTCACTGTAATGTACCACCACTGCCATTGTGCCCTTCAGCACCACAAATAGAGCACTACCCAGTTACTTTATCGTGTAATACTTCACAATTCAGCAGTCACTGTTTTCCAAGTTCTGTTACTAAGATATTTTATTTTGTACAACAGATCACAGTTAGACAGTCACTCTGTTTGGATTTGACTCTTTCTGCAGGTTGCATGGTTATGCCAGAAGGTGGTGACAAATAAACCGAGTCATTGAACCAATTTGCTGAAAAACACTGATTCAGTCAGGAATGAATCATGTGATTGTCTTTTGAATCAGTCATTGAACCGATTTGTTCAAAGTCGCTGATTCATTCAGAAACGAAATTGAGTCATTGAATCATTCATTCAATCGAAACATTCACAAATGTTGATTCAAACAGGAACCAAACTTTGAGTCTTTGAATGATTCAATACATTCATTGAAAACACTTATACATTCAGGAAACAAGCATGAATTATTGAATCACATATTTAATTATTCAATTGATTGATTCAGAAACTATGCTATGCTAAACTATGATAAACTTCAAGCTATGTTTTGAAATGGCGCTCTACTTCATCTTTGAAATTATTTTAATTGGCAGACAAATTAACTGGAAATGTGTGACAAAAATGTAAGTTACTAAATAGTACCTTCATGTTTATTGCTTAGTTGGACAAAAGCAACTGCATACAATAGTGCTGCTTATTTGTAGCTCTAATAACTTTTCATACACAGCCCACTATGCCAGCTAACATTTTCAAATTAGTAACTGGGACTCAAATTAATAAATATTACTATCCTATATTGTAAAAAAAAGTATATATCTTTTTTCTCTCTCTGCATTTTAAACAAAGCAGGATCTAAAATGAACACTCATGAAATGCAAATGCAAGCAGAAGTTAGATTTAGATAATTCAGTTTAATAAAACACATCTGTCAGCCAGCTGGCGTTTAACTTGTTTTATTAATAGCAATGTAATTTATATTGTAATATAAGGATGAAAGTCTAACTCTTGCTGTTTTATGAGCAGTAAAGCAGATCATTTACTAATGGAACTTTGGCTAGGAAGCCGATTAAAAATCTAGCTCTGATTTTTTTTATGTGAAAATGGAAATACAGTTTCTTGGTCAGTAAGAAATATTTATGGATGTTATAATTTGTTTCAAGAGAAGGCTAAAAGTCCATTTTGGACCCTAAGCGTAAGCATCTCTTCATGTGAAACAACCACCACTAGACATGAACACAGTTTGTTTATAACAAACAGTTAATGGAGACAGCACCTTATAGTGCCTGGAAAGAACTTGGCACTGACAAAGGCCAAAGCCGTTTGCATCAGCAAGTAATCGGCACTCACTCTTATAAGCAGGCTGGAGCAACAGTAATTGTTAGCTTAGTGGACAGCTTTTCCTCTCTCTTCTCTCAGTGGAGTCTGCCGAGACATGATAAGTGGGAGTCTTGTAATTGTAAAAAGTCCTCATCTCTCCAAGTCTTTAATAATGGGCTTGTGAAAGCCTTTGCTCATTAAGCAACCCTTGTTTCTCTCTCACACACTCTCTCTTTCTCTTTATAGCAATGGGGGATGCTTATGTAAAAGTACTGGTCAGAGGTCAAATGCCATTCAACAGACAAAAAAAGCAGATTTAATCTTTTGTCTTTAAAAGGGTGGGGGGGGGGATAATTTAATAAATATATATTACTATAATTCAAATATTCACAAAAATCCAATTATATCATTCAAAATAAATTTTTTCTTAAGAAGAATGGCATATGCAAATGTATTGATTAGAGTCACTTTTTAATTCCTTAATTATTCTGGTTAATCATAAAAATCCAAAAATAGTCATTTAATTATTTATGATTGAAATGTAAGGCTTGAAAATAATAAAAGTATGTTTTTTTTCTATACCAAATTGTAGGTTGCAGTGCCCTTTCTCTTGTCAAACCGGAGAAGAGCAATCTGTGAAGCATGTAAAAAAATAAATTTTGAATGAAAACAGGGTGTAATCTTTCATCATTCAGGTAATTAGTCTTCTAGGTTAAAAATAACTGCCTTTTAGTGATGCTTAGAACATGTCTTGGGATGAGAAAATGATTTAGAGGATGTTTTTGTTTCACCAAAAAAATATAAATTGTCATCATGTCATTCTGGAACAAATTTTCCTTTTTTCTTCAGAAATGGAGATGTTTGGCATGTTCATGCTGCTCCATAAAATTAATGCATATTGTGATTTGTGAAACTGCGACCAGTGACAAGCTAAGAAAAAATGCACCATTAAAGGGGTCATATGATGCGATTTCAATTTTTACTTTCTCTTTGGAGTGTTACAAGCTCTTGGTGCATAAAGCAGATCTGTAAAGTTACAAAGACTAAAGTCTCAAACTCCAAAGATATATTCTTTATAAAAGTTAAGACTTGTCCACGCCCTCCTAAAACACCTTGTTTAAACACGCCCCCACATGTCTACGTCACTGTGTGGGAAGATTTGCATAACGCCGCCCAAATGTTCACGCAAAGAAAGAAGGCGTAACTTTTATTCTCGCTGTAGTATTGTTGCCACCGCCGCCATGTGTTGGAGACACTGTGTGTTTCGTTGTGAAAGCGAAACTACTTTGTTTGGCCTTCCAAAAAGAGGACAATATCCGCTTCGTCATACCTGGAGCTGATCTTTGCTGGTCGCTGAGGAAATACATCAACTTCGCGCTGTGGATCGCCGGATCGGCTTCCACCGTGGACGAAGCAGAGTCCAGTCCGGGGTCATCACATGTGGTTGCCGCAAACCTCCTTCGTCGAATCCGCCGGGCTCCGCTCACTCAAGCCGCTGTGTGTTTCGTTGTGAAAGCGAAACTACTTTGTTTGACATTCCAAAAGAGGACATAATGTTTCTATAAAGTGGGGCAGTTCAAACTTTGCAAGGACAGTCTGGCACTTCTGATTCACAGCCTTTAAGTACGTTTTTTATATTTAAAGAAATTTGTCACTGATGATTCAAACGCGAGTTTTGGGCAGTGTAGAGTAGGGCTTGTTTGTTTGTCATTTCTCCGATCGCAAAAGCAGACATGGTTTTATGTTTACGCGGCGCAATACGCAAGCGTAAAAACACAGTATAAGTCATTATTATCAATAATTATGTCCCCACTGTATGCAACAAATGCCTCGTTTATAATGGGTTTTATTGGTTTTGTCTCATCGCGCCGGAGCACATGGAAACACAGTATGGTAAGGGGCGTAACATTTCCGTCACACGCTTGAGGTATTCGGCCAATCACAACACACTGGATAGCTGGCCAATTAGAGCATACCGCGCTTTTCAGAACGATGAGCTTTGTAAAAATTTAGTGTTTCAGAAAGGCAGGGCATAGAGGAGAAACAATAATGAACATTATGTGGAAAATAATGTTTTTTTAACCTTAAACCGCATAAACGCATTGCATTACACCAAATACACAAAAGACGTTATTTAATTGCATCATATGACCCCTTTAAGGGAAAAAAAGATTATGCTGGGGAAAAAATGGTGTAGAAACAGTTTTCAGTGAAAATTGTATTTTCATATAAAATGTATTCCAATAATCTTTGTTTTATTTACAACTTTGAAAAATATTTTTACAGTGTAGTCCACATGACTTTTGATGCTGTATTCTTAAGTCTTTGTTAAGTATTTTTGAGTTATTAGTTACTGATAATCTTTGATATGATTAAGAGAAAAACAATTTACATTTAGAGAAACATTGCTGTATTTTTGCATAGGGAATTATGTTAAAGCACAGCAATTATTTAGATCTATAATAAACCTGCATGAAAGATCCTAAGAAAAAAGAAAAAAAAAAGTGAGAACACTAAGGGAAATTATTTATGTGGTGCCATAAGCCATTTGCTGTTTGGCCTAATCCTTCCTGGTTGGAATTTGAAGTTGTCACAATTCAAAGAGGCTTTGAATACTAAACGCATGGATTATGGCAGGAAGTATGAGAAAGGTTGGAATACATGTGCTATGTAATTCGTGTAATACGCCAAGCAAGGCTTTCATAAACGAAATGACAGCTACAGCCCCGCAGAGTTTTTAGTTTTTCCCCTAATAATACATCCTTCGTTTCTTACTTTTCTCTTTTCTACTTGATGCCCACTTCCTCCAATTATATTGCTCTCTCTTCCTCTTCTCTTTATTTAGCTCTCTTAACCTCATTCTCTAACCATATGGATTCTTCCTCTAAAGTAAGAAAGAGAGGTCAAAGCCACTTCTACTAGCTAAAATGCACTTGCTGTGTCTCGAGCATCAATCCCTGGCAAACTAGATTAAAGGTATAACTCATCATTCCTGCTGGCAGGCATGTGGACTGAAAAGGCCTAGCCTTCGGATGCACTGCCATCATTTCTCAATCCCGTAGAAGAGAATGACCCCCTCTCATTTCTCCTCATCTCTGTTTCTTTGAGCCGAGGAAATGTCACTCCAGTGGTGTTTTCTTTTTTTCCTGTGCTCCACCAAAACCTTGTTGTGGAGGATTGCATAAATCTGTGGTTATCATTGGATGTCTCATTTCACAAGATTTTACTTGTTTTATTCATGTGAAAAGCTTGGGTTTTAATGTAAATATTTATGCTGCTGTCAATTTATATGCCTGTAGAATTATTATTTTATGACGGCCGTCACATTATATCATATGTTGCTTGCTGCTTGCAGCATGTTGAATTATGTATGTTTGCATGTTAAATTTGACCAAACAGAAAAACCACAATCAAACACAGACCCAATGAGTTTGGACACTTAAGCTTTAAAGGAATATTTCTCCCAAAAAATTAGTTCCCTTTCAGTCGGTCACTCTCGACGTCACGTCGGATGACCGACGAAGTTGGGATCTCGCTTAGAGGGACCAATCTACTTCGAGTGTAAACTAAACGAGCCAATGCACATTGGCATGCGATTATTGCATCCAGCTGCTGCTGATCACAGCGTGAGTATAAGTAGGCAGCAGATGCAGCGCATATTCAGCTTTTCGCTTCGGAGCCGAGCGATCACATCGTTCTGCTCCTGACTACTCTACTGAGAGAAGAAGACTGAACAAGTTCAGCGCGCTCTTAGAGAGCTCTTCGTGTTGGCGGACGGCGCATCAGCGGTGGTGGTGGTTTCCCGTGTCGAGTGGGTTGCACACATCAGGCTGCACTACCCCCTGTTTGTGTTGCAGATGATCATCTCCCCTGTGCGCCTCAGCACGCTAAAAGAGCTTTTCCCTAAAAGAGCAATTTCGGGTGCGTCTTTTTAAAGACGACATTGCGTGGCAAACTTGACATTACGTCTTTGTAAAGACGATGTGGGTCTTGCTATAGACAACGTACCACCATTTCTGGATGCGGTCGTTACCTGGCACCAGGTGAAGGTCACGATCGCTGCCTCACGTGCCTGGGCATTAAGCACGCTGAGGTGGCTTTCGTGGAAGGCCTCGGCTACCATTGCCGGGGGTATGACCATCTCGAGCTTGCGGAACGGAACTCCGTACCGCAAAGGAGGAGTGTGTGCCACTGCCTAGATCTGGGATTCCCTCTGGTGGCAGCTGGGGGCGTCCTTTTTCCCTCCGGGGATGCCCAAGCCCGCCGGCACTTCGAAACCAGCGGAGCTCTCAAAAAGAGCAGGCGGGACCCTCCTGGGGGGTACCACCTGTTTCTTCGAGGCTCCCCCGACGATCAGATGTCGGTTGCAGCATCGGAGGGTGAGCCGGAGCTTTCTGGAGAGGAAGATTTGGCTGTGCTGCTGTCCTCCGGGACTGTAGCAATTCCTGAATCGGATCTGGAAATAATGGCTATGCTTTCCCGGGCAGCTGTAGGGGTAGGGCTCGAGTGAAGACTGTCACCGTGTCCCGAGCCCTCAAGGTTGCACGATTGGTTCTCGGGGTGGTCCCGCCTCGGTGCCTTTCTTCCCGGATGTGCATGAGGAGCTCAACAGGTCGTGGACGGCACCTTTTTACTGCCGGAAACTGATTTGCTGGATCCTCCTCCCTCACCACCCTCGATGGTGGGGCAGCTAGGGGGTTACAAGGGTCCCCCCGGTGGAGCGGTTCGTTGCGATGCAGTTGTGTCCTAATACCGCCTCCACCCAGCGGGGAGAACCGTGCCTGCCCTCCCGGGTCTGGAAGTACTCGACTGGCCAGCGATGCCTATATGACAGGTGGAGAAGCTGCCTCCGCCTTACAAGCTACGGCGTGATTGCAAGTGCACCAAGCCAAGGCACTGAGGGACTTGCACGAAGGTGATCACGACCCGGAAGTTCAGAGAGAACACCACACCGCGGCGGACCCCGCGCCACGAGCGACGAAGGTTACGGCGCGGTATCTGGGTCGTGCGATGTCCACTATGGGGTACGGAGAGCGAAATTCTGGCTGGCTGACATGCGCTGGAGACGACAAGGACACGATCTTGAACGCTCACGTGTCCCAGGCGGCCTGTCGGCGGAAACGGTGGAGACACTTGCCAGGGGTATCGCTGACCAAAGCAGGACTGAGGCCATAGGTATATCCTGTGCACCGGCCGTGCGCGGCCATTCACCCTGCCACCGCCGAAACAAGAGCAGCACTCCTGCGGCCTCCAGCAAAGCTGTGCCATGGCGCCGGATGCAGGGCAGCCGCCCCGCCCGTCCAGGCCCCCGCCAAACCTGCTGGCAAGCGAGAGAACAAGAGGCCCATAGACGGGCGACCCAGAGGTGGAGGGAAGTGCTCTTCAGGAGATGGTAAGCACACCACTCCCTCCCCCGGAGGAGGGCCGGGTGGAGAATCTTTTCATCTTTTTCCCAAAATTCTTGACAAAGAGCAATTCCTCCATTTCTGGGTAACCAGACGGCGGAACGGGGGGGGTGGGGGACGGGGATTGTGGACGATCTAGTGCATATCACACTCACCCTCCTCTCTCGCCAGTGAGCAGCAGTGGGCGGATCAGGAGGACAAACCAACGGACTACCCACGCACCCTCTGCTCGAATGCAGGTCAGTGTTACACACACCAGACCCCACCTCGGACCGGCTACGAGACGCCCGGGCCGGGACCCTACATTCTTCCTCGCTGCCCCACTGCGGGTAAGCCTGTAGTTCAGTTGGTACCACTTGCGTGGCGTCTGGGAGCCTGGCCAGCTCTACCCAGCCCGTCTCAATGGCTTCTTCGAACCGTCAGGCTCGACTATGCGATTCAGTCACCCGCATCCCCCCCCCCCAAGTTCAGTGGCATCCGCTTCACAACAGTGAAGGCGGCCGATGGTCCTGTCTTGCGGGCGGAGGTCGCAGTCCTACTGGCGAAGGATGCGATAGAGCCGGTCCCTCCAGCCGATATGAAGACGGGGTTTTACAGCTCCTACATCATTGTACCCAAGAAAGGCGGTGGGTTGCGACCAATCTTGGACCTGCGTGTCTTAAACCGGGCCCTTCACCGGTTACCGTTCAAGACGTCACGTGCATCCGTCCCCGAGATTGGTTTGCAACGGTCGACCTGAAGGATGCGTATTTCATGTGTCGACCCTTCCACACCACAGACCATTGCTGTGGTTCGCGTCCAAAGGACGAGCATATCAGTACGAGGTCCTGCCCTCTGGGCTGTCCCTGTTGCCCCGTGTCTTCACGTAAGTTACGGAGGTACCCCTTGTTCCCTTGAGAGAACAGAGCATTCGCATTCTCAACTACCTCAACGAAGCAGTCTCAGGATCAGTTGTGAGAACACAGGGATTTGGTACTTTCACACCGCAGCCTGTTGGGCCTTCGGGTCAACTGGAAAAGAGCAAACTCTCCCCCATGCAGAAGATCTCTTTTCTCGGTATGGAGTTAGACTCGGTAGTACGAGAAGGATGGCGGTCCACTGAAACAGTTAGAGGTCGGGGGCATATGGCAGCTGCGGCGGCAGTTACACCGCTGGGGCTGCTTCACTATGAGACTGCTTCAGCACTGGCTTCATGGCTGAGTCCCGAGGTGGGCGTGGCAGTGCTGCACTCACCGGGTCCAAGTTACACCGGTCTGTCGCCAAACCTTCACCCAGTGGTCAGACCTTGTGTTCTTCCGGGCAGGAGTGCCCCTGGAGCAGGTCTTCAGGCATTCTGTGGTTTGCACAGATGCCTCAACCACAGGCTGGGGGGCCACGTACAACAGGCACACAGTGTCGGGGGTGTGGACGGGCCCCCAACTGCACTGGCACATCAAATGCCTCGAGTTGCTGGCAGTGCACCTTGCACGGGGCCGTCTCAAAGGGCGCTTACGAAGCAAGCATTTACTAGTCCGCACGGACAACACAGCGAACGTTGCGTACATCAACCAACAAGGTGATCTGCGCTCCCGTCGCATGTCACAACTCGCCCACCACCTCCTCCTCTGGAGTCAAGCATCTGAGGTCGCTTTGTGCTGTTCACATTCCTGGGCTGCTCAACCGGGCAGCCGACGAGCTGTCCCGAGCTGCGCTCCCGGGAGAATAGCGACTCCATCCCCAGACGGTTCAGCTGAATTGGAGACGTTTCGGAGCTGCTCAGGAGACCTGTTTGCCTCTCCAGAAACCTATCACTGCCATTTGTTCTACTCCCTGACCGAGGGAACACAAGGCACGGACGCACTGGCACACAGCTGGCCGCAGGCCTTCGAAAAGTATGCTGCATTTACACCAGCGCCTTCTGGCGCAGTTGCTGTGCAAGGTCAGGGAGGACGAGGTGCAGGTCCTGCTTGTGGCGCCGTATTGTCCCACTCGGACCTGGTTCCCTGAACTAATGCTTCTCGCGACAGCCCCTCCCTGGCGGATTCCTCTGAGGAAGTATTTACTGACTCAGAGACGGGGCACCTGCGTCCAGACCTCTGGAAACTTCATGTCCGGTCCCTGGACGGGACGCGGAGGTTCTGAGTGCCTACCCAAGAGGTAGTTGACACCATCACCTCAGCGAGAGCACCGTCTACGAGACAAATGTATGCCTTGAAGTGGAACCTGTTCATCAAGTGGTGTTCTTCTCGCCGAGAAGACCCCCGAAGATGCCCGATTGTAGTTGTGCTGTCCTTTTTGCAGCAAGATTTGGAGCGAAGGCGGTCTCCCTCCACCCTCAAAGTCTATGTCGCTGCAATTGCTGCTAACCACGACCCCGTACAAGGGAGGTCGTTGGGGAAGCATGACCTGGTCATCAGGTTCCTTAAGGTAAATCCTCTACGGCCCCCCTCTATAACATCTTGGGACCTGATTCTAGTGCTCACGGCACTACAGCAGGCCCATTTGAGCCTTTTTGCAGGCGTTTGAGCCGAAGTTCCTTAAATGAAGACTTTGCTCCTGCTAGCATAGGCCTCCATCAAGAGGGTAGGGGACCAGCACACATTTTCGGTTGACGATTCGTGCCTAGAATTCGGGACGGGATGATTCCAGGTGACCCTGGAGGCCCGGCCCGGCTATGTGCCCAAGGTTTCCGCTACTCCCTTTAGGGATCAGGTGGTGAACCTCCAAGCGCTGACCTCGGAGGAGGCATACCCAGCCCTAGTTTTGCTCTGTCCCATTCGAGCCTTAAGGTGCTACGTAAACTGGACGCAAAGCTTCAGGACCTAAGACCAGTTCTTTTTCTGTCACGGAGGCCGGCAGAAGGGGAGTGCCGTCTCAAAGCAGAGGATGGCCCTCTGGATAGCGGATGCCATCACCCTGGCTTATCAGGAACAGGGTATGCCCTGCCCGCTCAGGTTGCAAGCTAACTCTACTAGGAGTGTTGCATCCTCCTGGGCGCTGGATCGTGGCACCTCGCTGAAAACAGATATTTGTAGAGCTGCAGGCTAGATTCTATAGCCTTCGTGTGGATCCGGTATCCTCCTGTGTTCTCACCTCTAATGGGTAGAAGCACTGAGAGGTCCCGGCTTCGGGTCGGCTTGCAAAAAAAATCCAGAGAGTCCATATAGTAGACCCTGTTGATTTCCTCCATCCCTTCGGCAGCCAGACGTGGCGGAGCGTCCGGCGCAAGGCCTTCACTCGCTGAATCCTCGAGAACGGTAGAAGGCTGGGTTCCATCTGTAAGCCCTAAATGGATTCATATGTGTAAAGTCCACGGTATAGCCTTGAGTCCGTGTTTCCCCGGCAGACTTCTGCCTTTCCAAGATGGTTACAATCACCTCCATTCTTCCATAAGCACCTAAGAAATGTCCATATGTGTATTTGCTTCCGAAACCTACTTCGGGAAGGTTCGAGCTTCCGTAACGCCCCTGTTCAAGTAGAACGCGGGTAAGTTTCCCCGTGTTATCCAGTCTTATCATGGGTCGCCATAGCAGCAGTAGCTGTCCTCTTGTGAAGAAGCCTGGGCATACGCAAAAGTAGGGGCGCAGGGCTTCCACAGGACACTGGAAGGGGGCAATAGCTGTGGCCCTTTGTCAGGATTTCCAATTCGTCGGTCACCGACGTAACGTCGAGAGTGATTCACTGAAAGGGAATGTCTCGGTTACGTATGGTAACCTCGTTCCCTGAAGGAGGGAACGGAGAAGTCACGTCCCGTCACCACGGCTACTGTACCACCACCGAGAGGCCGGGTCACCGGCTCGGCTCCTCAGAGAAAAACTGAATATGCGCTGCATCTGCTGCCCTACCTATACTCATGCTGTGATCAGCGGAAGCTGGATGCAATAATTGCATGCCAATTTGCATTGGCTCGTTTTGTTTACACTCGCAAGTAGATTGGTCCCTCTAAGCGAGATACCAATTCGTCGGTCATCCGACGTGACTTCTCCGTTCCCTCCTTCAGGGAACGAGGGGTACCCATACGTAACCGAGACGTTTCTTCATCCTTGAGTTGTTTTCTTAATCAGAACAATTTGAAGTTAAAAACATGACCTGTCAACACTACCGTATTTAATTTCATTTTTGTTGGCTCCTACTCGGTAAGGAATATCCATCAATATATTATTCCAAGGTGTCCAGTTTTCCAGATTTGTATGAAGAAACCTGCTCACCCAATTAGACCGACCTACAATTTTTAGCCCATTTGTGACCTTAAACTGGCAACCAAAAAATCAATGGCACTGTTGATATCTGCACAGGGTAGGACAGAGGAAGTCAATCACGCATCACTGTAGGAAATGCATTAGAAAATCTCAGGTGGTGCTACGGCGGAGCAAAAAAAATAAGATATATATATATATATATTTATAAGATAATTATATATAATATATATATATATATATAACAGTATATAGCTACAACAGCTTGGATGAGAATGTAATTCCCACGCTTTTTGCAATACACAATAAACACAATGACAAAATCCGGATTTTGGTATCCAATGTGACAACTACACTCTAAAAAAGCTGGGTTGTTTCAACCCAAATGTGGGTCAAATATGGACTAACCCAACTGTTGGATTAAAGGGGTCATTTTTTAAATTAGCTTTTAACCCAACAGTTGGGTTAGTCCATATTGACCCAACATTGGGTTGAAACAACCCAGCATTTTTTAGAGTGTATGCTTGATAAATTAGTTTCTTACAAACACACAGCTTTTCACTTCACAAGACCTTAATTGATGGTCTGAAGTCGTGTAGATTACTTGTGGATTATTGTGATTTTTTTTATCAGTTGTTTAGATTCATTCTAACGGCACCCATTCACTGCAGAGGATCCACTGGTGAGCAAGTGATGCAATGCTAAATTTCTCCAACTCTGTTCTGATGAAGAAACAAACTGTCCCCCAGTTTTCAGCTGAACTAATCATTTTAATTAATTTTAAATCATTCAGGAATGTCATGAAAATGTATTGTAATAAAGATGCACAAGCACACTTTGCAACAAAAAATTTTTTTCATTTTTATTTGTGACTTAAGACTTCAAATACTTTTACATCCTGCATGTATGCCTATGAACAGCAACCAAAGATGCTATTATTAATCATAATGTTGTTTAAAATGGCTGACCGGTGTGCATTTTTACCGATTATATCCTTCGAGCATATGCTACCATCCAAAAGTCTAAGGCTTTATGAAATCCTCTAAACTGCCTGGGAGATGGGAACATGTCTCTGTGTTTCCATCGTGAGGCCTGGCATGACTCTCTGTCTGTGGTTTTGTCCACAGAACGGTCACTACTGGTGTAGTAGCCATCACTTTCTGTGTTTGGGTGTTGAAGGTGTTCAGTTCAATACGAGGACATGATGGAAACAGGCTGAGTGATCTTTCAAATATGGTGGATGTTTTCCAGGCTGAGTAGCAGAAAAATAGGAGGGAAGTGGGAAAAATTTAAAATTTCATAGCATGTTGCCTGCAGTGACACTGACAGGAAGTGACATGACATGTTGGGGTTTTGCTTTTGTAATACGCTAAAAAATTTACTTTTGAAGTGCTGGAAGGTATTTATGTAGAAACTTTTCATTTTTCACATTTAGATCTTTCAGTCAAGTTGCGATTGTTTTTTTTTGTTGTTGTTGTTTTTTGTGGTAAGATGACCCACTAAGAATTAGATTTTTTTCACCAGTGAGATTTAATTGTAATATTGAATTCGATAATTACTTAAATTCCTAAGTTAAAATAATAATATTTTATAATAAAAATAACAATTAATTATTACAAAAATAATAAATGCATTATAATAATTAATCATTCTACTAATCATTCTACTAGTATATCTTAAACAACTTTTAACCTGTTTGAGTATAATCATACAATCTGAATTCATAGTCTTTTGCCATTATAGACTTATATCTATTTTATAGATATTCTGTAGTTTCTTTTTTTATATTATTAAGTAACTGTGTGTGTATGGTGTGTGTGTGTGTGTGTGTGTGTGTGTGTGTCCAGTGCATGCTATACTCTAAAAATGTTGCGATTTTGCAGTTATTGCAAAATATGACACACCTTGTGTACTGTTAATATTATTATTAAAATGCACTGGGCTTTTGAGTTTCATCTCGAGCGCTAGGGAGTCACGGAGTTTTGCATTAAAAGATGCTTAATTATTCCGTTGTGTGCAACCAAATCCTATTTTTATATTAAAACTCACTGCCTCTGCATTTTATGCTTATCATCCCCCAAACACCCAAAGTGTCTTAAAGACGTCTAACCCATCATACTCTGACAGTGGAGTCTGACGGATGACTTCCTGCGAGCGGCCGGTTGGAGACCTACTTGGTGAGGTTAACCAAGCTCAGTTGCAGCTGGCTGTTTTAATGGTTTCATCAGTCGTGTCAAAGCTTGGGCAGGGATCAGAGAGACGGATCAGACCCGTCACATCTCTTCAAAAAGGCCTCAGCATTCTTTCTTTGCAGCCATACACACAGACACACACATATTGTGCTCATATTAGAGGACTAGGACAGTTTTGGTTGGTGTAGGTGTGTTTAAGTCGAGTTGTGTGGGTGTTTAGAGCGGCTGGAGCACTAATGAGGGCACATAACAAGGACATTTTGCTTGGTAAGAAGGGCACGGAAGATTTTCAGATAAGAAGAGTGAGTTACTATGCCTGCTTATAGTCGGCAGGCTTCTCTTTCGCACTCTTGTCACAGGTGGGTGTGCTGTCATTTGGCTTTTGAAGTCCTCTGTGTGGTCACGGATCAAATATGGCGACGACAATTACCATATAATGATAAATGATGTCTGTGAGCATCTGAAAACCCAAAAAGTCTGAAAAACCAAAGGCAGCAGAGCATAAAAGACACTGTGTGCTGGTAGTGGTGCATGGATTTAGATAATCACTGATCATGACACACTTTTAGCTCTGTAATGTTCTGCTTTTTGTTCGATGGTTGGTTAGCTTTTGGTGTGTTTTATGTTATTGATTAGTGTCTAGACATTCTTCAGAAAAACATTCATTTGTACCATGGCTAATATGGACTTTTGGGTTGTTGAAGAGCCTTTTTTGCTTCACTTTCATATGATAACGCTGGTCACAGCGTTATCATATCCACACAGGAAAAAGTGTGGGATCCTATTTATATATTTGTTTGTTTGTTTGTTTGTTATGAAGTTCTGTCGTGAAACTCTAGATGGCTGACTGATAGGCTTCCTTAACTTAATCTGCTAGTAATCACATCATTATCTACACGGCACAGCTGATTGGTTTCTTTCGTATCAGCAGCCAATGAGTTTGCTGCTAACATTTGAATACTTGGCCAGTGTTTGCTGTAGCAGTTTGCAGTGCACTTTCAGAAACCCTCCACCTTCCCCAGCTCCACCTGTATATATGTTATATGTGAAGCAGCAGTATTTACATGCTCACAGCAGCATGTCTGTGGATGTATTGGCAGTAGCAAGTCTCGGTACTTGCTCTGTCACAGCAGAGGCATAAGCAGATCTATTCTGCCAAGATCAAATACATTAACATTTCCATGTATATGTGACCCTGGACCACAAAATCAGTCTTAATTCGCTAGGGTATATTTGTAGCAATAGCCAACAATACAATGTATGTGTCAGAATTATATATTTTTCTTTTATGCCAAAAATCATTAGGATATTAAGTAAAGATCATGTTCCATGAAGATATTTTGTAAATATCCTACTGTAAATATATTAAAACTTAATTTTATATTAGTAATATACATTGCTAAGAACTTAATTTGGACAACTTTAAGGCAATTTTCTCAATATTTAGATTTTTTTTGTACCCTCAGATTTCAGATTTTCAAATACTTGTATCTCAGCCAAATATTATCCTATATTATCCTAAAACCTACCGGTTTGTGATCCAGGGTCACATATTACCATGCTAAACTCTCCAAGGGTGTCTGACCCGAAATAATTATTTAGCAAGCATACATGACATTGATGAAAAGTGACGGTAAAGACATTTATGTTGTTACAGAAGATTTCTATTTCAATTAAATGCTGTCCTTTTGACATTTCTGATTCATCAAAAAATCCTGAAAAAAAAAAAAAGTATCACAGTTTCCACAAAAATATGAAGCAGCACACATTGAAGCAGTTTTAACATGATTTACATGAACAAATATGAAGCAGTTTTACGACTGATAATAATAATAATAATAAATGTTTATTGACCAGCAAATCATATTAGAATGATTTCTGAAGGATCACGTGACACTGAAAACTGGAGTAATGATGCCGACAGCCAGCAGCACAAATCCTCATCGAAGACCACAAGAACTGGATAAGGCCTCTGCACAGTCACTGTGGTCAACTAAAACATCTGTACCCTTTTTTCAAGCAGAAGGAACTGGATGAAATATTCAGAATGATATCTGTCCACAACTATGACTTGTGATGCAGCCTGGCATTAAACCACACCATTTTTAAGACATTTTCATCTGGCCAGAGGAGAACTGTACCCCCGACTGAGTCTGGTTTCTCCCAAGGTTTTTTTTTCTCCATTTTTGTCACCATGGAATTTGGGTTCCTTGCGACTGTCGCCTTTTGGTTTGCTTAATTGGGGACACTTGATATTTGGCAATATTTACTTGACTGCACAGACACCATTGGGAGAGAACTGAACTGAACTGGATGATGACAATACTGTTTTCTCTAGAGCTGCTTTATAGATGAATAAAACTCATTTCATAATTGATGGACTCTACAGAGTTATTGAACCAAACTGAATCAACAATGAACTTATTGCAACTGAATAATGACTGCTTACTATTGTCTTTTTACAGCTGCTTTACAGCAGAATTGTATTTTGTTTGCATCAATGAATCACTATTTATTTATTACTTGACTATAATTGTAAAGCTTTGAAAGAATAGGTATTGTATATAGTGCTATATAAATAAAGGTGACTTGACTTGAAAATTCAGCTTTGCATCACAGGAATAAAATACATTTTAAAACATATTCAAATGGAAAACACTTATTTTAAACTGTAATACTATTTTACATTTTGCATCAAATAAATGCAGCCTTGGTGAGTAGCAGAGACTTCTTTCAGAAGTGTTACCTACCTAACATAGCATTTATGTAGTGATTTGGTTTGCTGGAGTCCTCACCACATTTAAAAAGCTCTTTCATTCACACTGCTGTCTTACCACTCTGACTGTACTGTGATTTAAATGTATTTAAATTAATGTAATTGTCCCTCCTCTTTGCTCCCTGGTGTAAAAATAAATGGAGTAATTCAGTTATTTTAGCCAAATTTCAAACTTGTAAAATATGTGCTATTTAAATTCTACAGAAATAGTCGTATCATTGCAAACCCAGAATGGATTTCAAAACTTTCACAGAAAATCTTGACATCTTTTCTCTCCTTTGGCATGTTTGGCAGATTTGACCAGAGAAATACACTCTAAAAAATGCTGGGTTAAATACAACCCAGTGCTGGGTAAAATAGGGACAAACCCAGCAATTGGGCTGTTTTGACCCAGCGGGTGGGTTAAATGTTTAACCCAACCTTCTGGGTAGTAACCCAACCGCTGGGTCAAAACAACCCAATTGCTGGGTTTGTCCCTATTTTACCCAGCACTGGGTTGTATTTAACCCAGCATTTTTTTAGAGTGTAAGGTCCATTTATCAAATACGTTGCATACCTTGTATACTATTTCTTAACACTTACTAAAAACCATTCAGAACATGAAAAAACCATGACTGTGTCTTTTTGCAAATGTCTTTTTTTTCTGTTACAAATATAAGATTATTTGAGCTTTTATGACATGGGAATTTCAGTTTAAGAAACATTCAAGATATTCATATTTCACTGTTTTTATATATCTTAAAATATATTTTACCTTGAGAAATGCTTAAAATATTTTATTATCATTATCATTATTACTGAAATGTTATTTTATTTACACTTAAAAATAGATACAAAATTATATCTAATATTGTTGTTGTCATATTATATTTTTATCTGTATCTTTTATATTTGTATGTTTTGTTATATTTTTATCATTTAGAAGTGTAATGCCAAATTGTATCTATTTAAAATGACATTTATGAATGACTTTCATTTTTTGTTCATTTTAATTCTTAATACTGTCATTCAAATTGGAATCGGAATTCTGCATCTTATTTGCTCAGAAATGTACTTGATTTAAAAGTCATCATCAGTTCAGTTCATGTTGGTGATTCAACACTGGTGTACTGTAAACTCAGTGTGTAAATTAAAATATTTACTTTTACAAAATATTCAGTTACACCATATTTTTCAGGTTCAGTAAATCAAGCATTTTGTAAAATATTTTTTTAAAACAGCTTATTTATATAACATAAATATGTTTATGCTTGGACGTATTTGTCATTGACTTACACAGATTATTTCCAAGAGTCTCTAGGCGCGTTTCCATTACCCTTCAAATTGTGCAAATTGAAATTGTGAATTGAAAATACGCCTAATGGAAATGGGTCAATTTCGCAAAAACGCCCATATATCGCAAAAACGTTTTTACGCTCGCATGAGGTGGTTTTTCAGGCAATGTGAAAAAGGAATAATTCGCAAAACTGCAACGGAAACGCCTTTTTTGCATTTACAGGTCACATGGCATATGTAAAAATTCACATGATCATTCTTCAATAACCTCCAAGAAACACTTCATAAGTCCAGTATCAGGAGCTTTCCCTACCATTAATGCTTAGACAATTTTCACTGCACATGTCTGCAGTGCAGTGTGGCTCTGATACGGTCACTGAAGATGATTGCAGCCACTCAATGCTTGTGTTTATGTTTTTATACAGTCTATGGTTTATTCCAGCCGCGCCACGCACATTTCTGAACCGGCTCTCTTTGCTGCTTCTGTAAAGATACACGCATAAGCCTCCTTTGAATAAATATAGCCAAAATCCGTTGCCATGACTTATCGCAAGAGGTAAAAGGGTAAAAGGTCTTATGTGAAAATGGAATGGAACGCCGTCATTTCGCAATACTTTTTTATCTACATTTCTAAAATATCGCCAAAGTTTTGTGCAAATCTGTAATGGAAACGTGCCTTCTCTCTCTCTCTCTCTGTCCTTCAGAGGTGCTGTGTCCATTATGGATGATGTCCGATAGGAGAGGCCACAACTAAATGTGCTGGAAGTGTCGGCTCGCATTTGTACAACTGCCGCAGCGTGAACGACATCATGGATGGTGACCGCAGCAAACTGACTGACTGAAGCAGCAGCTGATGTGTGGGAAATGTGTCCTCAGGGGCCACTAATGGATCACTCAGCGTCAACGGCCTCTAGATATATAAAGTCAAGCTGTGTCCTGCGCCTCCATATAGCTATGCTACCAGTCAAAGCTGCACACAGCTACTCATTCTTTATTATGACCATTTTCTACATTTTATATTAATATTAAGTCTAAGACTTAATAAATACACATATGGGAGTGATGTAGTGACACATGAAATCTCTTTTATATTTAAGCAGCCATTACATTATCATTCAAAAGTTTGCGGTCAATAAGAATTTTTAATGTTTTTGAAAGTAGTTTATACAAGGCTGTATAAAAACAGTAATATTGTGAAATATTATTACAATTTAAAAGAACTTGTAATACTGTATATTGTCAAATATAATTTCTCCAGTCCTTCAGAAATCATTCTAATATGCTGATTTGCTACTCACAAAACATTTCTGATTATTATTAATGTCAGAAACAGCTGTGCTGCTTAACATTTTTGAGGAAACGGTAATGTTTTTTATTTTTCTTTTCTTTCATTCCTCCTTCCTCTCCTGTCATTTGCCTTTCAGTACATTTCCAGTCCATCCATGTCTCTTTCTGATACGTATTTGCACATTCTCTTTCATATCTGTATACTGTTCCTTACAAACTGTTCGAAGACGAGCTTTCAGAGCTGCTTTTATTTGAATGAGGTTGAGGAACCTCATTTTATTCACATTTTATTCTTCTTCTTATTATTATTAATAATCCACATGTTCAAATGACAAAGTAATGATTATTTAATCATTTTATAACATCAATGAGAAAAGAAAAAACAAACACTTTAAGTATAAAACTTGGATCATTAAAATTCAATGCATTTTCATCTGCATGCTCAAATGAGACCCCCTCCCAACTAACGCTTCTGATTCATGGACGCACATTCACTCTTTCTCTTTTGAATGACACATAAACATCCCCATGCTCTCCTCCCTCCACACACACACACAACAGAGAGAGAGAGACTTTCTCTTCAGCTGCGGGTACATGCTCAACTGAGCTGAATTTGCATTTACAAATTGTGGTTGCTGTTGCCTGCCTTCGCTGTATCTCAAACTCCCCTTTTCCCTCCCACACGAGGATTTCCAAACACACTTATGCTTTCATTCACACTGGATGAATTAACCCATGTGTGAATATGCCACTGCTTGGCACCTAAATACTTGGAATTATTTATTTTAAGGTGCAGATCACCCGAAAAAAAAATCATTATTTATTTGTTTGTTTGTATTCTTCCAAAGGAGAAATTTAGCATCATTTCCACAGATTTTGAAAAACCGCAGAAAATTTATCCATATGACTCATGCTATATTCTGTATGATTTCTTTACACAAAGTTATCATATAGCTTCAGTATACTTGAAATATTGCTATTTGGATTACTTTCATGCTATTTTAATGGTGTTTTTTGTCCTTTTCGGAGACCGCAGCTCATCACTGGCTATTTCCGTTGTATAGAAACAAGCATGCAAATTCTGCTAAACTTTGCTTTTTGTGTTTGATGGAAACATTTTGGGTGATTTGATGAGTAAATGATGACTGCATATTTTATCGTTTCAGTTCATGATAAAAGTGAAAACAGGACCAATGCAGAAGTGTCTGTGCAAAAGAATATTGTGTAAAGGGATAGAAAAGGTGCACTCTCCGAGGTTTATCACCAATTTCTATAAACATAAAGCAATTCAAATGACTTCAGCTGTTTGCAAGAATTTATCTTTTACTTATCATTATCAGAGTAATCCAAAGTCTATTTTTTAGGGTGAATGAGATGTCAAAAATTTACAAAATTCACCCTATAATTTGATGTTATGATGTAAGAACGGAAAATAAGAAGTTGAATTGAACAAGTCAAAATACATTAAAAAAAATACATATAAACAACAGTCGACCCCACTGACTTTCACTTTATAGACAAAAGGAACAAAAAAATTTCAAAGTATCTTTTGTGTTTTACAGAAGAAATAAAGTCATAGAAGTTTGGAACAATATGAGGGTAAATGATGACAATTTTCAATTTTATTTATTTATTATTTAAAATCCGGCACTTTTGTTTCTCAGGTCAGTTTACCATTTTTAGGAATGTTTAAGATGAACATACAACTTTAATTTTATTTATTTATTTATTTTGCAGTCAATATAACATAATCCATAGTCTATTTTAGGGTGAATTCAGGTCAATAGTGTTACGGATATAGTACATAGATTGATTAATGGCACACGTCATTACATTCCCACGCGACGCCATCTGACGTTCCCTCCAGAATTTCACGTATAAACATACAGTTCATCTTCGGTACTATACAGTTTTGGGTGTTTCATTTTTAATTTTACGAAAGCTTCAAGTGCAGTTAATTGTACGTCATGCTATACGTGCAAACAGACGACGACGGATAAAAAAAGTGCAATCTTGCTTGAAGCCATGCTCTTTTGTTTGCCGTCAAACGGTTGACCACTGCCATGTGTGTATCCTGTCGAAAAATGTGGTGAAACGTCCTACACGACGGTAAAGTGTGATTTAAGGTGTGTACATGTCTATACTGCACTTCAGTAATGCGACTAAAATAGGAATACTCCACATGTCTTATTTCGATTTGTGTTTACTTCGAGTATGACTTTAGCCAGATTAAGGTAATCAAAAATCTCTGTTTACACGGTAGATTCTTAATCAGAGTATTGTCTTAATCATGTTAATATCGGAATATTGTTGTCCATGTAAACGTTCTCAGTGATATGAGGGTGAGTAAATGTTTTATTTTTAGGTGAACTATTCATAAAAAGGGACCTATTATGCCCCTTTTTACAAGATGCAAAAGAAGTCTCTGATGTCCCCAGAGTGTGTATGTGAAGTTTTAGCTCAAAATACCCAGATAATTTTGTATAGCTTGTTGAAATTGTCATTTTTAGGGTATGAGCCAAAACACTTTGTTTTTGTGTATGTTCCTTTAAATGCAAATGAGCTGGTGCTCCCGCCCCCTTTTCAGAAGAGGGAGGAATTTTTAGAGCTGGTGCACTGGCATGCCAGCAATAACAAAACACTCTCACACACTGAAAATGTCAGAAACTACTAGTAGCGGTGTTCACCCATATATGTTCGATCCGGATTCGGACAGTGAAAGAGAGAGTGTTTGGCTGCGCTGTTCTGATGTGCTGGCCTTTGCAAATAAACATTCCACTATTAGTACAAGCCTGATATCTTTACAGAAAACATACTCGATTTAAAAGTCAGTCATCTGATTGTACTTTGCATAATAAATTAGCATTTATGAATTACACAGACGGGGAGCACGGTGCAATAAAAATAACAACTTAGCTGGTCTCATGGTGCCATCGCATGCTATCACAAACTTTATAAGTCCCACATGTGATTATGAGCTTGATAAATTCAAGCGGTCGACTTCACATTGCTTTCATATGCAATTTTAAACTACCACATTCCTATTTACGATCATTCTGGTAGCAAACGAAGGCAGCATCAGTGAAAACAGTCAGACAATGGCAGTTTTAGCAACATTAGCCTTACAGAGTGCTAAGAAGCTCTTTCAGAAAGGCAATTTGGAAAACAAACGTGTGATACTTACTTCTTCTGGGGGTGTAGCTGGATCACGAACAGTTGGCACTGCTCTATCCTTCAGAAGCAACTTTTGTGCAAAACCTGCTTTATACTGACCCTCATTCTCAAAGCAGTCTGGTGTAAAATGATTCGCACAGACATAAACGAATTTCGGTAGAGTTGAGGGAGCATTTTCTTCTAAAACAATATTAATCCATCTCGTCTTCAGTGGCTCAGATTTCGGGAGTAAATGGAGAGAGCTATGTGGATTCATACATCCAGCTACAGAACACCTAAAACGCTTGGGAGACATTCTCGTTAGTGCAGCAATGGCGGACTGTGTACTCGCTGTGAACTCTCTCAGGGCAGTTCTATGTTAAAGTGCCCCTATTATGCCATTTCCAGTATTACCTTTCATGCAGTGTGTAATATAGCTGTATGTGAATATAAATGATAAGTTGTAAAGCTGAAAGTGCACGATAAATAAAGTTATTGTCTCCCAAAATAAAGAATCGACACTGAACAGCGGAAACGAGTTGTTAGTAATTCGAAACCTACTTCCGTGACGGCTAAACATCATGGGGTAACACATTTGCATAATGCCCGCTTATGTTCTACGTTGGCTGGCCGCGAACAACTTGACCACGCCCACAAACACGTCATTTTACTGACAACTGCTACTCTAATCTCGGGGAGTTCAATGTGGGATTCACAAAATGCTTACTGTTGAAAGGTGGATCAGTATCTTGTTTATTTGGACAAGCTGCTCCACTGAATCACAACCTGTAAGTATGATGAATGATAGATGTTTATATTTTCTATAGAGCGTTCAAAATAATAGGCGTATTGTTTCCGAAACGCGATGTACGCCGTAGACCAATCACAACAGACTAGGCCATCTGACCAATCAGAGCAGAGCAGGCTCACGGAAAGGAGGGGTTTAGAGAGACTGAATCTTTGAACTGCTTTGAACGAATCATTTGAGAATCACTGGAAAAGTAGGTTAAATGCATATTTTGAGAAAACGAAAGCGTTTTTTGACCTTGCATGCATGTAATCCTATTGTAGGAGACTCCCAAAACAATATTAGGAACCGTAAAAATGGCATAATAGGGGCACTTTAAAATGGCAGCGTCTGTCAACATTTGTGGGCGGGGCCTGTGGCTAATGTGATGTCACATCAGCACCAATTCTGAAAACAGGTCGTTACTAGACACTGCTTATGATTTATGGGGATTAAGGAGTGGGTGGATTTTTATCATTATAGGGTGGTTGTGTACACACACTGCCAACACACATTTATGTCCAAACACCATGCAAAAGTGAATTTTGCATAATAGGTCCCCTTTCTGCACTTTTGTTTCCTAGGTCAGTGTATTGTTTTTAAGATGAACATTTGATGTTTAAGTTGAACATACTGGTTTCAAAATATTCTAATAAATTCTAATATTCTAATTCTGTATTTTAATAAACATACCATTGTTTTTTGTTCTCTATTGTCTTGCAGTACCTTGCATACATTGTATGTCTCTCTTTCACTCTGACCTTGCTGTCAGTGCTGAAAGCATTTTAACTACTCAGCGGCTCTAATCACTGCAGGCGCACATACAGACATGAAAGGTGAGCGCAGTGAATGTGTCATGCAGTGAGACCCATGCTGATGCACCAAAGTTCACAGCAATGTTGACCACCTCCACTTCAAAAGGGTCTGGGGGCTTTTCTCCCATGCACCCTCGCATTTCACAGCCAAAAAGATTTCCTAAGAATCTAAATTGCTTCTGAACTACTTTAGCTCGAGGTTGAGTTGAATGCAGTGGGAGGTTTCACTGCACGAAGTACTTTAACTCAGAAATCAGGCGTAGGGGTTTGGCTTCAGGCACAGTGGCTGTAAAGACAATACTGACTTTGCCAGCACACAGCACACAGCTAAAGTGGCTCTGACAAAAATGTCCTGGGCATTCTCGAAAGATGCATGAATGAAAATGAAAGTAGTTGGAGGTGTTTTAACACAAAAGAAAATGCTTTTAAAAATTGCTCAGTGGTGACTTTTGTCCATACAATGAAAGTCAGTGGAGTCTGATGTTTTTTGGACTGCAACATTCTTCAACAACGTAAGTCATAAAGGTCTAAAATGAGGGCAAGTAAATTATGACAGGATTTTTATTTTTGTTCAAACTATCCCTTTAACTGCAGGATGTATGCTGTATTAAAAAAAAAACATTTACTCCATATTTCTTCTGAAACTATTTGAGTAAAGTGAAATGTGTTAAATCGCTGGTGGCAGAGTGAAAACAAGCAATTAGTCTAATTTGGAAAATTCAAAAGTTCTGAAGAAATAAACCAGTGCTTATATTGTGGAAAGCAGGTGCTGTAATTTTATTATGTCTGGTTGATTTCTAAAGTAGTTAGTAGTGTGTTCTAGGTTGGTGCTATGATGTTCTAGGTTGGTTGCTAGCAGTGTTGGGCTGAAAATGTAAAAGTTATTCTGAAAATGTAATCAAATTACTGATTACTCCTTTTAAAAGTAATCACGTTACTGTTCTGATTACTTTATTTCAAAAGTAATTAGTAATTAGTTACATTACTAGTTACGTTACTTTTTTTCTCCATGAAATTATGAAATCCCAGCATACATGCTCCCGATAAATATTTGTTATTAAAGCATCAACATTCACAGAACACTGTTATTTTTAACTAAAGCAAGCGGCTGCTGCGTGCATGTTTTGGCATGGCAGAATGCCAGCAAAGAGTGCTGCATTATAATCTCTAAAAGACATCTCAGTTTATCGCAATCTCACAAATCTCTGTTATGACATAATAAATATATGTGTAATGAATATTTCATAATGTCTACAATTCATGTGTTATAATGAGAGGATTCATGAGCACGCAAATTTCAGCACTGCATTGCTCAACGCTGCAAACACGTGTTATAGCCTAAATAGAAACTCTGCATACGCTTGCACCTGTTAATCGTTTATATTTTATATTAGTTCATGTTGCTTTTGTGCAATAGATGAATAACAATTTATTTGTTTTAGATATTTTATGTTTAGATATGTTTATTCTGCGGGAGTTACGTAAATCATTATATTTTCCCGCATCCCACACCAGCACTCGCCCATCTTGTCCCGCGCCGCACTCTGTTGCGTCGGGTCTCTAATCCACTGGCACTTGACTCCACAGTGCGTGTGCTACATCCTTTTTACAATCTCTAGATTATAAAACACTGCATTCTGTCAGCAATGTAACGCGGCAGTAACGCATAGAGACCTCGGCTTGTAACTACACTGTAATAATTTACTTAGTTGTAAGGGAATTAATCGTTATTAATTTATTCAGGTTTATTTCTAGCTCAGGTTTTAAAAGAACTCGATCTGAGAATTTGAGGTCCACCTGATCAAAACTGACTTTGACTTTCAATAGTTTATACTTTTATCAGCTACTCGGCCAGCGAGAAGTTGATGTCAGTGTATATTACCAATTGAATATATACATTTTGTATTCTCCCTGGCCACGGGTGAAATACAATTATGATAATTAGTCAGCTCTTAAGAGAGGTAATTATTATGAGTAAGCTACGAGCTAAGGTAGCAAGCAAGGATCTTTTTGGCAATAGAATTGACACGAAATTATATGACACCAGACAATTGATTATTTATAAATGAAACATGAAATTTATTGGCTATTCTAGATCACATAAACTTAAGCTAAACACACAATACACACATAGTTTCAGAAGAAGGAAAGTCTGTTAACGGAGTTCTTAGTTTCATAGTTCTACCTCGTTTTCACAAGTGATGTAAATTCACCTTAAGAATTCACAGAGCAGAGAATCTAAATTCACCGTTCAGCAGATCATAGAAAATGTTGTTTACTTGCGTTCCGCTGGTTGACAGCTGAGGTGACTCCGTGGTTGCTGCGGGCTTCCTGGAGGTCTTTGAGGGAAACCCCGTCACTGACTGGTCGGTGACGTCAGGATGACGTCCTTTGGGAAACCCCTCGTTGGTTTGTGATGAAGCAGGGCAAAGCAAGCGCTGAGAGTTCTTAGTGTGCAAGACTTTCAAGTTGTTGACGATTTCAACGAAGTATCACTGAAGTGTTGAGTTTTAGTTTGCGGGTCGCTTTTGATGGTAAATGTGAGCACGCTTGCAGGTGCTCTAACACAGCGACCAGCGAGAGCAGGAAAAGTTGCAAGCCAGCTAGCTAACCAAAAAACTCATGGATTCTGTTCTGCATTCGGGTTTTGCTCTGTGGCATAAGTCCGTCCCCTGACGCTGGCTTCCAATCGACTTCTTGCGGGGCGGAGTGTGCATACATTAACCAGAGACTCTCATTTATATGAGGCCACCTATAATAATATATTGATAAGTCTATAAAGTCTCTTAAATGCAAATATTGTACATACAAATAAAGTTTACTTCATTTCATCATTCTGCATTTGTCGTGCCTATTCGTTCAAGATTAAACTTCACATATTACACAGTTTAATATCCTTATTTCCTAAAAAGGGGTAATTAAACACTGGTTAAAGTTGCACCGATTACAAGAAACACGTCAAGCATATATATACAACATACAACCTACTATTTGTGATTCTATGCTCTGATCATTTTATACTTTCAATGATTAGCAACGATTGTCAAACGAAATCTTGTCTCTTTCCTTTGGAATGCGGGGGAAAAGGGAAGAGTCCTTCGGTCACTCTCAGGTCAGACCTGAGCATCTGCTGGAGAATCTCCTGCGGGACAGGGAGCTATAAAATAGTCTCTTTTGTTGATCGGATTTAGCAATTTATGCGTCAAATGGTCAGGGGTATCCCTATCTGGTCCTTGAAACCCGTAAAAAACACTTATAAGCACCGTTAAAGTACTGTCCTTTTTAGCTTATCTTGAGATATAGCCAAACAGTCCAGGAAATGCTTCACCTTCATTGATCCTGCATGAGTTTTACGACTGCAGATGGCTGGGGAGACGAACCTCGAAAACCCTCCATGGAATGTGCGGGTTTGATGTGTGTGTCTCCATCATGTAGGTGGGTCTGTTGTGAGACATAGATCCTACACATCCCCCTTTTGCGCAGTGATGTTCCTATTGCGAACGTCAGCGGGCACTGGAACAAGAGGCAGAGAGGGAGAACAGACACACACAAGATACAAACAACATCTCCATCACTGACTGAATCCTGGTGCAGGACTTGGGTAATTTGGGAATGATCAGGTTCGAAACTTGAGAAGACATAGGGGTGCATTATTTAGAATTACTTGTATCATTATGGTGTCATTTTAGATTGTTCTAATTGTCAGAGGTTTGACGAGGCGGTATAGGCGTAATCTCAATTAGGTTTGTTGAGTTCTCAGGTTCAGGTTCAGGTTCTTGGTCCGTTTTATCACGTCGGAACATGCGCGGGACGCCGGACGTGCATTTGTTGAAAGACTCTTGAACGGCGTTCACTCGCTTGTGGAGGAGGAAGGCAAGTGTCAGAGTCACAACATATCATACAA